>CM030359.1:181571352-181926215 GCA_017893485.1 Hemerocallis citrina | reverse complement strand
TTAAACTCCGACTTGTTAATTATTTTATCGATGCAACAATACAATATGCAATTTAGAGACATTAGATGAATAATAGTAACAATAGGAGAACAATAGGATGATAACTTGAATTGAACAATTAAGATGATCACAATAGGACATTACGATCATGTAATGTAACATATATACTTCCATCCATGCAATACAATGATATAGGAATAAGTAAATGAAGAAATACTGAGAAATAAAATTCTGGATAGCAAGAGTAGTCTGTACTAAAATGAAATTTCCCATTGTTTCAGAAATTGAAAACTGAATCCGTTAGAAGTTTTGGAAACTAAACTTCCCAACGAATCCAATGTATATTTAAAGTACAAAATCCGACAATAGTAGCTAGGTCAAACACATCATTCTTTACAGATTTCATGTTCAGGTAGAAAATCGACATCAAGTTGTTATATTTTTAGAATTAGCGAAAACTCAATAATAAATTCATTAAAAATATTTATTAGACTCCTAAGCATGTTAACTAACATTCTGAAAATTTTCAAAGCAATATTTTAATATTAAATTAGTCTTTTAATAGATTAAACATAAAATATACAAGAATCTGAAATTCTGTAAATAAAAAACACAGCAGTAGTAAAAAAATCATAACTTTTGCATTGCAACTCAGAATTCAGAGATTCAAGATGTTCTGGAAACTAGATGCATAGGGATACAACTCTTATTCAGAAAGATATTTATTTTGAGATCAAATAATGGGTCGAAAATGACTGGAAAAATCCAGACAGCAAGTAGCATACATATTCTGGATATTTTTCATGAAATAAAACAATTAAACATGATGAGTTTCACTTCAATTGGACAACAAACTTCATAATCAGCATGGTAGGCACTTTTGCATGGTAAACATCCTTAAGAATACACACATACACTAAATTAACCACACAATTATCAATCAATTTGTAACCCCCGTTCCCGTGAATACGTATTCCCTGAATATTTTCGGCAAATTGATTATTTATAAACTTATTTTGTACTAAATTGATTTCGGATCTTTTACCAAGTATTTTATAATCGACAATTATACTTATTTTGAATAACGATGTACTTTCTATTTCTAATTGGTCAACTATTTATATTTTATATTATTACTGTTTGGATTTTAATGAACTTGTTAATCTCAAATCCTATTTTGATACATATTATTATTATTATTATTATTATTATTACTATTATTATTATCATCAACATTATTATTATTACTGTTATTATTGTTATTGTTATTATTGTTATTATTATTTTTATTATTAATATGTGTTGTTATTTTTATTATTATTATTATTATTGTTAAAGCCCATTAGTTTTAATCTATATTAGAATATTTAATTATTTAAATTGAAGCCCATCATCTAGGCCCAATTTTTTATTTATTTGATTGCATTATTTATTAATATAACCTAAGCCCAACCCAAGCCCATCTCTTATTGGATTCTAACCCAAACCCGCATCTTATTGGAGCCAAACCTGAACCCTTTAACCCAAATTCTCCCATAATCTGTTTTGACCAGATCTTCTCCCCCACAATCCTATGTATCTTCTAACTACCCACAATCCACTCCCATTATTATATTTATTTTATATTATTATTTTATATAAAATCTCCCCCTTTTCACTCTCTCTCCCCGTCTCCCTCCCTCTCTCCTCTGTGACCCCAACTCTCTCCCCGTCACCTGCCACCTTCGAGGGCTGCAACTACACCCCGAGCCCTGCCGATCGCTGTCCAATCGCCTCGCCTGAGCCTCGCCACCCTCGTCCGCCAGCACCATCCGCCATCATCATCCTCATCGCTCACCCTGTGCTCCACCCTGAGCATAATCACCCTGCCAACCATCCTCCTCGTCGACCCCCTCGCAGCCAAAGTTGAGCCGCCTGCAACCTTCCTCCTCGTCGACTCCCCGCTAGTCGACTACCCCCTCACCGCCTGCACCTCGAACTCCGAAGTCGACGTCGCCTCCTTGAAGCACCACCGACCACCGTCACCGCTCGAGCGCCTCCTACTCCTTCGCAAGCACCCATCCTACTCGTCGACGTCGAGACGCCTCTTCGCCAGTACAGTTGGCTCCCATCTCATCGTCGTCATCATCGCCCCGCCAATGCCACAGTCGAGCCCCCATCATCGCCTCTATTTTTCCTTCTCGAAACAGAGACCGCAAACCCATCAGTCAAACTTCGTCACCGTCGCTACTCCTCCCCGATCACCGCAACACCGCACAACCCGAAGCCGCTGCTGCCCAATGCCGCCAGTCGCCTGCCTCGCCGCTGTGCACACACCCAGTCGTTGCCCTCCTCTGTTTTCATCAGCATCAGGTGCTCCTTTGATCACAGTCGTCCGATCGTTGATCGTCACGATCTTGATGATCATTATCTTGATCCTTTGATCTCGGCCGTTGATCACATCATCATCATCATCATCAAGATCTTGATTTTGACCGTCAGACCTCTTTTGTTCATCGCATTCGTGATCATCATCTTGATCTTGATCTTCGATCTCAGCCATCCGATCATCCGATCTTGATCCTCATAAAGATCCGTGCCCGATCGTGATCATTGTGATCGTTTGCTCGTTGCCGCGTCACCCGGGATTCCGATCCCGTTATTCTTCGCTCATTTAGATCTAATCATCATCTAAAGGCAATTCCACTTGAACTCATTTAATTTTTCTAGTTCAAGATTATTGATCTCCGTAAGTAGTTCTCTTTTGATTATCGTAATATTGCTTTGTGTACCTTCCGTTGGGGATATCGAGGGTTTATAAGAGCTAACCCGAAGTATCCTTGACTTCGTATCAACATCCATTGATTCAAACCCAAGCTTACATGCACACACGACATGAATAAATTGATTAGAAACTTGTATATAGAAAATATAGTGATTGAATGCATGTTGATCGATTGTGTTATTGAGACTTGAATCGTGACATGATAACTCGGCTTTTTACACTGTAAAAGTTCATCCTAATTGCTGTACCTTAATGTTAATGCATTTCATGATACAAGAACATGTTGATGATTCTCTTTGATGAATATATATGATGACTTTTTATTACTTCTTGCTGCCTATTTTGTTTTGCACTGAGGTTTCGACCCTGTTACAATAAGAATCAACCAAAACTATATAAAAATAAATTGTAGCCTAATGAATCTAGTTTCCAAAACATCTTACGGATCTAAATTCCGATCTGTGAGCTGTGAGATATTGCAGTTTTAGTCACTGCTGGTCTGTAGTTCCAGAATTGCAAATTAGTGAAACATCGACACAACTTTCAGTTAAAACACCATAGTGAAAGTAGTTTAATGACATGAAACTCTCTAGAAACTTATTATACATACTTAGGATTCATTTTATAATTTTTTTGGATTTTTTATATTGATTTACACCCTATTTTCACCCATAGAGTTTTGACTATAAGCTGCTACCAGAACCCTTAAGTTGTAAAGATTAGAGTAATCGACCTAGTTACAGTCAGAATCAATTAAAACTTACTGAATATGAATTGTAGCCCCAGATGTCTAGTTTACATCCCTTTTGACGGATTCAAATTCCGAATTATAGTTTGTGAGTTATTGCTGTTTTAGTACTGTCGTGTTTAATCTTTTTAAATTCACAATTACATGTATATCATCATGCATCGCATCATTTTGTTGCATCCTTATCATCTCCTTGACACTCTTATACATATTGCATAATTATGAATGATTTAATAAAATATTAACAAGCCGGGTAATAAGGGTTGACTTAGTAGTGGATAATCTCAGAAAATGTACTCGGTAAGGCCTTATCTTTTTATTGTATTGTCATGGAAGGAGGAGTATCGATCGTGAATTATTAATTGTTAATTTTAGATTGTAAATGATTGTTATTGATGCGGAGTACACGCTCTGTAGATCCCACCACTATGTCTAAAACGTATACTATTTTTTATGCACCGAACCTGTGGTATGGGACGCAGTAGTACGTGTATTAGTTAGGCTAATACTAATAGACTAGATTGACACTTGCATCATTGAATCATGACTATTGACATTGACATTTTTATCGATTATTGTTATTGAAAATTGCATTGTTAAATCTAGACTTTCATCAGTCCCTGTTATTGCTTTTGGATTTAGATCTTGCTTCGTATTACTTAATGTACCATATTCCATTACTCTTTGCTGTCCGTACTTGCTCTTAGGACATTTTTTCCCCACTCTAGTTGAACCAACCACAGGTGCACAAGGAGAATTGCCAGAATGCATTGGTGAGCAGTTCTTCTAGGATTGGAGCAGGAGCTTGCTTCGTAATAAATTGTTTCTTCCATGTTATTTTATATTGCATTGCTACTTTTGATGAACTTGTATCCCAGGCTTTGTTGACCCGTATTTATTGTTTATTTCCAGTTGTTGGTTATTATGTTGGACTACTGCATGTTTTATCTCAGTATCTGTTTATGTGATTATGTTTTTCTGCATGGTTGTGATTATTTATTTTCATGTTGTTGAGTTAAGACTGGTACAGCTTATGGATGATGTTAAAATCATTCGTTGGGCCTTCGTCACAGACTCGTATTCCCGTATTTTGGAAAGCGGGGCGTGACACAATTATTCAAGCAATTAACCTAGTATTCGATTCTAAGATAGTGTCTTTATGTGATGACTATATGAAAAAATCCTATTTTCAATACTATATGAATGCATGAAAGATTCGATCTTTAGAGTCAATAAAGGCACAAAGTTGAGAATATTTGGGTTAGCTCGTGTAAACCCTCAATATACTCAACGAAAGAGAGGAACAATATACAATACGATGAACAATTGGATCTACTTGCAAGAATTTCAATAAAAACTTGAATTTGATACAAGATTAAATTCAAGAGGAAAAGTGACTTGCCTTATGGGCGATTAATTCAAATACCAAAGAATAACGGGATCAGAATCCCGGAGCAATGCCGGTGATCGCGATCAAATGCGAATCTTGATGTTGATGATCACAATCGAGTACGAATCTTGATGGCGATCGGCAATTGACGATCAAGTGCAAGATCAAGCAATCAACGATCAACGACCGAGATCAAAAGATCACGATCTAGATGGCAAACAACAACTCCTGGATCTGAACAGCAAAAAAAAGCAATCGAGCACAGCAGCAAATCCTCCCAAATAGCCAACACAGCAATGGCACACACAATGCACGTACGAGAGACACATGCGCGAAATACGTGCACCACAACTCAATAGCCACAATAATGGCAGCAACGATTGTAGGAGCTAGGCAGTGTACAGGGGGTGCAGAGGTCGGTGAAAACTCCGGTGGATTGTGGCATTGCAGTCGACGGCGGAGTGAAAGAGAGATTTGGGATGCAGCGCTCGTGACTAGCTGCAGGGGCGACGGAGGAGGAGAGGGGATTGCAGTGCAGTATGATGAAGTCGATGGGTTCGGCGGATGACGAGGGTGCACTCAAGGGGGGGACTCGAAGGAGATGGGGTTGGAGTACGAAGAGGCAGGGGAGTCGAGGGTGGAGGACGGAGAGAGGTACTGGCGAGGAGTAAGCGGGATGGGTTTTCGGAGGAGGCAGGGGAAGGAGGATGAAGAAGGAGGTCGGGGGAATGAACATGATGAGGGGAGGGTTTAACAGTAAAGGTGAGGGGAAGGGTTTTGGTGGCTGGGTATTTGGGGGGCTAGGATTAGGGTAGTATTGGTTAGTATATATTTAGTGTAAGTAAGGTTATTGGGTTAATGGGTTGGATCCAATAAGAGTGGGCTTGAGTTTTGAGTTATAAATCAATTAATAGGTTTAAATTCAATAGGGAAAAATAATAATTAGCATTATATGGTTTATAAAATATACATATACATATACGTTAAATCAAATAATGAAATACGTGTAAAATAATGTATGTTCGGGCTTTACAAAATTAATAGTAATTGGAATAATGATAATAAAATAATAATTATAATAATAATAATAACAATGATAATAATAATAGTAACAACAAATTACATAACAAACTAGGAATTAGGTTTAACAATCCTAATAATAATTATTTAAATGGTCGATAAATCGGAAATAGAAAATAAAGTTAAAATGCACCATTATCCAGAATAAACATAATTTTTGGATTAGAAAATATTTTAATAGAAGGTCCAAATTGAATTAAAAACAAAATCAATTTTAATTAATCGAAATACAGAAAATATTCAGAAAATATGTATTTACGGGAACGGGGGTTACATTCCGGCTCCGAGCCATATGCGGATCTCCCTACAACAAGCCTCCCTCTTCGCGTCTAGGCCCTCGGCATGGTATTCTGGCTCCGAGCCACACACAAACTTATCCGCATACTCCTTGTGCTTACTCCTCGGCGTGGCACTCCAACTCCAAGCCTCGCACGAATTTCTTTGTGTAAATGTAATATCCTGGTCGGATATTATATTTGTATTATTAATATTTTTAAAATTAAAATATTTTTTATGGAAATTTCTTGGTTTTACTAATAAAAAGTTATCTGGATATGTATAATAGTAAGTATATAGATGTATTGTATCAGTTTTGTGCACTTGTACAAAATCTTGAAAAATGCATTTTAAAGAAAATGTCTGGAAAATCCCCGACAGATATTAAAAATTATTATTTTATTATTATTTTCAGAATTGAAATATTTTTGGTGGATATCACCCGGTTTTGTTAATAAACATTATCTATACGTATAAACTAGTCTGTTTATATCTGTTTTGTATCAAATTGATACTGGAATCTTCCGAGCCGGTAATAAAATTATTTTTATTATTATTTCTGAATTAAATTATTTTTGTACAGATTGATTCGTTTTAACTAATAATAATTATCTGTATAATCAGATATATGTATGTATTTGAACTGTACTGAAATCGTGTAGTATGTGATTTGGAAAAATTATCTTTTATTTTTGATCCATCATGATGAAATGGAGGGTAGGGATTAGATTAGGGTGTGATTGCTATATTTATTTTGCAAATTGATTTGTCAATTGTTTTAACCATGATGAAATCAACAAGTGGCACTCTCCACACCCACATACCCACTTACCCTTACCCTATACCCCCCCCCTCCCCCCTCTTCATCCTTGGCCGGCCACACTTGGAAAGGGCAAGAAAACCATTTCATTTGGTGTGTTCTTCATCCCTTTTCATCTCATTCTCCATCTCTTCTCATTCTTCTGCTCTTTACTTAGTTTATTTTAGAAAAAGATTGAGAAAGCAAAAGAAAGAGAGGATCAAAATCAAAAGAGGGATTACGGTTCTTCATGGGTTCTCTTTGAAGAGGAGCAAGAACAAGGAGGAAGGAGGAGAAGGGCTAGCAAGTTCTTCCTACACTTATAGGGTGGGGGTTTCTCATTCTCATGTTCGTTTTAGCTATTACTACGGTTATTATTGTTTTATGTTATTGTATTAAACTAATTTCATGTTCATATGGACTAGAATAAAGAGCATGCAAAGTTTGAAGTGGTAGAACACAAAAATAAGGCATAAAGATTCGATTTTTGTAGTCCTAGGGTTAGATTTACTTAACTATGTTAAAGGTGGAATTTTGATTCCAAATTAATTGTAGAGGTTCTCATATGTGTTGTTACCATGCTAAAATTTTTGTAGAATTTTCGGGGTTTATTTGATGGGTGAAACAAATGTTTCCCCCAAAACAGCGAGCTTTTGAGCTAAATGCTGTTTTAGTGGATTCGACTTGTATTCAAAAGGCTGTATCTTGATGTTCCTTGCGGAATTTGGAAACTTGATCAACTAGGAAGTTGTAGTAGACGTTCACACCTTTCCAAAATGACCTATTTGGTCAGATTCCGATAAGTAGTGCAAAAGTTATGACCATTACAAAAACAGAGCAGCCAGCTTTGGCTGAATGTTTGCTGTTTTGTTTGCTTGAAGTTTTTGTACATCTTATTGATTGAATTTGATAAAGTGTTCAACTAGAGAGTTGTAATAGAGTCTCTCACCTTTCCAAAATGACCTATTTGGTCAGATTCCGGTAAGTAGTGCAAAATTTATGATCGTTACAAAAACACTGCAGCCAGCTTTGGCTGAATGTTTGCTGTTTTGTTTGCCTGAAGTTTTGTACATCTTATTGATTGAATCTGATAAAGTGTTCGACTAGAAAGTTGTATTATATGTTCCCACCTTTCTAAATTGTATGATTTGGTTAGATTCCGACAAGTAGAGCAAAAGTTACAACTCTTAGAAGTTTCAGCTTTGTTGTTGGAATTCTGCTGTTCTGCTTAACTTTTTCGTATGTTCAAGGGGGTAGGAATTTGGAATTGCTTACGGAATCTGAGAAAGTTGTCAACTAGGAAGTTTTAGTAGATGTTCCCACCTTTTCAAATTGTCCAGCTTCGTTAGATTCCGACAGGTAGAGCAAAAGTTACAAGCTGTAGAAGTTTCAGCTTTTTGTTGAAATTTTGTAGTTTGGGTTAACTGTTTGCGTGTGTTCGATGGGTAGGAATTTTGAATTCCTTACAGAATCTGAAAAAGTGTTCAACTAGAGAGTTGTGGTAGATGTTCTTACCTTTCTAAAAAGTCTAATTTTGTCGAATTCCGATGAGCCTCGCACTGTTTGCTTCTAGGGTATTAGCAGACTTTTATGTCGCTTTTGCATACAAAGATCGGGTTTTCTTGGTAGTATGCCTATTTTAGACTGTTAGTAGATTCTTCTGTTGCTTTTAATTATAGAAGATCAAGTTTTGCTAGTAAGCACGTTTGCTTGGTTCTATGTTGTTAGAATACCTGTATGGTTGCTTCTGTATGTTGTTGTCTCATACGCAGCTCGCCTGGCTCGTATGTAGTTGTTGGTCTCATACGTAGCTTATTTGGCTCGTATATATGTTGTTGCTTCATACGCAGCTCACCTGGCTCGTATGTAGTTGTTGGTTTCATACGTAGCTCGTTTGGCTCGTATGTATTTTGTTTCCTCGTATGTAGCTTATTAGCTAATACGCAGTTTTGTTGTGCTCATCTAAGGTGATATTATTGCCCTAGGGGCCATCGACCATCAAGACGTGTATTTATTTTACTCGTAAGGGACTGTGGACATGTTACTTCTCGTGTATCGTTAGATGTTAACCGAGTTGGTTGATTGCGGACCGGAGTATAGACGAAATCCAAGTTTAGGGTAGTAGCATGCGAATACGTTCGCATTGCCGGGGTCTTGGATCGATAGGCTATGAACATGATCCTTAGGGATTCTGGTAAGTCTAGGTTGAGCACCTAGTCTGGTTATCTTGCAAAGTCTAACTTAAGACCCAGCATGGTTGTGTTAGTACTGTTGTCATCTCTCAGGTTGTTTAGGGTTGGTCACATTGTTAGGGTAGTAACTTATAGCTATTAAAACTTAACTTTTACTTATTATCATTTTCACCGAAGGGAAAGAGTTGGGGTTAAGGGTGATACCTTATGATCTAACTCGTTCTAAAGGCCGACACTAGGCGGTGTTATTGGTTGTGCTCTTCTTGTCAAAGGAATACGGTCTGTGCATTCTCACGAGTTGGGAGCACGGGATCCCTATCTCATCTGCCTTGATAAGGGCGGGAGCGATTCCTGTCGGAGCTAGGGGGATGGACCCCCGGAACTCCTTCATGTTCTATATCTAAGGGCGAGAAGCCATAGACTACAGTCTATCCGCTAGGGGGCCACAGGGAATGCTTCGAGCTAACCTGCGCTGCGGATACTTCAAAGGTTCGTCAGATTTTTGAGTGAGGTCCGGCATATCGAGCAATAGTGGCAAATGGAGACACCAATATACGACTGCGAATGGCAAGATTAGACCGTTTCAGACCAACCTCATTAGTCACATCGTATCTTCAGAAACAAGTTGAGTACAAGAGTAGAATTCATGGCGCAGGTTGAAATCCCTATATATGAAGAAACGACTTGTGATGGGGCGTATGTAGCATGGGATGCATACTATTCCGGAGACTGACTTGCATTAGAATAAGTGCATCCTTGCATTAGTATCCTTGCATTAGAGTCTAAGTCATAGCATACACTGACACATCAATATATATACACGTTTCTCTTTTCATCAATCTGTTTGCTTAAAGTTGAGAATCGCTGCTGGTCATCAGCCTTAAAGCGTCAGTATATGTACTGACGTCCCCACTTTAATAGGTACTTGATTACAAAATTACAGGCACTGGATTGCAGAGTACTGGTACAGGATTCAGGAGGACTCAAGGCAAGAGAAGCAAAAGTTGATTTTATTTTCCGCTGTAATATATGTTGGTTACTATTGTTTCATTTGTAACAATTGTTGTAATTTATTTATTTGTTGGAAAGAATCTAAGTTAAGTACCAAGTGTTATTCTTTATTCATTGTACTTTGATGTAATTTGTTCAAAGTTGTAACACTTGGGCTTGTGAAGGTATTATTGTAACACCGATGTAATGTATTGCAGTTTTATAACATTCAGACTTGTAATACATTTGTGTTGAATAAAAAGTTTTAAATTTTTCTGTTTTTCTATGTATTGTAGCTAATTGAAGGAAAGATTCTCTATGTTTTTCTGTTTTCCAGTGTATGGAAATCGGGGCGTTACAGTAAAAGTGCTCCTCCTCGTGCCACACTCGGACCACGAGCCTGGTGCAAATTTCTCCATGTAAAATGCTCCCCCTCGTGCCACAATTCTTGATGTAGCATTCCGACTTCGAGCCTCGTGCAGATTTCTCCGAGTAAAGTGCTCCCCCTCGTGCCACACTCTTCGGTGTGGTACTCCGACTCTGAGCCTCACGTGGATTTCTCTGTGTGAAGTGCTCCCCCTCATTCCCCACTCCTCGGCATGGCACTCCGATTCAAAGGTGTGCGCGAACTTCTCCATGTAAAATGCCCTCCTAGTGTCATACTTCTCGGCGTTCCGACTCCGAGCCTAGCGTGGATTTCACCGCGTAAAGTGCTCCCTCTCGTGCCACACTACTCGGCGTAGAACTTTGATTCCAAGCCTTGCGCAGATTTTCTCGCGTAAAGTGCTCCCCTCGTGCCCACTCCTCGGCGTAGCACTTCGACTCTGAGCCTCGTGTGGATTTCTCTACGTAAAGTGCTCCCCATCGTGCCCCACTCCTCGACGTGGCACTTTGTGTAACGCCCCGATTTACATATACTAGGAAACCGTGACATAAGCCAGTATCTTTTTCTTCAATAAGTCACAATACACAGAAAAACAGGAAAATTTAAAATTTTAATTCAACACAAATGTATTACCAGTCTGAATATTACAAAACTGCAATACATTACATCAGTGTTACAGTAATATCTTTAAAAGCCCAAGTATCCCAACTTTCAACAAATTTACATCAGAGTATAATGAATAAAGAACAACACTTGGTATTTCACTTGGATGCTTCCTAACATAAAATAAATTACAACAAATGTTACAATGAAACAATGGTAACCAACATATAATAAGCGGAAAATAGAATCGACTTTGCTTCTCTCGCCTTGAGTCCTCCTGAATCCAGTACCTGTAGCTTTGCAATCCATTACCTATTGAAATGAGGACGTCAGTACATATACTGACGCTTTAAGGCTGATGACTAGCAGTGATTCTCTACTTTAATCAAATAGATTGATGAAAAGAGAAATGTGTATATATAATTGATGTGTCAGTGTATGCTACGACTTAGAATCTAATGCAGGATTAACTAACGCAATGATGCTCTTATTCTAATGCAAGCAAGACTCTGGAACAGTATGCAACCCATACTACATAAGCCCCATATCAAGCCGTTTCTTCATATACAGGGATTCAAACGCGCAGCATGAATTCTACTCTTATACCCGACTTGTTTACGAAGATACGACATGACTAATGAGGTTGCTCTGAAACGGTCTATTCCAGCCATTCGCAGTCAGCTCATGGTGTCTATGTTTGCCACTACTACCCGGCGTACCGGACCTCACTCAAAAATCTGACGAATCCTTGGAGTTTCTGCAGCGCAGGCTAGCTTGAAGCATCCCCTGTGGCCCCTTAGCTGATAGACCGTAGTCTATGGCTTCTCGCCCTTAAATTTAGAATATGACGGAGTTCCGGGGGTCCATCCCCCTGGCTCCGACAGGAATCGCTCCCGACCTTATCAAGGCACTTCAGAAATTAATAGACGAGATACGGATCCCGTGCTCCCAACTCATGAGAAGGCACATACCGTATCCCTTTGACAAGAAGGGTACAACCAATAACACCGCCTTGTGTCGGCCTATAGGACAGGTCGGATCATAAGGTATCAACCTTAACACCAACTCTTTCCCTTCGGCGAAAATGAAAATAATGGTTAAATAGTAATAGCCATAAGTTACTACCCCAACGATGTCACTAAACCCAAACAATCTCCCAGGGTTTTCAATAAACTTTCTTACGATTATCATGGTCCAACTCATGGCCTATCGATCCAAGACACTGGTGATGGGATCTCCCTCACTCATCACTACCCCTAACTCGGATCTCGTCAACATTCTCGGCCTTCGATCAACCCATATCAGTTAAGATCTGTCGGTGCACGATGTGTGATTTATCCATAGTTTCCAAGGTGGTAAGATGTGAGTCTTGATGGTCGATGACCCCTAGGGTAACCATAAGACCTTAGACGAGCTTTTATCGAGCTAACAATACTAGTGACTTTCCTAACCCTTATTACTCATAAATTGAAGATGAAGCATGTTCACATTATATGGTCCATCTTCAATTGGAACCACATACAACTAGAACTCATGGGTTCTTTTTTCCAAATTTGAACTAGGGCAACATGCGACTAGGTTCATGGGTTCTTTCTCTAGGTTGAGCTAGAACCACCTAGAACCTAGATGCATGGGTTCCTCGCCAATTTGAGCTAGAACTATCATGGAGCTAGTTTCATGGGTTTCTTCTTAAAAATCGAACTAGAACAGATATGGAACATGGGTTCATTTCAATAGTTCAATTGGATTAGCATGCAAACTAAACTCATGGGTTCCTTTTAGAAATTTAACTAAAACCACTACAACATATAACTTAAACATGCATGGATTCTTTTAAATCTAAAACAACCATACAAACTCAAGCATGGGTTCTTTTAAATCTAGAACAACTACACATCTCAAGCATGGGTTCTTTACTAGAACTGCTACAACGACTTAAGCATGGGTTCTTTACTAGAACGGCTACAACTCAAGCATGGTTTCTTACTACAACTCAAGCATGATAGGTTCTTTTCTAGAACACTACAACTCAAGCATGATGGGTTTCTTACTACAACAGCTCAAACATGAATTCTTTACTACAACAACCTACAACATCTTAAGCATGGTTTCTTTAGCACATACAACATAAGCATGGTTTCTTTACTAAGACTCAAGCATGGATTCTTTACTACAACACTACAACAACTTAAGCAGGTTCCTTACTACAATAATTAGCAACTCAAGCATGGGTTCTTTACTAGCAACTCAAGCATGGATTCTTTACTACAACACTACAACAACTTAAGCATGGTTCCTTACTACAATAATTAGCAACTCAAGCATGGTTTCTTTACTACAACAACTCAAGCATGGATTTCTTAATACAACAACTCAAGCATGAATTCTTTACTACAACAACCTACAATAACTTTACCATGGTTTCTTTAGCACATACAACTTAAGCGTGGGTTTCTTACTACAACAACTCAAGCATGAATTCTTTACTACAACAACCTACAACAACTTAAGCATGGTTTTTTTAGCACATACAACTTAAGCATGGGTTCTTTACTACAACAACTCAAGCATGAGTTTCTTACTACAACAACTCAAGCTTGGGTTTCTTACTACAATAATTAGCAACTCAAGCATGGGTTCTTTACTAGCAACTCAAGCATGAATTCTTTACTACAACAACCTACAACAACTTAAGCATTGTTTCTGTAACACCGCGAATTCCAAAGTACAACTGAATTCGAGTTCCACAGGATCTTTACACTTCTTTCGTACAATTTTACAAGAAAATAAAAACTTTTCTTTTATCAGAGTTACATTACACTTGTACATCATCACAGCAGAAGCAATATTACAATAAATTACATGAAACAACATTAAAATAGTCTTGCGCAGCATGTATACTTCAATTGTCAAGCATCTTTACCCTGCATATAAAACTGTGAGCGCGTCAGTTTATTCAACTAACGAAATATTATACACGGCCATCCTCTCTATGCTGGAAACAGTATAACGATTATCATTTCTTAACAACCACAAATTTGTCACAAACAAAACTAAAGGGACTATCCTATTGATGTCGTGTTGTGAATGTGCACTTAGTCCTTAATGCAATTATTTATATTATATGACACTAATGCGCACTTGTTCAGAGTCTATGCAGCCCATACTACATAGGTCCGAGGGCAAGCCCTTAACCGTTCTTCATCTTGTAGGGTTCAATCCCTCGCCATGACTTAATCTATTACTGTAACTACGGTAAGTATCCTAGATATTTTCTGACCAACGAACTCATGTCTAGGCACCCCGGAGGGAATCCCAACGCACTGACACATGACTCATCATGCAGGCATCCTGCGGTAATTCTGCTCCTACTATAGAGATGACACCACCCGCAGTCGTCAAACACCCCACGAGCGTCGCCACCGGGATAGTACTCTGGGGCAGTATCCACGCCCTATCATGACGCATCATGGGACATCCTGTGAATACTCTCATGCAGCCAATCCAATGGCCCTCATACTCAATGTTCACTATGTATCTAATCCTTAATTTAATTGAATCATGAATAAAATCAACTCTTAGAGTGTAGCACTCCCACTATACCAGTCTTATTCATTTAATTTCACATGACCCAACCTTGGTCTTCTCATTTCAAAATATGATTTTCTCAATTTCTTTTATTGCCGGTATAAGGCTTGACTATACCCTAATTCTCAATTTCAACTCATAATTACAATGTCGAACTTTTCACACTCATAAGATCTTTTCATGATTAAAATAGTTTTTCCTTTTCATGTTCCTAGCATTCATATTCATAAAAAACCTTTCATAAATCATCAGGATATTTTATTTCACTTCATATACAATTTCATGCAAAAGACAAGTAAAGTTCACTTTTATAATTTGTCACATTCAATCTTCATTCTTTCCAAATCTCTTTTTCAATGTTCTTTCAAACAGCATAATTATTTTTATCATGAGGTAATTTAAAATCTGAGACGTCAAAATAGTCTGTACAGTCGAATCTTGTAGCATAGTCGGTCGACTGTTCAGCAAAAGATTAAAAGACTCAAGAAAATGGTCGGGACAGTCGACTGTTAACTTGGCCAATCGGCTGTTCTGTAAAGATTTAAAAACTCGAAAATAAAATTTTAGGGCAGTCGACTGTTACAGTATGATCGGTCGACTGTTCAGCAAAGATTAACAGCTCGAAAAATAAATACTCAGAGCAGTCGACTGTTTCAGCCTAATGGTCGACTGATGCTGCTAGGTTTTTCAAATTCCCAAAATATTTTTAGTTTTTTTTTTCTCTTCTCTTTTGAAAACAAAAATTTCCAGAATTAAAAACACATTCAATTCTACAGTAACCAGTATTTTTAAAGTTATTTTTAACTCTTTAAAACATATATTTTGGCCTTAGTTTGTATTCCATAAACACAATTTCGACATTCGAGAACTAAAACACACTTCTTCAAATTTTAAAGATAGTTTCCCACAAATTCACTACAAAATGTTTTCTTTCTCATGATGTTTTTAGAATACAAAATCAACTTTATAAGTGAATAAAACTTCCATTTTATTAATTAATCTACACATGATGCATTCGATTATTTGTATGCAAAAGGACATTCTTTTTCATTTATTCTAATTTTCACATTGTATATATAGCAATGGAAATTCTACTACATCCATTAACAATCATTTCTTAACAAATTACCCCATTCATTCATTCTTCTCTAGCATAACATTCTACTTTAACACTTTAATCAACAAACATAGTTCTAGTCTTTTTACTAGTTAATCCACATAGTTTGCATTTAGAACATAATCAGCATGCATACTAGCATTAGAAACAATGAGAACGTTCACTTTTACTCATAATTAATAAATCTAGTAATCAAACAACACACATTTGCTAATTTATCAATTCTCTTCTAATTAGGCAAGCATGCATTTCATTTCAACTAGTAGCTTATAATAACAATTCAATTTCATCCCTAGCATGATTTCTACTTTAGAAGTCATGAGAAACACCCACATTTTGAAGAAAACCAATAAGAAATCTCCTAGAGTCCCCTAGAATGCGAGAGAGTGCCTTCTCCTCCTAGATTGCGATGCAAAAGCCTCCTCTCCTTGCTTCCTTGCCAAAACCGAAAGCTCCAAATGTGGTGATGATGGCCGGCCTCTAATGGTACACACACACTCTCACACTCACACTATTATAATTCCTCCTATATAATTTCTTCTTTCAATAGTTCATTTGTGTAGAATACAAGTAGATGGGGGGGGGGGGTATTTATACTAATTTTAGAACAGATTGGAGGGCTAGGATTTGTTGGATAGTTATAGAATGGAGGGCTAGGATAGGAGAGGAAGTAGTAGCAACTACCCACACACAAAGTAACTACCCATGCACACTCACCCACACTCCCAAGCACATCCCGGCCACCAAAGAGTGTGCATTGCACACTACGTGCATTGCACGTGCCACCTAGTACCCCTATTTAGAAGTTTGTACAATTTTAATTAATCAAAATGTTCACCATTTGTTTCTACATGACAACTATGACCATTTAATTGATTTATTAAATTTTGTGGGCTTCCCAATTAGTGGGCTTAGGTTTGTGGGCCAAGACAATAAATTAATAATTTATTAAAGTGGGCTCAAACAAATAAAATATTATTTTAGGCTTTAAAAATTGGCTTTTAGAAAAATAAAGAAAAATAATTGTTCATACTAAAAATGAAATTTTATATATAAAATAAAATAAATAAATAATATACACATGAAATTTGCACATACATAACACATGAAAATCAATATTTTATTAAAATGAAAGTTTAGGGTATTACAGTTTCTTTAGCACATACAACTTAAGCATGGGTTTCTTACTACAAAAACTCAAGCATGGGTTTCTTACTATAATAATTAGCAACTCAAGCATGGGTTCTTTACTAGAAACTCAAGCATGAATTCTTTACTACAACAACCTACAACAACTTAAGCATGGCTTCTTTAGCACATACAACTTAAGCATGAGTTTCATTCTACAACAACTCAAGCTTGGGTTTTTTACTACAATAATTAGCAACTCAAGCATGAATTCTTTACTACAACAACCTACAACAACATAAGCATGATTTCTTTAGCACATACAACTTAAGCATGGGTTCTTTACGAGAATAACTACCACAAGTCAAGCATGGGTTTCTTACCACAACAACCTACAACAGCTTAAGCATGGTTCTTTACTATAATAATTAGCAACTCAAGCATGGTTTCTTTACTACAACAACCTACAACAACATAAGCATGGTTCTTTACCACAATAATTAGCAACTCGTGCAGTGGTTCTTTACTAGCAACTCAAGCATTGTTTCTTTACTACAATAATTAGCAACTCGAGCATGGGTTCTTTACTAGCAACTCAAGCATGGTTTTTTTACTACAACAACCTACAACAACTTAAGCATGGGTTCTTTACTAGAATAACTACAACAACTCAAGCATGGGTTTCTTACTACAACAACCTACAACAACTTAAGCATAGGTTCTTTACTAGAATAACTACAACAACTCAAACAAGGGTTTCTTACTACAACAATCCACAATAACTTAAGCATGGTGCTTTACTACAACAATTAGCAACTCATGCATGGTTATTTTACTAGCAACTCAAGCATGGTTTCTTTACTACAACAACCTACAACAACTTAAGCATGGTTCTTTACTACAATAATTAGCAACTCAGGCATGGGTTCTTTACTTGCAACTCAAGCATGGTTTCTTTACTAAAACAACCTACAACAATTTAAGCATGGGTTCTTTACCAGAATAACTACAACTACTCAAGCATGGGTTTCTTACTACAACCACCTACAACAACTTAAACATGGTTCTTTACTACAATAATTAGCAACTCAAGCATGAGTTCTTTACTAGCAACTCAAGCATGGTTTCTTCACTACAACAACCTATAACAACTTAAGCAGTGTTTCTTTAGCAAAAACTGTAGCATGAATTCTTTACTACAACAACCTACAACAACTTAAGCATGGTTCTTTACTACAATAATTAGCAACTCAAGTATGGGTTCTTTACTAGCAACTCAAGCATGGTTTCTTTACTACAACAACCTATAATAACTTAAGCATGGTTTCTTTAGCAACAACTTAACCATGAATTCTTCACTGCAACAATCTACAATAACTTAAGCATAGATTTTTTACTAGAATAACTACAACAACTCAACCATAGTTTCTTTACTACAACCACCTACAACAACATAAGCATGGTTCTTTACTACAATAATTAGCAACTCAAGCATGGTTTCTTTACAAGCAACTTAAGCATGGTTTCTTTACTACAACAACCTATAACAACTTAAGCATGGTTTCTTTAGCAACAACTCAAGCATGAATTCTTTACTACAACAACCTACAACAACTTAAGCATGGTTTCTTTAACACATACAACTTAAGCATGAGTTCTTTAGCACATATAACTCAAGCATGATTCTTTACTACAACTCAAGCAATGGTTCTACATATAACTCAAGCTTGGTAGTAAACTCATAAAGACTACTATGGACTTTATCTAGCTATTACAAAAACTACTTCTTTTATGAATTACAAGACTTAAATATTACAAAAATCTAACTTTATTGAATCTACAAGTTCCTACATATTACAAAACCTACTTTTATTTAATCTACAAGTTCTACATAATACAAAAACTATATTTATTGGATCTACAAATCCTACATATTACAAAACCTACTTTTATTCAACCTACAAGTTCCTACATACAACAATGTCCCTTTTTTATGGACTAGGGTTAGTAAAGATTGATTTTTTTTAACAAAGTAGAGAGCAGCATACAACAAAAGACTTAATCTTTTAATAGTTAGATGAGTACTACAACCCTAAAATGGGTATGTAAGTATTCTCACTTCACTTAATCTTATATGCTCATAGTTTTAGTCCAAGTTATAGTTTGTGTTAACAATAATAACAACAATAATCATAACAAGGTTAAAGATTCCATCTTTATGTGCTTTTAGTAAGTTCTACATTCAAAACTCTTCATGTGGTACTTTTTGACTCACACTTACTCTTATGCAAATATAATTAGTCCAAGTTGTTAGTTTTTATTTAGCCAAAATAACCACATAACAACAACAACCATACAAGGTCGTAAAGATTCTATCTTTATGTTATTTATTTAAGTTCTACCTTCCATCTTTTTCATGGGATCATTTTGATCCCTACAACCACTTTATGCTTAAGATTTAGTCCAAGTTGTTTTTAGAACACACAACAACTACATACAACAACCATACATCATAAAGATGAGTTCCTTCTCACATACAACAAGTAGTTACCCTAAAGATGGGTTCTTTTTCAGACATACAACAATTATAAATAAAAGAGAACAAAAACACAATAAAGAGAAGTAGAGAACCACTACCTTAATTTTCTTTGTAGGAAGAACTGGACTAGCATCCTTCTCCTTCCTCCTTAGCTTCTACTACAACCTTGAACTCTCTAGTTTAGGGTTTCTTCTCTTTCTTTTGCTCTCTATTTTTTTTTCTTGTAATTCAGACAAAGGGTGAAGGGGAGAGATATTTATAGGAGGAATGAGAAGGGGGAGAGTGCAAATGCACCAAGGTTTCATGCAAAACCCCCCTTGGATTCATTTTGGCCGGCCATTCTTGATGAGGTGGTGGGGGTGAGGTGGAGGGGAGGGTTCTAGTAGAAAATACACCTATTTAACTCTTATGTATCTCATTAATCCTAAACCCGAGGTTTAAGTCTTCAAACAAATCCTAGCCATTCAATTTTGATTAATCATGACAAAATAAGATATTTTTGTCTAAAACACATACTACATGATTTGTATAAATATACGAAATCGGTATAATATGCATATGTGTGTATTAATATATATACCGATAATTTTTGTTTGTTAAACCACACAATCCGTATAAAAATAAATTAATTCCGAAAATAATAATAAAATAAATTTTATTATCGACTCAGAAGATTATAGTACCAATTTGATACAATACAGATGTATACAGACTGGTATATATATACAGATAATGTTTATTAACAAAACCGAGTAATATCCATAAAAAATATTTCAATTCTGAAAATAAAAATAAAATAATAATTTTTAATATCTGCCCGGGACTTTCTAGACATTTTCTAAAAAAATGTATTTTACAGGATTTTGTACAAGTGCACAAAACCGATACAACACATATATATATTTACTAGTATATATTCACATGTAAGTTTTTATTTTGTAAAACCAAGAAATTTCTATAAAAATATTTTAATTTAAAAAAAAATTATTATAAATATTATATCCGACTGGGATATTAGAATACTCCCTCCTTAGAATAGTTCTGTCCTCAGAAATAGGTTAAGTTAGGAAAACAGAAAAAACATCCCTTCACAAAATAACTCGGGGAAAGAAAGCTTATACAGCTTTTCGGCTCCCAAGTAACTCATCCACGAACTGGTTCTCCAAAGAACCCGACCTCAATCACCAAGCTGCCTGCAAACTCTGCCAAAATCAAGATGTAACTCTTGAATCTTGGTCAAATCCACCGACGCTTGCACTCCATGCTGCTTCATTACGCCTTCAATGTGGATTTTCACTAATTTCTCTAGCGACTAAGTCATCTTTATCAGAAAAATGTGCAGACTTTGCCAACCGGGTCCTAAATAACCCAAATTGAGTCATACATTTTCAAACTTCTGAGTAATCCTTGGATGAAGTCCATACTGATATTCTAAGATTTTCCTTCATTAACTTGCCACTTTAGTGTTCCAATCCCTGCATCTTCTGCCTAAGCCTTCTGACTTGCGCACTTAGACTCGGTTGTGGCATCAGTCGAGCCAAAACTGAGCTCTAATCTTGAGTAATCGCTTCAATACTGGCTGGCCTGATCTTCATCATTTAGCTTCTTATTTCCTTCATGGTTTTTGGCTGAGGCTAATATTTCACTACCTCGGTATTTTGCGGTTCGGTAGCCACTCCCTCCTTAGAATAGGACATGGCCTACGAATACTACTTCTAACTTCCAGCATTCACTTTGACAATTTGCCCAAAGTTAATGCTCCTGTAGTTGTTCAGAACTACAGTCAAATGCTCAACATGCCATTCTTCCGTTCCTGCTAGGTCCAACTTTAACAAATCTATACTTCGGGTCTTTCTCCGATTTGGAGTTCACAACCCTTATAGCATAAATCGGTAATGAGGATTGCTCCAGATGGTGTAATCAATAAAACCAAATCTAGAGTTACCTCCCGCACACATATTAACTTCTTGAAAAAAATAATAATTTAGACAAAAGAATATGATGAACTAAGTTTGAACAAAACGGTTGTCTGGATTTCATATATATATAAATCCATTCGGTTAAAAAAAGTGTTACATCAAATATTACTTATTAGTCCAAAATAAATTTCAAAAATACAACTTTTATACTTAGTTGCAGTTCCATATGCACACACTGGTACTGGCTCTCCTGCCTTCTTCAGCTTGCCTTTAGTAAGTGCAAACTCTTACCCTTAGTGAACAGGCTCCTTTCCTTTATTGTTCATTTTCGGGATTAATCTGCCGCTACTCTTCTGAAACTGGGGACAATCTGGTCAGATATGACCAATCTCCCGACAATTGTAACATGTACGGATCTTCTCCTGAGGGTTCTTCCTCGGACACTGGCTCTTGAAATGACCATGCTCCCTACATAGGAAACAACTTTCTGGCATGGCGCCTCCAAGTTTGCCCTCTGATTTTTGAATCTTCTGCTTCTGACTTTGTTCCTCGGATCCTGATGCTGGTGTAGATCTTTTCCCTTGTAGTCGTGGACAGACTGATTTCTTGTGCCTAACTCTCTCATAGAGATGGCATACTACAACCTTGGTGGTCTTCGGGATTTTCTCCCATTCATGGTGTAGTCGTGCCAATCTAGAATCAAGGTATTCCTGCTCCTTTGCTAGGCCTGCTAATATAGCTCCGCAAGCATCACCCAGTTGCTTAGCTTGACGACCTTTCCTGGTCCTGCGCTTCCTCAGCTTCTTCATTTCCTGACGTATGCTGATTGCCGCCGCTGTGCGTTGATCCACACTTAGTCCTTGCGGTGGTGATGGCGAGTCCGTCTTGAGGTTAGCTTGTAGTAAAATCTCCTTCAGCTCATCGCTCGAGATCATCGGATCATCCGTTGAAATCGGCTCACTCTCTTCCATCAATACATCCTCGGTTAGAATATCCTCGAATACCATCCTTAAAACACATATACTGGAATTAGTCCAGCTATAGAAAAATTATAAAACATAAGTTGAAAGAAACAACAATATGAATTATAATTGTCTACAACTAACTAAAACCGACTCCTAAAAGGCATCCAAGTTTAATTTTTCTTATTGTGTTGGACTGTAAATTGAAGTCGGCTCTGATACCACTGTAACGCCTCGATTTTCATATACTAGGAAACCGTAACATAAGTCAGAATCTTTTCCTTCAATTAGCCACAATATACAGAAAAACAGGAAAATTTAAAACTTTTTATTCAACACAAATGTATTACAAGTCTGAATGTTATAAAACTGCAATACATTACATCAGTGTTACAATAATATCTTTAAAAGCCCAAGTGTTACAACTTTCAACAAATTTACATCAGAGTATAATGAATAAAGAACAACACTTGGTATTTCACTTGGATACTTCCCAACATAAAATAAATTACAACAAATATTACAATGAAACAATGGTAACCAACATATAATAAGCGGAAAATAAAATCGACTTTGCTTCTCTCGCCTTGAGTCCTCCTGTATCCAGTACCTGTAGCTTTGCAATCCAGTACCTATTGAAATGGGGATGTCAGTACATATACTGACGCTTTAAGGCTGATGACTAGCAGCGATTCTCTACTTTAAGCAAATAGATTGATGAAAAGATATACTGACGCTTTAAGGCTGATGACTAGTAGCGATTCTCTACTTTAAGCAAATAGATTGATGTGTCAGTGTATGCTATAACTTAGAATCTAATGTAGGATCAACTAATGCAATGATGCAATTATTCTAATGCAAGCAAGACTCTGAAACAGTATGTAGCCCATACTACATACGTCCCATATCAAGTCGTTTCTTCATATATAGGGATTCGAACCCGCACTATGAATTTTACTCTTGTACTCGACTTGTTTCTGAAGATACGACATGACTGATAAGGTTGCTCTAAAAAGGTCTAATCCAGCCATTTGCAGTCAGCTCATGGTGTCTATGGCAATTTTATTCTTTTCGTACCCATAATCTTTTAATTCCGGTGTCATCTGTTCTTTTTCTTCCTGCTTGGTTCGTCGATCGACATCACTTGATCTCCTACGACATGTCTACAGTTTGGAGCTTCACCATCAGAGTAGCGCAGCGGAAGCGTGGTGGGCCCATAACCCGCAGGTCCCCGAAATTTCTTGTTGCTTCTCTTTCTTGCATTGTTTATTTCCTTGATTCATTCATTTGCATTGCATCATTCATTGAATCTTTATTTAACATCATTCTTGATCACTTCATTCATATCCATGTCCCTTCTTGTTCTGGTGTTGCCACCATTTTGTCTTTCCCTTTGAATTTCCTGTTTTGTTACCCACAATTTTATCTGTTTCCTTTATTCTCTGTTTTGTTATTTCCCAGTTTGCTTTTGCTTTGTCCTATATACCGCCTAAGCAAATTTCGAGGATGAAATTTTATTGTAAGGTAGGTAGGATTGTAACCCCCATTCCCGACAATAGGTATTTTTCCGTGTATTTTCTATAATCTGATTTTTTGTAAATTTATTTTTTTGCTAAATTCTATTCGGATCTTTTATTAAAATATTTTCTAATAAAAATTTTATTTTTTTTGAATAATGGTTTATTTTGATCACACTTTCTATTTCTTATTTATCGGATATGTATATTTGTGTCTAAAACAAATATATTATCATTATTGGATTATTTTAATAAAATTGCTAAACCCGAATACTGTTTTATTGTATAATTTATTACTATTATGATTATGATTATTAATTGTTATTTCATGATTATCTATTTAAAATTCATATACTGGATTATTTTATTATTATACCAGATCTTATTTTCTTTGCGAATTTTTAAATTATTTTCAAGCCCAGTTTATATTCTATTCACTTGTATTGTTTATTTCAAATTTTTGTTAGTGGAATTCATCGTTTTCGTGATTGGACTATTTTGTTGATTCTATTTTCTTCTATCTAATTGTGGGTATTTTTATTTGAACTCTATTGATTTTGATCTATCTCTTAATTGAACCATAAACCCCAATTCCTATTGTTATTGACCCAAAACCGCTGTTATTGAACCGTAATTCACCAACCCGGTACCCTAATTGTATCCTACAAATACTATCCTAATGCAAACCCTAATTTTTGCACACAAATCAAAACCCTAGCCGCTTACTCTTTGTCCTCTCTCCTCCTGACTTTTTCCCGCCCAAACCCAAATCCCCTGAACCTTCTTCGCCGATCATCTTCTCTAGCAACTCCCATCGCCATCCACCCCTCCCGTCATGCCACTCCCCCGCATCGCAAACCCCTCATTCTCCTCCCATCGACTCCCTCTGCCCCGCTCTGATTTTCATCGACAGCAACAGACCCCAAATCCCGATCACCTCTTCCGCCTCGCCGTTGACCACCAGTCGATGCACCGCCGTCGTGCTAGCCCTGCACCGCCAGCACAAACCCCCCTCTCCTCTTCCGTTTCGATCAGCCAAAGCCCCAACCCTCTCTGATTCCCTGTTCGACCGTCGACGACAGCGCCACCAGCGATGCCTCCAGCCGCCGTCGCCCCTCGGTCGTCACTGCTGCCAGCACTACTCTCTCTCTGCTATTGTTGGTGTCTCTTTGTGTGCTGAGTTACTTTGTCTCTTTGGGTGCTATGTTGATTTGGCTCTTCATTGCACGTATATCGCACGTGCTATTTTGTGGAGTTGTTGGTTCGTGGGTTCGTTGCTTCGGGATTCTCATCCCATTATTCTTGGTATTCGTTCTCACCCAAGTAACTTGTATTAAATTTCTTTTTAAATACAAGTACTAAATACCACTTGTAGTGTAGTTGGATTCTAGAGACAATTCGTGTGTGAAACCCCTTGTTGATATTGTCTCTATTGTGATGATTTGACTATAGTTGTGTCACGACATATATGGCATGAATTAAGCTAGGGTTGACCACTTTTGATGTATATGTTCATGCTATCTTGAGATATCTGTGTTTGATGTGTTAATCGTGTTATACTTGTCGAATACTTGTAAAATACCCTATACCATGTTGCTTGGACATCTAGTACACCATATTCCATGTTATCATCCTTTCCCTATTGTTATTATCGTTCATCTCATGTCTCTAGATTGCATATTGTATTGTTGCATTAATGAAATAGTTAATAAGCCGGGGTTTAAGGAAATGACTTTAGTAGTGTATAATATAGTGACTGTGTCGGCCAGTGTTAACCGATTGATTATGGAGCACTGACTATGGTACCCTTATCTTTCGTGTCGTGAACTCGTGAACCCGTGAACCCGTGAACTCGTGAACCCGTGAACTTGTGAACTTGTGAACTCATGAAACAGTGTATCATTATAATGAATTGTGCAACAATATTGTATCGTATCTGTGATTACCGTACCGACACATGATCTATAGAATTCGCCACTCAGTCTAAAACGAAATTGATTGTATGCATCGAACCTGTGGTACGAAACACATGGGACACAGTAGTACATGCATTAGTTAGGATTAAAATGAATAATAGACTTAAGGATTAACACAACATCGGCATTGCATATTGTTCATCATTGTTCCTATTGATATCGAATATTACATGATACTTGTTTACCGAACACTTATCACATGCTACTTACACTTATTTATCTTGCCATGCTAGTTGTTATATTTTGTTATCATGCCTATTTCATGTTATTAGTTTACCCTTTCCCATGTACTTGTATTCTGCACTACAAGTGGCCCGTAACTTGCATTGACGGGCGTTTTATTTTCTTTTCCTCTTCCTGCAATTTATTAAATTGCAGATTTTGGAGAATAGTTTCTTGCTGGAGTCGGAGAACAAACAGTCTGGAGACTACTACTTTCTAATTGCTTATTGCTTTAATAAACTTAATGTATTAAGACTTGTTATTATTATTTGGATTGGATTTATTATTGTTTTGGACTTATGTCCCGAATATTGTTATTTGTTTCCAGACATTAGATTGTTATTGTACTTGGATATCTTACATTGCTTCAATTCAAGTATTAGTGTTCATGAGACTGTTATTATTGCCTGCGCAATTGTTCTGTATTGATAATATTGTTGAGTTGATCGGATAAACAGCTTATGGGTGGTGTTAGTCATTCGCTGGGCCATTGTCGCGTACTCGTAACCGTATTTTTGGGAAGCGGGGCGTGACACGCTCCCTAGCTGATAGACTGTAGTCTATGGCTTCTCGCCCTTAGATATAGAATATGACGGAGTTCCGGGGGTCCATCCCCCTTGGCTCCGACAAAAATTGCTCCCGACCTTATCAAGCCACTTTAGAAATTAATAGACGAGATACGGATCCTGTGCTCCCAACTCGTAAGAAGGCATAGACCGTATCCCTTTGACAAGAAGGGTACAACCAATAACACCGCCTTATGTCGGCCTATAGGACAGGTCGGATCATAAGGTATCACCCTTAACACCAACTCTTTTCCTTTGACGAAAATGATAATAAGTCAAGGTTAATTAGTAATAGCCATAAGTTACTATCCTAACGATGTCACTAAACCCAAACAATCAACGAGGGTTTTCAATAAACTTTCTTAAGATTATCATGGTCCAACACATGGCCTATCGATCCAAGACACCGGTGACGGGATCTCCCTCACTCATCACTACCCCTAACTCGGATCTCGTCAACATTCTCGGCCCGCAATCAACCCACATCAGTTAAGATCCGTCGGTGCACGAGGTGTGATTTATCCATAGTTTCCAAGGTGGTAAGATGTGAGGATGGTTGATGACCCCTAGAGCAACCACAAAACCCTAGACGAGCTTTTATCGAGCTAACAATACTAGTGACTTTCCCAACCGTTATTACTCATACATTGAAGATGAAGCATGTTCACATTATATGGTCCATCTTCAATTGGAACCACATACAGCTAGAATTCATGGGTTCTTTTTTCCAAATTTGAACTAGGGCAACATGCGACTAGGTTAATGGGTTCTTTCTCTAGGTTGAGCTAGAACCACCTAGAACCTAAATGTATGGGTTCCTTGCCAATTTGACCTAGAACTATCATGGATCTAGTTTCATGGGTTTCTTCTTAAAAATTGAACTAGAACAAATATGGAACATGTGTTCATTTCAATATTTCAATTAGATTAGCATGCAAGCTAAACTCATGGGTTCCTTTTAGAAATTTAACTAAAACCACTACAACATATAACTTAAACATGCATGAATTCTTTTAAATCTAAAACAACCATACAAACTCAAGCATGGGTTCTTTTAAATCTAGAACAACTACACATCTTAAGCATGAGTTCTTTACTAGAACTACTACAACGACTCAAGCATGGGTTCTTTGCTAGAACGACTACGACTCAAGTATGGTTTCTTACTACACCTCAAGAATGATGGGTTCTTTTCTAGAACACGACAACTCAAGCATGATGGGTTTCTTACTACAACAGCTCAAACATGAATTCTTTACTACAACATCCTACAACAACCTAAGCATGGTTTCTTTAGCACATACAACTTAAGCATGGTTTCTTTACTACGACTCAAGCATGAATTCTTTACTACAACATTACAACAACTTAAGCATGGTTCCTTACTACAATAATTAGCAACTCAAGCATGGGTCTTTACTAGCAACTCAAGCATGGATTCTTTACACGCAACTCAAGCATGGATTCTTTACTACAACACTACAACAACTTAAGAATGGTTCCTTACTACAATAATTAGCAACTCAAGCATGGATTCTTTACTACAACAACCTACAACAATTTAAGCATGGTTTCTTTAGTACATACAACTTAAGCATATATGGGTTTCTTACTACAACAACTCAAGCATGAATTCTTTACTACAACAACCTACAAAAACTTAATCATGGTTTCTTTAGCACATACAACTTAAGCATGGGTTCTTTACTACCACAACTCAAATATGGGTTTCTTACAACAACAACTCAAGCATGGGTTTCTTACTACAATTATTAGCAACTCAAGTATGGGTTCATTACTAGCAACTCAAGCATGAATTCTTTACTACAACAACAACTTAATCATGGTTTCTTTAGCACATACAACTTAAGCATGGGTTTCTTACTACAACAACTCAAGCATGGGTTCTTTACTAGCAACTCATGCATGAATTCTTTACTACAACAACCTACAACAACTTAAGCATGATTTCTTTAGCACATACAACTTAAGCATGGGTTTCTTACTACAACAACTCAGGCCTGGGTTTCTTACTACAATAATTAGCAACCCAAGCATGAATTCTTTACTACAACAACCTACAACAACTTAAGCATGGTTTCTTTAGCACATACAACTTAAGCATGGGTTCATTACTAGAATAACTACAACAAGTCAAGCATGGGTTTCTTACTACAACAACCTACAACAACTTAAGCATGGTTCTTTACTACAATAATTAGCAACCCAAGCATGGTTTCTTTACTACAACAACCTACAACAACTTAAGCATGGTTCTTTACTACAATAAATTAGCAACTCGAGCATGGGTTCTTTACTAGCAACTCAAGCATGGTTTCTTTACTACAATAATTAGCAACTCGAGCAGGGGTTCTTTACTAGCAACTCAAGCATGGTTTCTTTACTACAACAACCTACAACAACTTAAGTACGGGTTCTTTACTAGAATAACCTACAACAACTTAAGCATGGGTTTCTTACTACAACAACCTACAACAACTTAAGCATGGGTTCTTTACTAGAATAACTACAACAACTCAAACATGGGTTTCTTACTACAACGACCTACAACAACTTAAGCATGGTTCTTTACTACAACAATTAGTAACTCAAGCATGGGTTCTTTACTAGCAACTCAAGCATGGTTTCTTTACTACAACAACCGACAACAACTTAAGCATGGTTCTTTACTACAATAATTAGCAACTCGAGCATGGGTTCTTTACTAGCAACTCAAGCTTGGTTTCTTTACTACAACAACCTACAACAACTTAAGAATGATTTCTTTACTAGAATAACTACAACAATTCAAGCATGGGTTTCTTACTACAACAACCTACAACAACTTAAGCATGGTTCTTTACTATAATAATTAGCAATTCAAGCATGGGTTCTTTACTAGCAACTCAAGCATGGTTTCTTTACTATAACAACCTATAACAACTTAAGCATGGTTTCTTTAGTAACAACTCAAGCATGAATTCTTTACTACAACAACCTACAACAATTTAAGCATGGTTCTTTACTACAATAATTAGCAACTTAAGCATGGGTTCTTTACTAGTAACTCAAGCTGGTTTCTTTACAACAACAACCTATAACAACTTAAGCATGGTTTCTTTAGCAACAACTCAGGCATGAGTTCTTTACTACAACAACATACAACAACTTAAGCATTGGTTCTTTACAAGAATAACTACAACAACTCAAGCATGGTTTCTTTACTACAACAACCTACAACAACTTAAGCATGATTCTTTACTACAATAATTAGTAAATCAAGCATTGTTTCTTTACTAGCAACTCAAGCATGGTTTCTTTACTACAACAACCTATAACAACTTAAGCATGGTTTCTTTTAGCAACAACTTAAGCAAGATTTCTTTATTACAACAACCTAAAACAACTTAAACATGGTTTCTTTACTAGAATAACTACAACAACTCAAGCATGGTTTCTTTACTAGTAACTCAAGCATGGTTTCTTTACTACAACAACCTATAACAACTTAAGCATGGTTTCTTTAGCCACAACTCAATCATGAATTCTTTACTACAATGACCAACAACAACATAAGCATGGTTTCTTTAACACATACAACTTAAGCCTGGGCTGCACATATAACTCAAGCATGATTCTTTACTACAACTCAAGCATGGGTTCTACCTATAACTCAAGCATGGTAGGAAACTCATAAAGACTACTAAGGGCTTTATCTAGCTATTACAAAAACTACTTCTTTTATGAATTACAAGACTTAAATATTACAAAAATCTAACTTTATTGAATCTACAAGTTCCTACATATTACAAAACCTACTTTTATTCAACCTACAAGTTCCTACATACAACAAGGTCCACTTTTTATGGACTAGGGTTAGTAAAGATTGATTTTTTTAACTAAGTAGAGAGAAACATACAACAAAAGACTTATCTTTTAATAGTTAGATGAGTTCTACAACCCCAAAATGGGTATGTAAGTATTCTCACTCACTTAATCTTATATGCTCATAGTTATAGTCCAGGTTGTAGTTTGTGTTAACAAAATAACCATAACAACAATAATAATCATAACAAGGTTAAAGATTCCATGTTTATGTGCTTTTAGTAAGTTCTACCTTCAAAACTCTTTATGTGGTCCTTTTTGACTCACACTTACTCATATGCACATATAATTAGTCCAAGATGTTAGTTTTTATTTAGCCAAAATAACCACATAACAACAATAACCAAACATGGTCTTAAAGATTCAATCTTTATGTTATTTATTTAAGTTCTACCATCCATTTTTTTTATGCGATCATTTTGATCCCTACAACCAATTTATGCTTAAGATTTAGTCCAAGTTTTATTTAGAACACACAACAACTACATACAACAACCATACATCATAAAGATGAGTTCTTTCTCACATAAAACAAGTAGTTACCCTAAAGGTGGGTTCTTTTTCACACATACAACAATAATAAATAAAAGAGAAAAAAAACACAATAAAGAGATGTAGAGAATCCCCACCTTGATTTTCTTTGTAGGAAGAACTAGACTAGCATCCTTCTCCTGCCTCCTTAGCTTCTACTACAACCTTTAATGAAGAACTCTATAGTTTATGGTTTCTTCTCTTTCTTTTTCTCTCTATATTTTTTTTCTCGTAAATGAGACAAAGGGTGAAGGGGAGGGGTATTTATAGGAGGAATGGGATGGGGGAGAGTGCAATTGCACCAAGGTTTCATGCAAAAACCCCCTTGGATTCATTTTTGCCGGCCATTCTTGATGAGGTGGAGGGGTGAGGTGGAGGGGTGAGGTGGAGGGGAGGGTTCTAGTAGAAAAGACACCTATTCAACTCTTATGTATCTCATTAATCCTAAACCCTAGGTTTAAACCTCCAAACAAATCCTAGCCAACCAATTTTGATTAATCATGACAAAATAAGATATTTTTATCCAAAACACATACTACATGATTTGTACAAACGTACGAAATCGGTACAATATGCATACGTGTGTATTAATATATATACCGATAATTTTTGTTTGTTAAACTGCACAATCTGTATAAAAATAAATTAATTCCGAAAATAGTAATAAAATAAATTTTATTATCGGCTCGGAAGATTACAGTATCAATTTGATACAGTACAGATGTATAGAGACTGGTATATATATACAAATAATGTTTATTAACAAAACCGGGTAATATCCACCAAAAATATTTCAATTCTGAAAATGAAAATAAAATAAAAATAAAATAATAATTTTTAATATCTGTCCAAGATTTTCCTTACATTTCTCAAAAAATGTATTTTACAGGATTTTGTACAAGTGCACAAAACCGATACAACACACATATATATTTACTAGTATATATTCACACGTAAGTTTTTATTTAGTAAAACCAAGAAATTTCTATAAAATATTTTAATTTTAAAAAAATAATAATTATAAATATAATATTCGACCGGGATATTACACTCTATCTCTGAGCCTCGTGTGGACTTCTCTGGGTAAAGTGCTCCCCATCGTGCCACACTCCTTGGCATGGCACTCTGACTCCAAGTCTCACATGGACTTCTCCACGTAAAGTACTCCTTGCTCCATGGTCCTCGGCGTGGCGTTCCAACTCCGACCCAGCGACATATCGTCTCTCTCCTCTCCCTCGCCCCGTGTGCCTCATATCTTTATCCTCGGAGCTTCTGTTTCGGCCTCGACGGCCGACCTTCTAAAAAGTTCTTGGAAAAAGAGATTCAACTACCATCGCAGTTTTTCCTACAAGTCACGTACTTCTCAAAAGCGACCGGAAACTCACTTCCATGAATTGGGGGGCATATGATGAGGGTAAAAATCGTGGCTAATAGGACCACACAATCCTTGCACGGATCTCGAGGTTCATACGGCCAGGAGGGCAAGCCCACTAACAGCTATGGGCCCGGAAAAACTCATGGGCCGACCGCTGGCCCAAGAAGGAATAGTTGACTAGTCAGTTATGGCTAGTGATCTAATCCCCTTAAATTAAGGGATTAGTTACTCGATTATATCCCCAATCTAGGGGATTTGATTAAGCAGTTAAGGAATCTTTCCTTAACTAACTCCCTACTGGCCTATAAAAACATGCCACCCACCTCAGTTACCAGGTAATCAATCCTTTACCACCTAATTCCAATTTAAACCCATGGTTGCTGACTTGATCGTCAGAGGGCATGTCGTCGGGAATACTCCTGGTATTTCAGGTTTTTTGCAGGTGCTGGGCAACCAGCAACCATCGTCTGATCCACATATTCCAACTATACTAACCTCTCATCAGGGTCAATCTACCAATGGGATCTGAATTTCTCTTCCAACCACAGAACTCATCATTTGTTGCTCCCACACCAGGAAATACAACATCAGTCACATAATCCAAATTCTTTAATGGAAACAAGTCATTATTTTTTACTTGGTCTTGCATTCTTTTGCAGTCTTTCACGGTTCACCCTAGTTGGTATCAGAGAAATTAATAGACAGAGCATATAATAGAAGTAAGTAACCCTCACTTAATATGATTAAGAATTTGTTGTGAATAAAATATAAAATAAACATAATTTAATAAAAGGACACATCCTATATAAAATATGATAGAATAGGAAGCATAGAATTTTTATTAGAAACAGACGTATTTATGCAAATAAGTTGGCAAGTGTCTCAGTTTTGTAAATTGCTTCTAAAAAAAGCCTATATTGTTAAATAACCCATCAAATCTTTATCAGTTTTCCTTTAATTATTTCATTTATGTCCTTTTATGGAGCCCAATTCATATATCAAAATTTCCTTTTTTTTTCTTTAACTTATTTATTTCTTTCCAATTTATTGGAGTCGATCTAGATAGGGGTGGCAACCGGTCTAGGAGGGCCGGTTCGGGATGTGGCCGCCGGGCTTGACCCTGTACTAGGTTGGGTCTGGTGCATGCTTCCTCTGGGACCAGTCCCGAAGGTGAGGAATCCCATCCTGGGCATCTCATTTCCGGGCTGACCAAGGCCGGGCTGGACCAATATTTTTAGAAAAACTTGTTTTTTTTTTTCATTTTCTCTTAACATATAAAATAGATAAAATACGTATAATATTGTAGGAATTTCTGATGTACAAGAATCATATTTAAGAAAAAATTAAGTATTATGTTTCTCAAGTCTTCAAGTCAGTAATGATTTACAAGGGTAAAAAAAGTGTAATACAAACTACATTATTGCATGATAAGGGGGAGTTTGAGATAGCCTAGGATTAGATTGAAGAGAGGGCATTGGACTACTGTCGTGCACCTCAACCTAACCTAAACCTATGATCTCATTGCCTTAAATTCCCTAGTGACCTTCCACTACAATAATCGTCAATCTTTAATCTTTAATCTTCGGGAGTCAATTAGATTAGGAATTCATTCTTCGAGAGTTCTTCATTATTCGTCTTCTATAGTGTTGCTACCAATTAAGCTGTCTTGTATTCCTTGAGTCATCTACTCTGCTTTCATCCAGTCTTCTGAGCACACTAGCATCTCCAAAGTCTCCGGTGTCAAGCGATTCATTTTCTCCCTCAAACCCTGCCACCAAGAGAAAAAGAACTTTCCGATGACACACTGGACAAGGGTTGGTTAGTAGATCTTTTGCCATGTAAGAAAGAATATGATATCAACCTTCATTGTTTTTCCACCATATTAACACATTAATATTGTATTTTTTCCCAGACAGTGAAGGTTGTGCATTATACCAATGTAATTCACTAAGTGCATTAGTCTTCTTTTTTTAGATTGATTAATATTCCATACATAAACTGTTGTATCTTCAAATGCAATGCCCTTACCTCTGGAAACAAATGATGTTGTACTTGTTGTATTATATATTTGAGAAGTAGATGCAAATTTGCTATCATAACGATTATATAAATTATTTAATATTGACTCAAATTTAACTATAAATTGATCACGTTCATAAGAAAAATCTCCAACCATACTATAAAACAAATCAATAACCATACTATAAAACAAATCAATCAAATTCTTCCAATCATCTAACTTGATATGAGATTCATTACACTAGCAACAATACAACATAGGGATATGATGAAAATATTTCATAAATTTATCGTAAGCGGGAACAACAATTGAGCTAATGTAAGGATCATGTTTCATTTGTTAAAAAGTTTTCATCATACTAACTATTGGAAGAAAAATACAACTAGAATTGGACTCATAAGATTTTGAAAATTTAAGGATAGTGTTTTCAAAATGTTGTAAAATTTTTAACAAACTTTCGGCCATTTTCAAAATTTGTTCATTCATGCCAAAGTTTTCCATGTCTTTTTGCAATAAAAAAATCATTTATAACCATTTTGTATTTATTCACAACAATAAGAAGGTCGTAAGTAAAATTCCATCTATGTTTAACATCTTCAGAGAAATGTTTAAATTTTATTTCCTTAAGCTTACACCATTGCTGGAATTCTTGAAGATTAAGACCACTCAAACCTATGAAATGCATACAATCTCTTATTACACTCATATATGGATCGACTATTTTCAACACATCTTGCACTCACAAGTAGAGAAAATGACATGTATTGTAAAGCCCCAAATTTCAAAACACGGTAATTCATAGCACAACATGATCTTTTACTTCAAATTCGTACAATTTTATAAGGAATTTAAAAACTTTTTCATACAATATTGTTCTTTTACATCATCGCAGCAGAATTTAATAAATACAACATGATAAATACAACTTTAACATTAACAACTTAAACATGAAATCAATTTTTAGCACCAATTCATCTTTATATCTTTTCTCCAATCAAAGCCCTACACTGAAAAACTATGGGCACGTCAGTTGCATACAATTGATGCAATGTTATAAACAGCGATCCTCGCTATGCCATAATATAGCGACTCTCTTAATTTAGCAAACACAAACTTGAATGTATTACAAGGTGTAAAAGTGACTGTCCTAAACATGTCAGTGTATGATATGCCTTAGATGCCTAATATAGATTTACACTACAATGCACTAATGCATACTTGTTCTAATTCTATGCATCCCATTTTACATAGGTCCAAGGGTAAGCCCTTATCGTACTCCTCCATATAGGGTTTAATCCCTCGCTATGAATTACTACTACGGTGACTAATGTATGTTTTAGATATTCTGTGAGTATCTAGAACCATCCCGATAATTCTTGAGTAATGCACTCCCACTTCAAGTGATTTTGGATACACTGCCTCACATCAGTAATTCTGGAGGCGAATACCCACACGCGAGCTATGAACGGGATAATTTTTCGGAGTTGTTCTCCCATCGCAAGTGATTTTCGGCCATCACGCCTAACACCCCGATAATTCGGGAGATAAAACCCACACCGCGCTGTCATCAGTACCTCATCACCCAAATACCCCATGAGCATTGCCTTGATCCCAGTAATTCTGAAGGATATCCCCCACCGCGAGCCTCAACCCCGGTAATTTTGGAGACACATCCCACCGCGCTATATAGGCCCTAATACTCATGTTTGCCCATAATTCATCACATCTCCCCTTAGTGCCTGACCTTAGGTTTTAGTTTATATAAATCATCATATCCTAGAGCTAGCTTACCCTACCGGACTTAAACCAACACAAGAGAAAGTCAGCCCACACTGGCTACTTCTCAAAGAGAGTCAACCCACACTGGCTATTCCTCAAAATCTCATTAATCACAATGCCGGTTACTAGAATCTCGCTTAGCCTCTAGATTCCAACAACCATCTCAGTCTAGAGATCAAAATAGGTTATATCCAACCTCAATATAAATATTTCACCTTTCAATCATCAGTTTTTTTATTCATGAAGTATTCAACTTTCATAACTCATTCAATAATAATTTTCAAATCGAATTTCTCACAAATAACTTGTAATTAATCAACCAAACTAATCACTTCCAAAGTTTTCTCAAATCTCGATTCTTCAAATTTTATCACTTTCAAGCATTTATCTCTATTCCTCATTAACCTATATTTCAATCAAAACTCATTTCTTTAATTTTAATTTCCAACTTCTTCAAAATCATCACCAAATTTTCTTTATTTCCAATTCAAACTTTACTTTAATTTCCTTTACAGAAAACTTTTAATATCTCCAATCTTATACATATTAATTTGAACTCCAACTTAACAAATAAACTAAACATGCCTTTTAGATTCTAAAATATCTTTAGAATAGAGCAAAATAATTCCAAATTATGCTAATAATGTTTTAAGAATTTTCCATGAATTTCCCCTAAAAATTACTCAAAAAAAAATCCCAAAATATGTTTTAACTCAACTACCCCTGCCCTGGTTAGAACCAGCGCCAGCAGACAGCAAACCAAATGCCCAACCACTGAGCTAAGTCAGTTGTCAGTTATATAGGGATCTGGGTGTTTAAATACTCAATTATCATTTATTTCACCTTTTATTTTTTTTTTGAAATAACAACAGAGCCCATCCCAGCTCGATCTCGCGACACCCAGAATTTTCCATGAATTTCCCCTAAAAATTACTCAAAAAAAAAAAAATCCCAAAATATGTTTTAACTCAATTGCCCCTACCCTGGCTAGAACCAGCGCCAGTAAACATCAAACCAAATGCCCAACCACTGAGCCAAGTCAGTTGAGTTATATAGGGATCTAGGTTTTTTAATACTCAATTATCATTCATTTCACCTTTTAATTTTTTTGAAATAACAATAAAGCCCATCCCAGCTCGATCCCACGACCTCAGGGACCCCCCCCGACAGCGCATAGGCACAGCGCGCACGCACTAGCCACAAAGCCAAACACTAACTCTGTCTATATATGAGTTAGAAACTTTAAGAATCAACTCTCGGTTCATTCCTCCCTTTAAAATATATACATTGAAATCAATTTCTATTATTTGTATCAAATTCATTTGCTCATATAACACATCTCAAAACTCCAGTAACTAACTCTTACTGATTTCATTGATAATAAAGTGACTCATTACACAACCATGTAAGTAGCAATTCTTTTAAAACTTTCATATAAAATGTGCCTTTTATAAATTATCAATACTACTCCACATGCTCATATATATATATATATATATATATATATATATATATATATATATATATATTATTTAACATGATGTGGGAAATTCTCCAAAAATTATAGTCTACACAACTCAATTTCATTTACAATCCATCTACCAATTTTACTCATAATATACTAAAAATTTGCATGGCGTCACATAGATAAAATTTACACAACTAAAAATTTTACACATTGATTCTACATTATAATTTCCTATTTAACATGCATTTTCCACATCCATCAATTTCTAGATTTCTAGATATCCATACAATATGCATCACACAAAATCATTAGAAGTAAAATAATTTATTCACATCTAAAATTCTAACATGAATCTCCTACACATGCATTTAGAACACAATTAGAAAGGAAGTAGAGACACCCACACATTAGATAGTGTACTAGTAGCAATTCCCTTCAAAAGCTCCAAGAAAGTCCCACCAAAATCATCCAAGGAAATCAACAGCAAGCCAACCTGAAGCACATGCCTACCTTTTTTTTTTTTTGTTGGTGAAGAAATGGGGGTTAGGATTATAAAGGAAGAGTTTAATTAATTTATTTAAGTTAATTTTTAATATAACTCACTAACCTATAACCACCCACTAAACAAAACCCGCTCACTCCATTTACAAGCAGTCGACTACTTTCCTCTGCACAAACATGTGCACGTGCATAACACGTGCACACTCTTTTATTTATATTTTTATTTAAATTAAAAACATATATTATAATATATAATAAGTATTTAAATAAAACTAGTTTAATTTAACTAAAATTAGGGTTTTCATGCATGAATAAAAATAGATACACACATACTTCATGAATTTTATTTTGAAAGAGAATACAACTAATACGTGCACTGCAAATACGTGTGTCACACGTAAAAATATTAAAATACGAAATAAATTTTATCAACGGAAAAATGTTTATAAAAGATCGAAATACACATACGAAAACTACATTTCATGAAATATATATATACCTCAATGTAATCAACACGTATATAGAAAAACATGTGCATCGCACGTATAAATATACTTGAGTCAAAATACGAGAAAAACGAATTTCAATTTATAAAGCAAATTTGAACGAGTTGTAACAATAAATAATTGAAATACGTAAGAATTTTATAATATTACATGTAAGGATATACGTAGTCGACACGTATATTGAAAGCACGTGCAATACACGTAAAAATAAAAAAGATTAAAATATGTTTAAGTTGGCTAAAAATAGGATAGAAATGAGTTTTGAGGAGATAAAAATGTACAAATAATTGAAATGCAGAAATACGTAGGAAAATGCGTTACGAATATTACTCGTAACAGTATGAAATACACGTGTGTAACACACGTGGAGCAAAATTGTCATAACTCAATTTTGCGGGGTGTTACATGTACATTTGACATGAAACATTTCAGGCTCTAGAGGCTTAAACACTTGAATTAATGAAGAAACAACCTTTTTATTGTTGGCAGCATTATTAAGACTAATAGAATTTTTTATTATCACGAATACCTTAAGTAGTGTATGCTTGTATGATTTGTGATGCAATAGCTGCACCATAGGAATACATCAAATATCCAAATTATATGTCCTCTTTAGAAGGATCCAATTAGTATCAATCAAATGGCAAGTTATGCACACCATTGGAACATCGTTACAACCTTTTCAAAAATTACTAGTTAATGAAACCATACAAGTTAAAGAATACAAAGTAGCAATTAAAAAATCTCTAAGCTCATCATAGATTTCAATCGAATTTAACGGTATTTCTAGGAATTCGTTTGTAATAGAAGTTTAGAGCGGTTTGGTAAAATGTCTCTAGGTTCCTGCTGTTGGAAAAAGAAAATAGTAACTCATCCTTAATAACTAGTATAGCCATTTTCTTACGTACAAGATTATGATCATAACTATAGCTATCTACATGACCGGTCCCAGGGTTAATTTTTTGTTGGGTAAGAGGTTCTTCTAATAGGTCCGGGTGTGATCTTTCCAAATGGTGCTTATGTGTACCGTCCCGGTACCAAGTTTCCATTTATATCCGGTTTTACACTTCTTACGTACCTTACTTTCCTCGTTCGGATTGGACTGAGATAAAATATATGTAAAATGTTTGTGGACTTTGGAAGTCTATTCTATATGTTTTTGGGAAGAAGATGGGTTCTCGAATATTATGTGTTTGGGTATCTTCAACAAGAATTTCATCTCATCATTATTGTATGGAAGTTCGAAATCGTGAAACATGAGAATACTATCAAACTCTATAATACTATCGATATCTAATTGTGAAACATAACCAGTGCGAGATGTGTTGGTGGATTCTTGTCCCCTTTGGCTAGGTGAATGTGATGATGCCATCAGTGTATGAAAATTATAAAATTGATATAAGAAAGTATATAAGAAATTAACAAGCAAAAAATTAACAATTAACAAATATTGAACTATAAAAAAGATACTGTTCTAGATGAATTGCAAAGTAAATTGAGAATGATTCTTCACTTCTTCCGCAAATTGCAAGAGTAAATTGAGAGAGTTTTTTTAAAGAAAAATGTGCAGTATGGCCACCCTATTTCATTAATAAGAGGCTAAAAAAATAAACGCAGAGTACTGGATATGTACATGAACTACAAAACATAAAATAAAACATAAAACCTCCAACAGACATGGGAGGGTGGGATAAATCTAAACATAGAACAACATAATGAGTATACATAAAATAAAAGAGAGCCCTCTAACAAAACCCTGGAGGATGGGCATCCACTCCATGATGCTCCACTCAGTCGAGGGTAGGTCCTTTCACCGCAATTGTGGTCCAAAATAAAATAAGATGCATAATATGAGTTAAATTACAAAAAATACTATTTCAAGTCTCACGAAAGTAATAGTTACTTTTGTGAAGCCATAAAACCTAGGTCGTTGTTGTTGACAGTAATATATCACACTTCCCTCATCTTGTGTCTCTCATTAGCAAACTTGGGATCTATGCTCAGGTACGCATAAGATTGGGGGAAACGTTTGTTTCGAGGGCCCTCAGGACCTATAACACCCCGCAAAATTGAGTAACGATAAATTTTTCCCTCGTGTGATATGCACGTATATTTATACCGTCACGGATAACATCTGTAGCATATTTTAATTTAAATATCATAAGTGTTTTGTATTTTGACTATTTATACATGTCCGCTTTCTCAAAACTCATTTTTCATTCTATTTTAAGCCACCAGAGACATTTATTTTAATCTCTATATTCTACGTACATTGCACGTGTTTTCAATACACGTGTCGATTACGTATATTTTTCGTTACGTGAAATATTTGTAACATTATTAAATATACATGTTTTGTATTTTGACTGCTTTTCGTTCCCTCAAATTAATTTATAATATTTAGCACGTGCATCGCACGTAAATTTTTATGTGCATTTTTACTTATAAAATTTTCTAAGATGACAGGAACAGTTTTATTATCATTTTATTTGTCAAAAATTGTATTATTTATTTTCTAATTAAAAATCTATGGGCCTAAAGTCCATCTTAAAGCTCATTAGAAAATTTATTTAAAAGAAAAAGCCCATAATTTTATTCTATATTTTGAATGTACACTTTTTAAACATATACACTTGTCATGTAACAAATATATACATTAAGACTATAAACAAATGAATGAGAGAGTGTGCACATGTGGAAAATCCAAGGGTTGGCCAATTCATGAAGGAATGAGAAGAGGTAGGGGTTTGTGTAGTAATGGTGAGTGGGTGATTAATTTTGTTAATGAGTTTTTATTTTTTGGGTAATGGGTGTTTCTTCATTCACCCAGTAAGCCTTATAAATAGCCCCTCATATGAACAATGCACACTAGAATCAAAAGAAAAGAGAAGAAAAGAAAGAAAGAAAAGAAAGAGAGTTAGAGCATTTTTGTTCTTTGGCAAAGAGAAGAGGGAAAGAAAAGAAAGAGAGAAAGAGAGAGTTCGGTTTTTGTTCAAGAAGGCTAGGCTTGTGGCTTTGCTTAAGGAGGAAAAGGCTAGCATCTTGTTGGAGCTAGGAGCAACATCCAAGGAGTTTTCTTCCATTCTTCTTTCTTCAACTAAGGTGGGTGACTTCTTGAACTTTCTAAAATATAGTATCATACATGTGTAGGAAAATTGATATATACAATTGATTATACATTGAGTAGTGGTTAAATTTGTGATGATCATATTTAAAAGAAATGCATGATAATTTAGAGATTATCTTGAAGATAAGTTGAAATGATGTTTTTTGGGTGCATGGAAATATAGTATGATTATATTGAATGAATTGGATATAAATTTGTACACAAAGTTGGTAAATCATGCAAAGAAAAGTTGTTTTGAATTTTGTTTACACATCAGAAAATTGTATCTAATAAAATAGTTGGAATCTAGAACTAAAACGTTTTTGAGAGCATGTTGTATGTTTCAGGAATATCCTTTAAAATTTCGTAAGATTTGGATGTCGTTTACTATTTTAATAAAATCTAAATTCAGAACTGGTTAGTAGTTGACTGGTTGCTGGAAATTTGTACACATGTCGGTTTTTGATCAATTCAGTATTGTGAATGAAATAATTTGAGAAAAGTCAGAACTAAGAAATTGTAGTAGACTCGTTAAAATTTCTGAAAAGTCTAAGAAATCAAATTCTCACTAGAATTTAATTTTATATGAATTTTACATGACTGTACAGTGGCAGTATTTCAGTATTTTGACCATACTGTATACTTCGAAGAATGCAGGATTATAGATACAGTATTTTGAGAAAACTTATAACTAAGAAACTGTATTATACTTGTACACCTTTATTTTGATATAAATAACGCAAAGTTTCGTGAAGTATATGATTTTATATGATTTTTACAAATAGCATGAAATGCAGTTTCTAACTTTGAATTTACTGTTTTCCAAATGATATTTAAACGAGGTGATTGAAAATATATTCTCGCTGTTTTAAGTTATATTTAGGGAAAATAAAGATCATATTCATTCTTAGATGAGATGTGAACTCAAGAAAAAAAATATGGTTAATGATGTTAGGAATTGGTTCAAAATAAATCAAAGGAAAAAGATGAGATTAGTTTTCAATGATGAATTTTTAAGAGATTATGTTTTAATTTTAGTTAACTTGTATTAAGAAAGTTTTGATTAATACGAAAAGTGTATTGTGAAAATGAATAGGTTGAGATTGTACTTATTGATGAATAAATAATAATGAACGAAAGAACTTGAATAAAGTATAAATACATGAAAATTGAGAACATGAGTTACAAGGGAATGAGTACCCCAAGTTGTTGAATATGGAAAGATATTGATTCAAGAGGCTTAGTGATACCCAGGTACCGGCAAAGGTAATGGAAATGAATAATTGATTTTTGAAAAGTCGCCAATAAGGGCCGTCATTCTCGGTATTTGTAACGTCCGATTTCCATACACAGGGAAATTGTGACATAAGACAGAATATTTCCTTCAATTAGCCACAATACACAGAAAAACAAAAAAATTTAAAACTTTTTATTCAACACAACAAGTCTGAATGTTATAAAACTGCAATATATTGCATCAGTGTTGCAATAATACCTTTACATGCCCAAGTGTTACAACTTTTAACAAATTACATCAGAGTACAATGAATAAAGAACAACACTTGGTATTTCACTTGGATGCTTCCCAATTACAACAATGAATAAATTACAATAATTGTTACAAATAAAATTACAACATATATTACAGTGGAAAACTGAAATGAAATCGACTCCTTGCTTCTCTTGCCTTGAGTCCTCCTGAATCTAGTACCTGTAACTTTGCAATCCAGTACCTATTGAAATGGGGACGTCAGTACATATACTGACTCTTTAAGGCTGATGACTAGCAGCGATTCTCAACATTAACAAACAGATTGATGAAAAGAGAAACATGTATATATATAATTGATGTGTCAGTGTATACTATGACTTAGACTATAATGCAAGGATGCTCTTATTCTAATGCAAGCAAGACTCTGGAACAGTATGCAGCCCATACTATATACGTCCCATACCAAGCCGTTGAATGTAGGGTATCCGACAGCACCGGTTAGCTCGAAGCATCCCCTGTGCCCCCCTTAATGTAAGGTATCCGACAGCACAGGTTAGCTCGAAGCAATCCCTATGGCCCCCCTAATGTAGGGTATCCGACAGCACAGGTTAGCTCGAAGCTAATGTAGGGTATTCGACAGAACTTGTTAGCTCGAAGCAACCCCTGTGGCCCCCCTAATGTAGGGTATCCGACATCACAGGTTAGCTCGAAGCAACCCCTATGGCCGCCCTAATGTAGGATATCCGACAGCATAGGTTACCTCTAAGCAACCCCTGTGGCCCCCCTAATGTAGGGTATCCGACAGCACAGGTTAGCTCGAAGCAACCCCTGTGGCCCCCCTAATGTCGATAGATCGTAGTTCACATCTACAATGAAATCAATAACTACATACGAGCCAGACGGGCTGCGTATGAGACAACAACATACATATGAGCCAAATAAGCTACGTATGATACCAATAACTACATACGAGTCAGGCGAGCTGCATATGAGACAATAACATATAGAAACAACCATACAGGTATTCTAACAACCTAGAAGCAACCAAACGTGCTGATTAGTAAAATTTGATCTTCTGTAATCAGAAACAACAGAAGAATTTTTTAACAGTCCAAAATAGATATACTACCAAAGAAAAACCCGAAAACGACATAAAAACCCTTTCGACAGCCTAAAAGCAACCATTGCTACGCTTATCGGAATTTGACAAATTTATACTTTTTAGAAAGGTGAAAACATCTCCTGCAACTCTCTAGTTGAACACTTTTTCAGATTCCGTAAGGAATCCAAAATCCGGTCCATCGAACACACGCAAACAGTTTAACCAAACTGCGGATTTTCAACAAAAAGCTAAAACTTCTATAGCTTGTAACTTTTGCTCTCCTTATTGAAATCTAAAGAAACTGGACAATTTGGAAAGGTGGGATCATCTACTACAACTCTCTAGTTGACCACTTTATCAGATTTCGTAAGGAATTCCAAATTCCTGACCTCGAACACACGAAATGCGAACTAAAGACAGCCATGGCTACAACAAAGCTGAAACTTTGAGAGCTTGTAACTTTTGCTTTATTTGTTGGAATCTAACAAAACTGGACAATTTCAAAAGGTGGGAACATATACTAAAACTCTCTAGTTGACCACTTTCTCAGATCTGTAAGGAATTCCAAATTCCTGACCTCGAACATACACAAACAGTTACTCAAAGACAGCCAAAGATAAAGCAAGGTTGAAACTTTGAGAGCTTGTAACTTTTGTTCTACTTGGCGGAATCTAACCAAATCATACAATTTAGAAAGGTGGGAACATATACTACAACTCTCCAGCTGAAGACATTTCCAGATTTCCTATGGAAATCAATCTACCGTCTCTTGAACATATGCAAACGTTAACGGAAACAGCAGGTTTCCTTAACAAAGGCTGAACTTTGAAAGCACATAACTTCTACTCTGCTTATCAGAATCTAACCAAATAGGGCAATTTGGAAAGGTCAAAATGTCTACTAAAACTCTCGAGTTGGTCACTTCCTCTGATTCCGCAAGTAAGACACTTAAAAATAACAAAGAAGCAAAACAGTGAGCACTTCAGCTAAAGCTGACTGTGCTGTTTTGCAATGGCCATAAATCTTACTCCGCTTATCGAAATCTAACCAAATAGGGCGATTTGGAAATGTGAGAGACTCTACTACAACTCTCTAGTTGAAAGCTTTTCCAAATTCATTAAGTAAAAGACTCGAAAACAACAAACAATCAGAACGGCGAACACTTCAGTCCAACCTGGCTGCTGTGTTTGTTAAAGGCCATAACTCCTACTCCAGTTATCAGAATCTAACCAAATAGGGCAATTTGGAAAGTTGAGAGACTCTACTAAAACTTCCATGCTGGTCTCCTCCTCAGATTCAACAAGTAAGGCACCTAAAAACAACAAGGAAGCAAAACAGTGAGCTCTTTACCCAAGTTGACTACGCTGTTTTGCAAAGGCCATAACTTTGCGCCTCTTATCAGAATTTAACCAAATTAGGCATTTTGGAAAGGTGAGAATGTCTACTACAACTTCCTAGTTGGTCACTTTTCCAAATTTCATAAGGAACACCATGTTCCAGCCCCTCGAACCTAGGCTGTCGTTCACCCCCAAAACAGCAAGTGCTGTCTTTTGCCCGCTCTCGCTGTTTTGGGGGAAACGGTCGTTTCACCCATCAAACTATCTCCGAAAAATCCCTAAAAATTAGAGCATGCTAATAACAAAAAGGAGAACCTCCCACATAAATTTCGGGTCAAAAATCCTCTTTTAACATAGTTAAATAAATCTAACTCTAGAACCATAAAAACCGAATCTTTATGCTCTACTTTGGTGTTCTACCACTTCAAACTTTACATGCTCCTTACTCTAGCCCATATGCACATGAAATTACTTCAATACAATACATAAAACAATAATATCCCTAATAATAGCTAAAAAATACATGAGAATGATAAACCCCCACCCTAAATCATGTAGGAAGAACTTGCTAGCTCTTCTCCTCCTTGCTCCCCTTCAAAGAGAACCCATGAAACCCTAACCCCTCTTTTGATTTGATCTCTCTTTTCTTTTGATTTGATCTCACTTTCTTTTCTTTTCTTCTCAATCTTTTTCTAAAATAAAACTAAGTAAATGAAGAGAGCATGAGATGAGAAATGAGATGGGAGAAATGAAGAGACAGAAAATGAAAAGTGTGGTTTTTCCCCCATGGGGTTGGCCGGCCTTGCTTATAGGAGAGGGAGAGAGAAAGAGATATGGATGAGAGAGAGCCACTTGTCTCTCTCTCTTATGGCTCATGCAATTTTGAATCAATTTGTATACAATCAAAACCCTATAAATTTGCAATCAATACCCAAAATCATCTCTAACCCTTCATTTTGATCATAACTGATCAAAATAAAAGGTATTTTCCCAAATCACATACTACATGATTCATACAAACGTACGAAATCGATACGATTCAACTACGTACATATATCTGATTATACAGATAATTTTTATTAGTTAAAACGAATAATCTGTACAAAAATAATTTAATTCCGAGAATAAAATAAAATAATTTTATTACCGGCTCGGAAGATTTCAGTATCAATATGATACAACAGTCATATACCGACTAGTATATACGTATAGATAATGTTTATTAACAAAACCGGGTGGTATCCACCAAAAATATTTCTGTTCTGGAAATAATAATAGAATAATAATTTTTAATATTTGCCCGGGATTTTTCAGACATTTTCTCAAAAACGCATTTTTCAAGAATTTGTACAAGTGCACAAAACAGATACAATACCTATATATACTTACTATTATATATATCTAGATAAATTTTTATTAGAAAAACGAATAATTCTATAAAAATATATTAACTTTAAAAATAATAATTATATAAATATAATATCTGTCCGGGATATTACAATACTCCCTCCTTAGAATAGTTCTGTCTTCAGAACTACGTTAAGTCAGGAAACAGAAAAACATCCAAACACTAAATAACTCGGGGAAAGAAAGCTTATATGGCTTTCCGGCTCCCAAGTGGCTCATCTACGAACTGGTTCTCCAACGAACCCGACCTCGATCCCAAAACTGCTTGAAGAATCTGTCAAAGTCGAGACGTAACTCTCGAATCTTGGTCAGAGCTACTGATGCTGGCGCTCCATGACGCTTCCTCACTCCTTCAATGTGGACTTCCGCTAATTTCTTTAGCGACTAAGTCATCTTTATCGGAAGAAAACGTGCAGACTCTGTCAACTGATCCCCAATATCCCAAATTGACTCATACATTTTCGAATTTCTGGGTAATCCTGTGATGAAGTCCATACCGACATTCTGAGATTTTCCTTGATCAACTTGCCACTTTGGTGATTCAATCCCTGCATCTCCTGCCTAAGCCTTCTGACTTGCTTACTTCGACTCGGTTGCAACTTCCATCATGCCAAAACTGAGCTTCAATGAGTAATCACTTCAATACTGGCTTGACTGATCTCATCATCTTGCTTCTTACTTCCTTCGTGGTCTTTGGCTGAGGCTAATACTTCACTACCTTGATCTTTTGCACTTCGGTAGCCACTCCCTCCTTAGAATAAGACATGGCCTATGAACATCACTTCTGACTTCCAGGATTCTCTTCTATAATTTGCTCAAAGCTGACGCTCCAGATGGTGTAATTAACAAAACCACATCTAGAGTTGGCTCCCGCACACAACTCAACTTCTTAAAAAATAATTCAGTCAAAGAATATGATGAACCTCAATTGAACAAAACAATTGTATGGATTCCATATATATATATATATATATATATATATATATATATATATATATATATATATATATATATATATATATCCAATTGGTTATAAAAAGTGTTACATCACATATAACTTCTTCAGTCTAAATAAAATTTCAAAATACAACTTTTAAACTTAGTTGCAACTCCATATGCACATACTGGTACTAGCTCTCCTACCTTCTTCAGCTTGCCTTTTGTAAGTGCGAACTCTTACTCTTGGTGAACAGGCTCCTTCCCTTTGTTGTTCATCTTCGGGGCTAACCTGCCGTCTTTCTTCTAAAACTAGAGACAGTTTAGCCTGATATGACCAATCTCCCCACAATTGTAACCGACACGGGTATCCATCTAAGGGTCCTTCCTCGGGCACTAGATCATGAAATGACCTCGCTCCTCATATAGGAAACAACATTCTGTCATGGCACCTCTAAGTTTGCCCTCAGTCTTCTGAGTCTTCTGCTCCTGACCTCGGTCCTTGAACCCTGATGCTGGTGTCCAACTTCCTCACAGAAATGGCATGTTACAACCTCGGTGGTCCCCTGGACTTGCTCCCATTCATACTGTAGTCGGGCCAATCAGAAATCAAAGTGTTCCTGCTCCTTTGCTAGGCTTGCTAATATAGTTTTGCAAGCGTCATGTAACACCCCAGATTGTACGATACCTAAATATATATATGTAGATATATATATTGTCTGTATGCGTGCATATGATTGTAGTGTTTTGTTTAATTTTGCTATCGTTGATGTGCGGTTAGGTTTGCAGGGCGGTTCATGAGGATGGTTGTGTTCTAGAAGATGCACGAGAATGAGAAAGACCGATACTGGTATAAACACTAGTTTTGGTACGACATCTATGCAAATATAATATTGTATGATACTACGATGGGTATATCTTGCGTACACACAATAAACCTCTCATCTCGCATCTAGGAACCCATTTAAGAGCTAAATTGAGCAGCCAATCTATTTTACCCCAAAACCATTGTCTAGACCATGGTTTACACCCAAAACCACCCTACACCCTACCCACTGCACACTAGAAACCGGCCCCCCCGTTTCCCCCTATCTTTCCCTATTCTTTTCCATCAAAACCCCCTTCATTCTTCTCCCATGTTCTGAAAATTTCAGAACTCAAACCAAAGAAAAGAAGAGAAGGAAAGAAAAGAAGAAAGATTGAAGAAAGAGCTCTTAGAGTGATTCTTGAGGAAGTGAAGCTCAAAGATATCAACTACTCTACAATCAACTCAGGGTGGGGAGTTTCTCTAAACCTTTCTTTTTGTTTCTTGATTGATTTCTTGCATGCATGTGTAGTAGTAAGAGTTATAATGAATGTTTAAGAAGATTGGAAGTTGAAATCAGAAACTAGAACTGGAATCTTGATCTGTATGCTATTTTCTAGATTTTCCCGAGAGCAAACCACATGGAATCTAATCATGCAATTTTTACAGATTGTTCCTTTATATGTCTAGATGATTCATGAATTGTGTTGGATTTTTATGAAATTGTTTGATATTTTAATAAAATCCATTAGTGGAACAGTGCCGTAAGGCAGTAGCAGAAAGTGGTTACTTTGATACCTGATATTGTTCGATTTTTCATAATTAATTGGAGCAAGATATTAATCTGTATATTTTACCTTGTTTTCCCACTTGTATCTAAACTCTAAAAAAAATCAGGATAATATTTGGATTAAGTTACATGCATGTTAAAAATTGATCTATCAACAGTAGCTAGAGCTGTAACTGAAGAACATGATGATTTTTGTGCTTAATTGAAACATGAGGAACTCAGTATAGACTTATATTTTGGACATGAAACCTTTTGCATGTTGTTCATTATGTAGTCTATTTTCTTTACTGTAAATTTTTTGTCTGTTGGATGAGTATAGGATTTATAATGATTTTATTAGCACGTACTGTGCTGGATTCAGTCAGATTTAACACCCTGTAGAGATGACATAATTGAGGCTCCTTAAGAGCAAATTTTGAGGAAGTGTCTCCTTAGAGGAATGTAGTAGACATCAAGACCTTTCTAAAAAGACCTATTTGAGGTGTTTCCAGTAAGTGGTTGATTTATTATGATTTTTGCAATACTGGTTAGAGACCAGGATTTGAGCTGAGTGCTCTGGTTGAGAAAGTCTTAGAGTGTAGCTTGGTACATTTGAGAGTGATGTGTGTGTTAGGGTGATCTATTGGCCTATTTTGGACTTCTGACCAACCAGAGGATTGTAGAGGACATCCACATCTTTCCATAGAAGCTGGGTTTGTAGCATTCTGATGAGTAGGTAGTGAGTTATGCTACCGGTAAGGTTCAGCCCGTGTACAGGAAATATACAGGCTGAGACTTGAGAGGTCATTTTGAGGACTTAGATAATGGAATTTGAGGTTATGATCAACTAGGAAGTTGTAGCCTAGGTTCTTACCTTTCCAGATTGGGCTTGTACACCCAATCGGAGTTGTATCGAGGGAGTTATGACCTTTTTAAGTTTCGAGCAGAAACATCGTAGGTTGCTTAGTCTTGGGTGTTGACTAGGTATTGTGAGGACTTCTCCCTGGTACTGTTGGAGTTGATAACTCTTGTGTGGGGACATTTGGTATTTGTTGTTGGTTTTGTTGACTCCCATAGTGGGTTTGTGACTCGAGTTAGTCACTAGGGTAAGGTGATACCCTGCATCTGTCGGTCCTAAGTTATGAACTTCCACCGAAGCGTAGGACATCCGAGCGTGCCATTAATATAAGTTCATAGCCCGGGTTAGGGCTGAACACAAACATTCACAGCCGGGTTAGGGGTGAATGCAGGCCACGGTGCTAGACAATTCCATGCCGGGGAAGTGGTGAACCGAATCGGTATCGCCAAGGCTAGAGGTCGATAGGCAAGTTTTTGGAAGCAATCGTATCTTTTACCCAAAGTGATTAGAATGAGGCTAGGATTAGAGTGATGCATTAGCGGTTTGGTGATTGTATTAGTACTAGCAGACCATAGTCGGTGTTGTACCTTCCTGTCATAGGGATACGATTTTGGCACTCATGATTGAGTCCTCGGCTCGTATCTCGATCTGTTGATTTCTAAAGTTTTAACAGAGTGAGGGCGGAAGGCTTGGGGGATTTGACCCTCGAGGCCATCACGTTCCTATGCACATGGGTTTTTGTTTATATATATATATATATATATATATATATATATATATATATATATATATATATATATATCAGTTCACCGCCGGGTTAGTGGTGAACACGCATGTGTCAGTCCACAGCCAGGTTAGGGGTGGACACATGAATTACACGGTCTTGCGATCGAATTCAACGCCGCTTTCTGAAGAGGTCCGTACACGGGTACTGAGTGGCAAATACAACCACCACTTAGGCACTACAGTGGCGAAACTTGACCGACCAACTGCAACCTCCTTGGGCAACGGACAATCTATTGGTAATTGGTTGAGTACAAGAGTAGGGTGCATGGTGAGGGTTTGAATCCATGAAATGTTGAGAAAGACGGCTAGATTTGGGGGCATATGTAGTATGGGATGCATTCGTTCTCCAAAGTCTTGCTTGCATTAGAGTCAGGTATGTGATTTGTTGTATCTAGTCGTAGGATCATGGCGCACGACTGCATTAGAACCCGAATCCATTAAACCCTTGTTTGGCACATCACTTTTCTTTTACATAAATTATGGTTGTGATTGTAATTTAGAGGATCACTGTTAATATCAGCTTTCCGTCAGTTGAAGTACCGACGTTCCCCACCTTATAGGTATCCGGAGCCGATTTACAGGTACTGCAGAGTTCAAGTTGGTCAAAGAATCCAAGGGACATATGCAAGTGTTATTATATTGTTGTAAATCTTGTAATTTTCATTTGGATATTGTAACACTTGTAAATGTAACATTTGTAAATGTAACATTTATATGGAATAAAAGTTTTAAATTTTCTTGTACTTTCTATGATTGTGGCTATTTTGAAGTTCGACTGTTGGAGTAGGGTCTCAGGTTCCCGGTATGGCAATTTAGGGCGCTACACGTCGCCTACCTGCTTAGCTTGACGACCTTTCCTGGTCCTGCATCTCCTTAGCTTCTTCATTACCTAACGTATGCTGGCTGCCGCCGCTGTGAGTTAATCCACACTTAGCCTCTGTGGTGGTGAAGGAGAGTCCGTCTTGAGGTTAGCTTGTAGTGAAATCTCCTTCGGCTCCTCGCTCGAGATCATCGGATCATCCCTTGAAATCAGCTCGCTCTCTTCCATTAACACATCCTCAGTTAGGATATCCTCGAATACTATCCGTAAAACACATATACTGGAATTAGTCCAGATATAGAAAAATCATAAAACATAAGTTGAAATAAACAAGAATATGAATTATATTTGTCCACAACTAGCTAAAACCTGACTCCTAAAAAACATCCAAGTTTAATTTTCCTACTGTGTCAGAATGTAAATTGATGTCGGCTCTGATACCACTCTGTAATGCCCTAATTTTCATACACTGGGAAACCATGACATAAGCCAGAATCTTTCCTTCAAAAACAGGAAAATTTAAAACTTTTTATTCAACACAAATGTATTACAAATCAGAATGTTATAAAACTGCAATACATTATATCAGTGTTACAATAATACCTTTACAAGCCCAAGTATTACAACTTTCAACAAATTATATCAGAGTACAATGAATAAAGAACAACACTTGGTATTTTACTTGGATGCTTCCCAATTACAACAATGAATAAATTACATAATTGTTACAAATGAAATTACAACATATATTACAGCGGAAAACTGAAATGAAATCGACTCCTTGCTTCTCTTTCCTTGAGTCCTCCTGAATCCTGTACCTGTACTTCTGCAATCCAGTACCTATTGAAATGAGGACATCAGTACATATACTGACACTTTAAGGCTGATGATTAGCAGCGATTCTCAACATTAACAAACAGATTGATGAAAAGAGAAACATGTATATATATAATTGACGTGTCAGTGTATGCTATGACTTAGACTCTAATGCAAGATTAACTAATGCAAGAATTCTCTTATTCTAATGCAAGCAAGACTCTGGAACAATATGCAGCCCATAGTACATACGCCCCATATTAAGCCGTTGAATGTAGGGTATCCGACAGCACAGGTTAGCTCGAAGCTACCCCTATGGCCCCCTAATGTAGGGTATCCGATAACACAGGTTAGCTCGAAGCAACCCCTGTGGGCCCCCTAATGTAGGGTATCCGACAACACAGGTTAGCTCAAAGCAACCCCTGTGGCCCCCTAATGTAGGGTATCCGACAGCACAGATTAGCTCGAAGCAACCCCTATGGCCTCCCTAATGTAGGGTATCCGACAGCACAGGTTAGCTCGAAGCAACCCCTGTGGCCCCCCTAATGTAGGGTATCCGACAGCACAGGTTAGCTCGAAGCAACCCCTGTAGCCCCCCTAATGTAGATAGATCATAGTTCACATCTACAATGAAACCAATGAATACATACGAGCCAGACGGGCTGCGTATGTGGCAACAACATACATATGAGCCAAATAAGCTACGTATGAGACCAAGAACAACATACGAGCCAGGCGAGCTGCGTATGAGACAATAACATGTAGAAACAACCATACAGGTATTCTAACAACCTAGAAGCAACCAAACGTGCTTATTACTAAAACTTGTTCTTCTATAATTAGAAGCAACAGAAGAATCTTCTAACAGTCTAATATAGATATACTACCAAAGACAAACTCGAAAACGACATAAAAACCCTTCCGATAGCCTAGAAGCAACTAGGGCTTTGCTTATCAGAATTTGAAAAATTTATAATTTTTAGAAAGGTGAGAACATCTCCTGCAACTTTCTAGTTGAACACTTTTTCAGATTCCGTAAGGAATCCAAAATCCGGTCCATCGAACACACGCAAACAGTTTAACCAAACTGCGGATTTTCAACAAAAAGCTGAAACTTCTACAGCTTCTAGCTTTTGCTCCACTTATCGGAATCTAACGAAATTGGACAATTTGGAAAGGTGGGAACATCTAATCCAACTCTCTAGTTGACCACTTCATCAGATTCCGTAAGGAATTCCAAATTCCTGACCTCGAACACACGCAAATGCTAACAAAAGACAGCTAAGGCTACAACAAAGCTGAAACTTTGAGAACTTGTAACTTTTGCTCTACTTGTAAGAATCTAACAAAACTGGACAATTTGGACAGGTAGGAACATCTACTACAACTCTCTAGTTGACCACTTTCTCAGATTCCGTAAGGAATTCCAAATTCCTAACCTCGAACACACGCAAACAGTTACCCAAAGACATCCAAAGATAAAGCAAGGCTGAAACTTTGAGAGCTTGTAACTTTTTCTTTACTTGGCAGAATCTAACCAAATCATACAATTTAGAAAGGTGGGAACATATACTACAGCTCTCTAGTTGAAGACTTTTCCAGATTCCCTATGGAAATCAATCTACCGTCTCTTGAACATATGCAAATGTTAACGGAAACAGCAGGTTTCCTTAACAAAGGTTGAACTTTGAAAGCACATAACTTCTAATCCACTTATTGGAATCTAAACAAATAGGGCAATTTGGAAAGGTGAGAATGTCTACTAAAACTCCTGAGTTGAGCACTTCCTCTGATTCCGCAAGTAAGACACTAAAAAATAACAAAGAAGCATAACAGTGAGCGCTTTCAGCCAAAGCTGACTATGCTGTTTTGCAAAGGCCATAACTCTTACTACGCTTATCATAATCTAACCAAATAGTGCAATTTGGAAAGGTGAGAGACTCTACTACAACACTCTAGTTGAACACTTTCCCAAATTCATTAAGTAAAAGACTCGAAAACAACCAACAATCAGAACAGCGAACACTTCAGCCCAACCTGGCTGCTGTATTTTGTAAAGGCCATAACTCCTACTCCGCTTATCGGAATCTAACCAAATATGGCAATTTGGAAAGGTGAGAGACTCTACTACAACTTCCTGGTTGGTCTCCTCCACAGATTCAACAAGTAAGACACCCAAAAACAATACGGAAGCAAAACAGTGAGCGCTTCAGCCAAGCTGACCGCGCTGTTTTGCAAAGGCCATAACTTTTGCGCCTATTATCGGAATTTAACCAAATCGGGCTATTTGGAAAGGTGAGAATGTCTATACAAACTCCTAGTTGTTCACTTTCCAAATTCCATAAGGAACACCAAGTTCCAGCCCCTCGAACCTAGGCCGTCGTTCACCCCCAAAACAGCAAGTGCAGTCTTTTGCCCGCGCTCGCTATTTTGGGGGAAACGGTCGTTTCACCCATCAAACTATCTCCGAAAAATCCCCAAAAGTTAGAGCATGGTAATAACACAAAGGAGAACCTCCCACATAAATTTCGGGTCAAAACTCTTCTTTTAACATAGTTAAATAAATCTAACTCTAGAACCATAAAAACCGAATCTTTATGCTCCACATTGGTGTTCTACCACTTCAAACATTACATGCTCCTTACTCTAGCCCATATGCACATGAAATTGCTTCAATACAACACATAAAACAATAATAGCCCTAATAATAGCTAAAAAAGACATGAGAATGAGAAACCCCCACCCTAAATCATGTATGAAGAACATGCTAGCTCTTTTCCTCCTTGCTCCTTGTTTTTGCTCCCCGTCAAAGAGAAACCATGAAACCCTAACCCCTCTTTTGATTTGATCTCTCTTTTCTTTTGATTTGATCTCTCTTTCTTTTCTTTTCTTCTCAATCTCTTTCTAAAATAAAACTAAGTAAATGAAGAGAGAATGAGATGAGAAATGAGATTGGAGAAATGAAGAGAGAAAAATAAAAAATGGGGGTTTTCCCCCATGGGGTTGGCCGGCCATGCTTATAGGAGAGGGAGAGAGAGAGAGATGTGGATGAGGGAGAGCCACTTGTCTCTCTCTCTCTTGTGGCTCACACAATTTTGATTGAATTTGTAATTTTAGTTTACAATCAAAACCCTATAAATTTGCAATCAACACCGAAATCATCTCTAACCCTTCATTCTGATCATGATTGATCAAAATAAGTGGTATTCTCCCAAATCACATACTACATGATTTCGTACAAACGTACGAAATCGATACGATTCAACTAGGTACATATATCTGATTATACAGATAATTTTTATTAGTTAAAACGAATAATCTGTACAAAAAATAATTTAATTCCGAGAATAAAAATAAAATAATTTATTACTAGCTCGGAAGATTCCAGTATCAATTTGATACAAAACAGTCATATACCGACTAGTATATATGTATAGATAATGTTTATTAACAAAACCGGGTGATATCCTCCAAAAATATTTCAGTTCTGAAAATAATAATAAAATAATAAATTTTAATATCTACCCGGGATTTTCCAGACATTTTCTCAAAAACGCATTTTTCAAGATTTTGTACAAGTGCACAAAACTGATACAATACCTATATATACTTACTAGTATATATATCCAGATAAATTTTTATTAGAAAAACCAGTAATTTCTATAAAAATATTTTAACTTTAAAAATAATAATTATATAAATATAATATCCGTCCGGGATGACAGTATTTTTGTGTAAGACCGACAAGAGGGTAAACTAGCTCTAGGTAGTATTATTTATTCATGTTCAAACGTAAGAATTAGTCACTAAGGGAAGATGTAGTAAACTTGGGCAAACGTGAGTGGAGGGCCTCTATATAGTCGGGCGGTGGATTCCGGGACTGTGGTTGCATGCGATGGAGGCGAGCGTTAATTAAACCTGGGATTACGATTGATCGGGCGGTAGATTCCGGGATCATGATTAGTCAGGAAGATAGTAGACCGTACTCCATTGTATATGCGTATACCGAGGCTAGTGGGACACTTGCGGGGTGTTCGCACAACAAGGATTCTGTATAGCCAGGCGGTGGATTTCCGGGACTGGAATCCGTATTCATGGAATGTCCAAACTTTGGTTTATTACTGGGTAGTTATCATGGCGAGGGATTAAACCCTTTAATATGGAGTACGTAGGTGCTTGCCCTCGGACCTATGTAGTATGAGATGCATAGAATCCGAAAAAGTATACATTAGTGTCATCCTAGAATAAACATCTGCATTAGGCATTAAGTCATTGCATACATTGACATGTTTATAAAAGTCACTCTTTACACTTTTATATGCATTCAAGTTTGTGTTTGTTAAAGTAAGAGATTTCGTTATAATACAGCATAGAGAGGATCACTGTTTATAACATTGCATCGATTGTAAGTAACTGATGTACCCACAGTTTTTCAGTGCACGGCTTGATTGGATTTGCAAGGACGTAAAGACGGTTGATGATAGATTATATTTAAGCTGCTGATATTAAACTTGTATTTCTTGTTGTATTTTATTTTAACTTCCGCTGTGTAACTCTGTATTAAACATTTTTGTGTTATAAAAAGTTTTAATTTCCTTGTAAAATTGTACGAAATGAAGTAAAAGATCCTGTTGTACTACGAATTACATGTAAATGAAATTTTGGGTGTTACAGGACCTCGACCAACCCTGCTTTGCTTTGACATTCTAGGAAAATATGATATCTTGTCTCTGTGTGTGCAATGCAAAAGCCGCAATTGGTCTCAATGTTTGGCTATCTTTTAGCCAGATTCTTCCTTGTTAGAGTTGCATCGTTAAGTACTAACCAAAGAAAAATTCTTACATTCAAGGGTGTCTTGGCCTTCCAAAGAATCATTGACCATCGCGGTCTACATCCTCTAAAGTTGATACCGTTATAGTGAGAGCGGACCGTGAAAGATCCATTCTTTTCTAACCCCCAAGCTTTCTGGTCTGGGCCTTGGGAACACCTCACCCTCGACTGTGTAATGTAGGTTTGTAGTGCTCTTAGTCTCAATTGGGATTCCTGAGTTAGGCGAGATCTGAAGGAGGGTCTCCACAACCCTCTTTTCCAAGTTTTGGCAACTATGATGTGCTATGATGTGAGGGTGAGCCGCTTGCTCGTACAGCTCTGGAAATAGTTCTTTGAGCCATTGTGCACCACACCATTTGTCCCACTAGAACCTTGTAGTAAGACCATTGCCTATGAATGATGTGACACTACTGTTAAACGGATCGTAAGCTTTGGTTACCCCTTTGCAAAACTAGGAGACTCTCGGTTCAACTAAGAAACCCAAGCTTTGCATCCATTTTCCTTATAGGTTAGACTGAACGAAGTCTTGCCAGCCTTCACCATTGGGGTTTCTAGGTCGACAATGAGAGCAATGTTCATATCACTCGGGTAGATAATGCCCAGCCTATGTATTTTCTTCATGCATGCTTTCTCACATTTGATTAGATGGTATCCCCCCCTCCCTCCCTGCCTGCATCAACACCTCTCCAAAGGAATCTCTTCCAGACTCGGTCGACCCTTTGGATAACTCACTTTGGCAATTTAAAGAATGACATGTAATATGTGGGGAGGTTGGACAATACCAAGTTGATCAGGGTCACTCTCTCACCAAGGGAGAGGGATTTACCTTTCCACCATAACAATCTTGCCTCAACTCTGTGAATAATCGGCAACCAATATGATTTCTTTAGTTTCCTTAGTCTAACTAGCATCCCAAGATACTTGATAGGGAAGCTATCAAGTTTGCAGCTTAGAATGATTGAGTGTTCCTTCACATCCTTCTCCGCCATGACAATAAGGATGATGGCACTCTTGTGAAAGTTTACCCGTAATCCAAACCATGCTTCAAAACAATAAAGTTCTCTTTTGAATGGAATGGTTTCCCCTATATCCCCATTTCTAAAGAGCAAGGTGTTGTTAACGTATTATGGGATTGTACAATTTGGAATGTTTCTTCCATTGGCTACTAGGACTATCCATCCCACATATATGCAATTTTCCATCATGGATTAAAGAACATCCACAACAATTGTAAATAAAAATGGGGGGGGGGGGGGGGAGGGGGGGGTAGAGGACCCCTTGTCTTAGTCCTCTTCTGCAAGAAAATGATAGCTCAGCCATTCCATTAACGAGGACATACGTCCTACTCATAGTAAGCCAATGACTAATTCATTTGATCCACCTACCCCAAAACCTCTACCTCTACATGCTTCTAGTAGACAATTCCACTCAACAGAATCATAGGCATTCTCAAAGTCCAGCTTTAACAAATAACTCAAGTCGTTCGAGATATGACATTGGTAGATTGTTTCTTCTGTTGTGGATACACAGTCCAGAATACAACGTCCTTTGATGAAGCATGTATGTTCTCGACTAATCAATCCATCCATCACCCTTTCTAGTAAGTTAGCGAGGATCTTGGTGATTATTTTGACCGAGCAATTGAGGAGGCTAATGGGACAAAATTTACCAACTCTGTGTGAGTCTTCTTTCTTTGGGATGAGGACTACTTCCGCAAAATTGAGTATTCCCATTTGTAGTCTATGATTGTAAAACTCGAACATGACTGTCATTGGATCCTCTTTAATCTCCTCCTATAAGGTATGGTAGAATAAAAGGGGGAATCCTTTTGGGCTTGCCGCTTTCTCCTTACCCATATGGCAAATTACCTCCTTCACGTCAACCTCTGTAAATGGTGCTTCGAAAGACTGCAAGGATTGCGTCAAGTTTTGAGATCTATCTATCTTGCCAAAATTCATCGCTAAGGGGAGCCCTAAACACTGTCTTGCACCCAAGAAGGTTTTTGTAGTGAGTCTGAAAAACTTGTTTAATTTGATCATCTTCTTGTATCACGCCCTTCTCCATCTGGACTGAAGGTATGAGGTGGGATCTCTGACACACGCTCGCTACTCTATGGAAGAAGACAGTATTCACATCTCCCTTTTTGAGCCACGTAATTCTAGATCTTTGATGCCATTTTAGTTCTTCCAGCTTATACAATTGGGCTATGTCCTCCTTTAGACTTAGCACCCGTTTCTTTCTGCTTTCGTGAGGTCCCTAGTCTAATCCAGTCTTTCCAATTCATCAATACCCTCTAAAATAGACTCTTTAGCTCGTGAGATTATCGCAAATATGGTACGATTCCATTCGTTAAGCTTGGCCCGAAGCCTATGGATCTTCTCACACCAAATCGCATGTAACGCCTCGAATTCCAAACACAAGTAATTCGTATCAAATACAGGATCTTTCACTTCAAATTCGTAAAAATTTACAAGGAATTTAAAACTTTTTTAACAACTTGTTCTTTACAATAGCCCAGCAGAATTAAACGAATACACTACAATCTTCAAATATGAAAATTCTTCAATCTTGTAACAACTCATCATAGTGACTTCAAGACCATGCCAAGTCCAATCTTGCAAAAGTCCAATCCTGCAACTAGGAAACTGTGGGCACGTCAGTTGCATACAACTGACACAATTCTATAATACAACGATTCTTCTACTTTAGCAAACACAAACTTGAATGCAAACAGGAAAAGTGACTATCCTAGTCATTTCAGTGTACGATATGAACTTAATGCCTAATGAAAACATCCACACTACGATGACACTAACACACACTTATTCGGATTCCCATACTACATAGGTCCGAGGGCAAGCCCTTATCGTACACCTCAATATAGGGTTCAATCCCTCGTTATGAAGAATTCTACCACGGTAACAAAAGCAAGGTTTAGACATTCCACAAGTACGGATTCCAGTCCCGGAGTCCACCGTCAAACTATAAAGAATCATCGTCGTGAGAACATCCCGCAAGTGACCCTTTAGCCCTGTATATACATATACATTGGAGATTTGCCTCACATTTGCTCGACTATTCATGAGCCTGGAATCCACCTCAGATCAATCGTAGTTCCGGATTTAATTGAGGCTAGTATCACCCCGTAAGCAACCACAGTATTGGAATCCACTGTCAAACTGGGTCTACAGTCCTGGAGTCCACCGTCAGACTATATAGAGGTGCCCAACTTATGTTTTCCCAAGTTTCATCACATCTTCTTCTAGTGTCTATCCTTAAATTTAAACATGAATAATAATACCACCTAGAACTAGCTTTCCTCTTACCGGTCTTAAACAATATACCAAGAACGATAGCCCATATTGGCCACTTCTCAAATCTCAATAATCACTTTCATCACTTTGCCAGTACCTTGGTCTCATTTAGCCTCTAGTATAAACACAATTCATGTTCACAATATCATGGGTTATCCATACCCTCTTTATTCACATTTTGAAATTTCATTCATTCACATATCCAATTATCCTCTTGTTCACACAACTGAGTTATTTGTATAACTAGTTTCATAGTCTTATCCAAGAATTTCAAATCAACATTCTCTATGTAAAATAGATGGTTTATTCACCCCCTTATAATAGGTTCTCAATGAAGTTGTAATTACATTCAATGAATTCTTTTTCTAAACAATATAGTATTCAACATCAAATTTTGTTCTTTAACAACATCAATACAACTATAGATCGAGTTTAATCCAAAGAATATAATTTTAGGATACATCTAGTCAAAAGAATCAAAATTTTCTTCTTAATCAAAATGTAAATTAGTATTTATTTAGTTCCAAACTCTATTTTTATATTCAACTCAATCCCCACATTTTCTCCTTAATTTAAACCTCATAATACAACCCTTGACAAGATAATTAAATACCTCTTAATTCCTTATAAGGTACATCTTACTAACATTCCAATGTTAAATTCGATTTTATACGTTGTAAAAGTTTTAGGACAACTAGATAAAAGACACCAACCCAATGGTATTCAAAAATAATGTAAGTTCTAATAAAACTCCAAAAATAGATTTCTTAGTTTCATAGGAAACCTAAATGAGTCTACTACAACTTTGTAGTTAAGATCGTCTAAATTTATCCTCAATTACTTCGTCTAAATTCATTTGCAAAATAGTAGGTTCAAAATCCAAAAACTGCAGCTCATGCTACTTGTAAAAATAATAGAAAATTATATACTTCATGAAACTTTATTTTCTTTAGATCAAATTAAAAGTATATAAGTCTACTATAAATTTGTAGTTATAAATTTTTCCAAAATATTGTGTCTATAACCCTGAATTCTTCGAAATCTACAGTAGGGTCAAAATGTTATATAGACTGCCACTGTTCAAACTTGTAAAATTTATTATAAATTAAATTCTTCATGGAAAATTGATTTCTTATAAAGGTTAACGAGTCTACTTCAACCAATTAGTTATGACCTTTCTCAAAATACTTCATCTAAGATGCTGAAATGATCAAAAGCTGAAATGTGTAAAAAAATTTAGCAACTAGCCAACTGGCAACCAGTCCTAAGTTTGGAGTTTATTAAAATTGTAAACGACATCCAAATATCATGAAATTTTAAGGAGATGTTCTTCACATATACAAGATGCTCCTATAAAAAATTTAGCTTTAGATTTCATCTAGTTTAATAGTTATGATTTTTTTAAAGTGCAACTAAAACTTAAAACAGAACTTTATGAAAATGCTCCCAAATCAATCATATCATAGTTTCACACCTTCAATTAACAACAAATAATCTAAACATGAATACTCAACTATATAAGTTATCATGCATCTAACAATTCACACATATCTAGCATTCTACTGATAAAATTATATTAGAAAGTTGGAAAAACACCCACCTCAAATGTAGAATTCCTTGTAGTAGAACTCCTAAAAAATGCTCCAAAGCTTCCCAAAAATTTGGCTAGCCTTCCTCTCCTAGCAAAACCGCAAGCTCCCCTCCTCTTTTTTTTTTTGATTTGCATTCTATTCATGACAAAAGGGTGATCTATTTATAGGAACAATGAGTGGTCAAAATAACTCCCCACTTCCCAAAATAACTTCCCACTTCTCCACACATTCACACCACTCTCCCTTATCTCCAATATAGGCCGACCACTCTTATAGTGTGCACAAAACACGTGCACGCGTAGTCAATGTGTGTGCACACTCTTTCATACAAACTTTCTTATTAGTTTTTTATTAAGTTAGATGTATGTGTTATACATGGCAAAGTGTACCAATCTAAATAGGTTTTAAATGTACATTTAAGTGCACAAAAAAATTAATCATGAGCTTTAAATTTGTAATTAGTTTTAGTGGGCTACAAAATGGATTTAGGCATAGTGAATTTTAATTAAAATAAATTACACAATTGTGACTAGAAAAATGAGAAGAAAATTTTCCATGAATCAACAAAATTTTAGGAACCTACATGTGCATAAAATTTTACGTGCAATGCACGTGCAAAATAAAATAGTATTAAAATAAGAAAACACGTGCATAAGAAAAATACGTGCGTCGCAAGTATCAATAAGTATTCAAATACAAAAATAGGTTTGAGTGACCGAAATATAACATACAAAAAATATTTATTTTGATAATGTTACGGATATTTCGCGTAACGGAAAAATATAAGTAATTGACACGTGTATTGAAAATGCGTGCAATGCACGTAAAAATAGAATATTAAATATTTGAGTTAAAATTTAAATTCAAATACATAATAAAATTCGAGGGAATGAAAAATATATATTAGGATCGAAATACAAAACACGTAGAGAATATTTATATTAAAATACGTTACGAATATTACCCGTAACGGTACAAAATACCTGTGTGTAACACCCATGAGCAAAATTGTCATAACTTAATTTTGCGGGGTGTTACATTGCATCAGCCTCAGTTCTCTATGATGGTAACGCCCAACTTTTCATGATGTGATGGTGAAAACCTTGAATTTTAGGCCAAGCATTTTCAAACCTAAATTTCAGCGATTTCCGAGCATTATGCTCTCCGGATGAAAGAATTATGAGGACATGATCTAACATTGGTCTCGACAAGGACTTGGTACATGCTAAAGGGAATTTCGCTTCCTTGGTCTACTAGATTAGGACTCTATCTAGCTTTGCCATTATAGGGGATGCTTGCATATTATACTAGATAAAAAGCCTATCTGGGATTGGGATGTCGACCAATTCCAGATCCATGATGACCCGGTTGAACTATTCCCTTTCAACATCACAAGAGCTTCTGTCATGGTGCCCAAAATAGAACCTCATGATATTAAAGTCCCTTCAAACTACCCAAGGATTTTGACAATGTGTTTGGATTGAAAGGAGTTTTGTCCAAAACACGGCTCTAGAAGATTATTGGTGTGGGCAGTAAACTAGCATCACTGTTTGAGCCCAGTTATCAGTTTGCCACTAGATTAGAACTGATAACAAGAATTCCCCTTGGAATTCATCTAGGCATGTGAATAAATTAGGTTCCAAGCCCATATCGATGCACCCCAAGGCTCTAGTAGATGGGCGAATCCTCCATTCTTTGATCCTATTCCTGCTCAGTCTCCTAAATCTAGACACATGCATGAGTTTTGTACAATACCTGCTTTGTACGTATTGATAACATCCATAGGCATCTCCCTCTTATCCTGTCCCCCCCAAACCTCTAACATTCCATAAGAAAATAATTAATGATAACTGGTTGGAGCGTTTTGGGTTGGGTTCTGGATTTGATGCTAGGGTTTTCCTTTCTATTTCCCACCCACTGATCTTACTAAAAAGGATAGAATTATGATATCTATCTCCCACCTGAAGACCACAGGTTTTGGCAACACTAAAAAACCTCAGTATCAGACATGAAATTAAAAACGTATGCTAAAAAATATGCGTAACTCCACCGTCGGTCTTAGCTATCTTGGCGGTGGCTGTAATCTCCAGATAGTCAATCAAGGACTCCGCATGAGCCCTCTTGTATACCATCTTCACCTTGAAACCCTTAGTCTTCCATTGCACTACAGTACTAGTATGAGAGTCAGGGAATGTGTAGGGCATAATCTCTATTGATGGAATCACTTCTGTAGATTGATCCCTGGCTTGAACCCTCTGTGTATATTTGACGATCTCCTTTTCATAGTCTGAATCATCTTCCAAATACAGATCATCATCCTCTAGGTTAAGGCACACCTCCTCATCTTCTTCAATTGCGATATGAGACATCGTACACTCCGGCACTTTGATTGGAGTCAGATCTTGCAACTGAATTGGATTTTCCACCCTAGACCCCATCTTCGGCCCAGAAGAATTAATATGAAATTCTTGTACAAAATTGTGCACTGTTGGCCCATTATCTAGCCCACAAGAATTAAAAGAAATTCCTTGCTCATTTATAAGTTTTCATGGCCCAATTCTACACTCCAACCCATTAGAAATCTCATTGTTGGACCCCCTCATGGGCCCAAGTACTGAATTAAGCCCATTAATAATAAAAAATTTAGCCTGTGCATGTGTATCACACACACTTTGTTTTATCTCAGTATGAGCACATGCCATGCACGTGAATTCTACATTCAAATTGGGTGGGAATTTTCCCGTGCTTGCGGGTGTAGAGAACGAAGCGGCAACATGTGGTGTTGGCGTAGGTGCTGGCACTAGAAACAAAGTGCCAAAGGGGTTAATGTCACGCCCCGCTTCCCATTATACAGAAACACGGGTACACAACTGAGGCCCAGCGAATGATGGGTACATCATCCATACGCTGTAACCGTTTAACTCAACGATATGAAAGATGACTATAACCATGTATGTAATAAAATATCACATAAACATGAAGAATCCATGATGTGTCTCATACATAACCAACATCTGAAAAGTAAATTACTTCGGGCAACAAAGCCCAAAATACAAAGGTTGCATTAAAGCAAAGGAACTGAGAAACATAATATAAAGCAAGTAAAGTGGGCTGGAATTCATCTCCTTTCCTTAAACCACTTGATCACTAATTCCTTCTGGCAATTCTTCTTCCATTCCTGTAAATTCATCATCTCGATTTAGGAAAGAGTAACACCCGTTAGAGTAAGTAATGGGCCGCAAGTAGTATAAGCAAGTAGGTAACAAGAACAAGAATATAGCAAGAACATGGAATCATGTGTGCAGGAAATAAATCATGTAACTGGAACTACAAACATGTAATCGAGAATCAGGTCACTTGACTTTTAAATAAGAATCATGTAACGGGTAAACAGGGATTATATAACTTGTAAAGAGGACATGTAACATGTAAACAGGAATTTGCAAGTGCTTAGTGTTAATCTTAAGTATATTCACTTAATCAGTCCTAACTAATACACGCCATCATGCATCCCATATCACAGGTTCGGGTGCATACAATCATGTGTACGTTTAGACTCTAGTGGTTAATGTCATAGGTCATGTACTCGGGTCTTCTCATGACTATAAAACTTGGTCGATAAACTTGGTCAGTAACTTGGTCTGTAAACATGGTCGGTAACTTGGTCGGTAAACTTGGTCGGTAACTTGGTCGGTAAATTTGGTCAGTAAGTATGTAACACGGGAAACACAGGCCCCTTTTGAGTACAATTTCCTATATCGTCCACTACTAGGTTTTACCCTTATTTACCAGCTTGTTATTCTTTTATAATAGTGTACATGAACATGGACATGATAACATGTAACGGGATAGGATCAAGGGGGTGTCAAGGTCTATGCACTGCAGGTAATATAATCCAGTTCATAAAATGCAAGGTACAAATATATATGTATTTAAAAATATGAATGCATAACTCTAGGCAGCAAAATGTTGTTGTACAAAACCTAACTTTTCGGCTGCTATAGGAAAGTGAAATCAGTTCCGGTAGGAGTTCTAGAAACTATAATCCCTGCCTATTCTGACGCATATTCACACGATACATTTCAACTACAGAAACATGGTCTACCAGCTAGTTCTTTATGAGTTTGTTGTGCAGGCATCAACTCAGCATCAAGTTATCCTATGTGAAATCCGAATAGAAAGTTTACTAAAGTCCTTAAAAAAATCATGATTGAACTCCTGAGAATATTCACCAACAAATTCTTTAATTTCCAGGTTCAAATTTTTAAGTTAATATACTGAATGAATTATTAGAACACGACGACGCATAAATCAGTAGTGAATCTAGAGTTATAATTGTACAATGGTGAATTTAGAATAACTTGTGATCCCTAAGTCGGATTATGAATCCTTTAAGTGCTCTGGATTCCTCAAACAGAGGGTTACAACTTCTATTTAAATTGCTCTAAGTGTTTTTAACTGCTACTGGGTCAAAAGTTCAGGTCTTTACTGGTCTAGTGTTTTAAAAGCAGTTTAGGGTCAAGTTTGCATGTATATAACGGGTCTGAAAATCTATTCAAAAATGCTATAAAAATTATATTACGAATCCTAATCAAGTCTAGTAGTATGATGATAAATATCAAGTCCTAATTCAGCAATTAGCATGACTTTTTAGTTTATGAAACTTGTAGATGTGCTATAAGTAACAATTTGGAATGTGTAGACCTAGCAGTACGAAAAATATGATAACTCTCTACAACTCGGAATTCAGATCCGTTGAATGTTCCAGAAACTAGACTCAACGGGATCTGACTTTCATTTATGAGGGTTGATCTAATTATTATAGAAACGGGGACTACAATCTACTACAATACAGTCTGGGCAGCGGGATAGTAACATGGTAAATTTATCTAACGACAATTGAGATGTACAAATGTATATACCAATACGAGATATTAATAGAGCATTCATCACTATAATTTCAAGGGCATTTCTACAATTACCAATATCAAAACTCCCAATTTCTATGGTAACAATTATCGAATTAAATATTTATACTTCCACATCATAACATGATCAATAACATAAATCTTAGCATGGATTTATATGTCTATGATTCTTTACCATGTGTTCATGTAATGCATGTGATAATAAGGATACTTGTGATCATTTTGCATGTACGGGGTTTATAATAATCGAGTAGAATAATAGGTACCATCGAGCCAAGATTTAATCAACATATGGAAGGAACGAAGAACGAGCTTATGTTACGACCAGTCAAACAAAACTACTTACAGGATTCAAATAAAGCATGTACATGAACAAAAGAGTGTACAAGAGAATACTTGCCTTATGGATGACGACTTCAAATGTAAAAGAATAACGGGACGAGAGTCCCGACGGCAACACGTGCAAACCAAGAAACCACGACACGTGCAACTACATACACCGCAACACGTGCACACGGCGGCGATAATGACAGCAAAAGCAACAACATCAACAAGCGGGAGCGATGGCAGCAACTTGGCAACGTCAGCGAAGACTATAGCAAGATGGCGCCAGCGGTGGTCGGCACTGCGATTGGCAGCAAGGCAAGGCCAGGAGAACTACAGGACTGCATGGGTGTTGCTGATGTGGCTGGCGGTGGTGCTCCTGTGTCGGCTCGAGTGGCAAAGGAGGGTGCAGGAGGGAGGCAACGGTCGACTGCGGCGTTGAGGAGGTTGGACTGTAGGGAAGAAGGCAGTGGCAGGTGGTCAGGGTGTGTGATGATGGGGTTGGCGTCAGTTGGGTTGGTTGCCGAGCGGAGGAAGTGTAGCACCCCAAATCCCTATACTGGAAATTTGAGACATAATCCAGGATTCGAACTTCAAATAGTCACAATCACAGAAAAATACAGGAAAATTAAAACTTTTGTTTCATGTAATAGTTACAATTACAAATGTTACAATGTCCAATAGGATTTGACAAGATTTATAAATTTACAAATAACACTGGAATATTATCTCTTGGATGCTTGGAATAACTCGAGATCTACTGTTGTAGAACCCCGTATTTTCAAATATTATTTTTATATTTGAAAATGAATTTAAATTTATTTTTTGGAGATTTAATGAATATTTTCAGAAAAATTTATCTTTTGTACACGTGCAAAACACGTGCAAATGACTTTAGAGAAGTTTGAAAGTTAAGTTTTCTTTATGAAAAATCATTATATAATATTTGGGATTTATTTAGTATTTTTCCAGATTTTTCTGAAATTAATTTGGAACTATTTGCAATTTTTGAGAAAAGGAGGACCTATTTGCAAATTTGACATTTTTAGGGGTTTAAGTGCAAAATGTACATGCTGGACGTTTTGAACAGTATTAATTGAGATTTATCATGTATATTTCCTTTTAAGTCCTAATTTAAATGAGTTTTGATGAATTTTCCAAAGAATGATCTATATATGTAAATTGTATTTTGGAAAAGGATTATTTTGCAAAAATGGGTGAAACCCTAAAACCTATTTCCGGATTGTTTAAATAGTTTCTCCAGCCGTCATTTACTGATAATACAAAATTTTTGAGATCTTGGTTTGGTGGAGAAAGGCGATTTTTGGATCTAGCAAAAAGGAAGAACTTTTCGTGGACCTTTCTCAACTAAAAGGTGAGTGACTTGGTTTGTTTTGTTTTGATTTTGTGAATGATTTTGTGTGTTTTGTTTTGTCTGTGAATGACATAAATTCATCTTGTTGTTGATCTATGAATGCGAGTGGAAATGATGTTAGGTTTGATGTTGTGAATGATATAGATCTTGTAGTATGGTATGATTCATATGAATAAATGATTGTTGTTTATATCATGTTGAGAAATCTAAGAATGATTAGTATATCTTGTTCATAACACCGTATTATTAAGATTTGAGTATGATTTTGATCGGATGAGGAACATTTGGATTTTACACATATTGTAAATCAGATTTTGATTTAGGGTGGTGAAAGAATTTAATCTTGTAAAACCCTAATGAAATAAATTAGTGATCTAGAACATGAGAACTTGGGTTTTGACCTACTTGAGGCTTTGAGTGATATATCCTTATTGAAGATCATTTTGCCTGGATACGAACTATTTTTCTTGAACAATGAATCGTTAGAAAACCTCAGATTTGATTATTTTATTCAGACCTAAAATTTTGAAATCTGTAGGCCGACAGTCGACTGGCCAACTTTACAGTCGACTGGTACGAGCCTAATATTGTATTTTTAGTATCATTGAAAAGCCGTTCTGGACAGTTGACCTAGCTCATAGGCAGTCGACTGGTCCACTGTGGAAAATTATTTTTGTAAGAATTATTAGTTCTTCTGGACAGTCGACCTATAAACTTGTGAGTCGACTTATACACTTAGAATAATTTTGAGAAGATTATTGGAATTTACCTCGGGTAAGTCTACTGATAACCTTCCTTAAGTCGACTTATATGACTTAGTTTATTTTTGTAAATTTAGGATATTGTTCCTCTGGATAGTCGACTTACTACAGTATGAGTCGACTGGTACTGATGGATTTTTGTAACTTGAGTGTTCCTTGAGTGATTAGTTTTCAGACAATTCAGTCTATTTTAAGATACTCAGTTAAGCATTGATTTAAGACTTTCAGTTGAGCCACTATGATTAGTGGGACTTTTGTTTAGATATTTGAGTTGAGTCTCTAGAGGAGTGTGGCCCTAGTATACCGGTATTGAGCTACCTTGTTGAGGCCCTCTGAGGCATTTCAGTTATTCAGTTTTAATTTTAGGCCGGTAGGGCATATCACTCTAGGAGATTCGTTAAGAAATTTAAATAACTACAAATAATAAGGACAAGCACTAGTGGTGATATGATGAACGGGAACATGGGTTATGAACCTCAGTATGGCTTTAGATGTGGGATTTAATCTCCGGAATTATCCAAGTAACTTCCTTGAGATGTGGGATGATCTCCGAAATTATCCAGGTAAAATACCTGAGATGTGGGATCCATCTCCGGAATTATCCAAGTGGGTTGCTTGCGATGTGGGATTGATCTCCGGAATTATCAAAGTCGAGGCGACGCACATGGGGTATTCATGTGATGATGTGTCTATGTCTAGATGTGGGATGATCTCCGGAATTATCCAGGTAAAATACCTGAGATGTGGGATCCATCTCCGGAATTATCAGGCATGGGCTAATTCTCACGGTTTATCTTTATCTCGTAGTAGTTATCGTGATAAGATTAGTTCATAATGCGGGGATTGAACCCTATGAAGTGAAGACGTTAAGGGCTTGCACCGAACCTATGTAGAATGGGATGCATAGACTTCGACAAGTGTGCATTAGAGAGTCCGCATATAGAACTTGTGTTTTCTTGAGTTGGTTTTATGCATGTATTTTCCAGTTTTTCCTACACTTGACACTTAGACTAGATGCACCTGTCGTTTTCATTTTATGATGATTTCATGCTTTACATCTTGGCTATTCCTCATTGTTTATCATTGTGGTTAATACATGATGTTGATGACTTTATATTTTATGATTGGGTTAAATAGTGGGCTGTCAGTTGACTGGTAGACCCATCAGTCGACTGGTACGACCCAGCTGTTATGATCCTTAATTCTTGAAAATTAGTTCTGGGAAGTCGACCTAGATCCTGACTCAGTCGACTGGTATACTTCAAATTTATTTTGTAAAGACATTGTTGATTTCTTTCAGGACAGTCGACCTAAACCTCCTTAAGTCGACTGTTAGTACTTAGAATATTTCTTGAGATTATTGGGAATTGTCTCGGGTAAGTCGACTGATAAATTGATAAGTCGACTTATGTCACTTAGATCGTTTTATTTGAGTCATGGATATTTGTTCTCGGGTCAGTCGACTTAATACGGTATAAGTCGACTGGTGCTGATGAGTTTTCTTAAATTGAATGTTCCTTCAAGTCTTTAGTCTCCGGGGTTGGATATATTCTGCGGTGTGAGAGTCATTGAACTCTGGGGTTGGGTATATTCTGCGGTGTGAGAATCACTGTTAGTGATTGAATACCGGGTATCCGATCTGCGGTGTGAGAGTGACTGAATACCGGGTATCCGCTCTATGGAATTGAGTTTGATTGACAGTTGGGTATATTCTGCGGTGCGAGAGTCATTGAACTCTGGGGTTAGGTATATTCTGCGGAATGAGAATCACTGTTAGTGATTGAATACTGGGTATCCAATCTGCGGTGTTGAGAGTGACTGAATACCGGGTATCCGATCTGAGGAATTGAAATGACCGATAACCGAATATTGGCAGTGAACAGTCGACTGGTCCATTAAGCAGTCGACTGTACTGCACCGTTGAGCTGTAATTGTTTGAGAAGGATTCTTCTCACACTTCGTTAAGCTATACTTGATGTTTTTATGGTTTTACTGTCATTTCATACTTCGTAATACATGTTGAGTTTATGTTATTCTCATTCAGTACATGTTGTTTAAGAATCCATGCTTATTGTTCATTTATGTTGTTTGTTGGTTTATATCACTCACACCATTTATGGCTGACCCCTTTAGTTTGGGGGTTAGGGATTATCTCTAGCCTCATGTGTTGCAGGTTGCTGCTTAGAGTTTGGGGGTTGTACGCTTGAGTTAGCTTTGGAGAATATAAGTGATGTAGTAGAGCTTTGTGTAAATTTGTGTAAAAAGAAGTATTGTGAAAAGAAAGTTGTAGTTTAAGGTATTTGTAATTCCGCTGTGTTTGAGAAAGATTGATGTAATAAGAGTTTGGAATAAAATTATTTGTGTTTTTGGGCTATGTGTACTATTACATTGAAGTTGATGCTGGGATTCGTGCCACGTATTTTCTAAGTTATTTTATTAGAAATTTGGGGCGCTACAACTGTACTGTGGATTGGCTCCCGATACCTGAAAGGTGGGGAACGTCAGTACATAAAATGACGCAATGCTGATAATAGCAGCAATCTCCAAACTGGCAACCACAAATCATAATTTATGCAAATGAAAAAAGTGATGTGAAACAAGGGGTTAATGGATTCGGGTTATAGTGTTGTTATATATCACGATCTAAACAATTTAAATGCATCAGTTACATGCCTTATTCTAATGCAAGCAAGACTTTGGGAAATGCATTTATCCCATACTACATACGCCCCAAATCTAGCTGTCTGTCTCCAATCTTAAGGTTTCGAACCCTCGCCATGCATCCTACTCTTGTACTCGCCCAGTTCCTAATAGATTTACCGTGTCTGAGGAGGTTTCAGTCATTCGGTCCAGCCCATTACTGCAGTCACTCTAGTGGTGATTGCATTTTCCACGTAGTGCCCCGTGCCCGGACCTCACTCAAAAATTCGCGACGAACTTACCGACACAAACCCGTGCACCCATGAAGTCAAAATCCACGAGACGGTAGCCCCATGGTCCCTTCATGTCCACGCACATAAGAACATGACGGCCTTAAGAGTCAAATCCCCCTATCCGACAGGAGTTTCTCTCCCATTCTTTACCCTGGTTCTTAAGGAATTAACAGATCGAGATACGCAATTTGTGATCTCAATACCTGAGAACACAATCTGTATCCCTACGATAGGAAAAGTACAACACCCGACTATGGTCTGCTAGTACTAGAGCAAGTTACAGATATCTAACACATTACTTTTATCCAAAATTCACTTTAATTATTAAGGTGATAAAAAGGTTGCTCCAACCCTCAAATTCCGCCTATCGGCCCGTGGCCTCGGCGACACATTCCCCTGCTCGCCACTTCCCCTATCTTGGATTTCGTCCATCTCCATGGTCTGTGTTCACCCTCCATTGGCATGAATTCCACAGCACCAATCAGACGTCCAAAGCCAAGACTGGAGTTACCAATTTGCTTAGGGTCGATAGTCGTAGGGTATCACTCTACCCCGATAACTAACTCAAGTCACAAACGTCCACATCAAAAGTTTAACAACATTAAGACAAGTAATATCACAAATTATCCCCCAATAGTAAGACCATTAACCCTTAATCACAAGAGGGAAAATTGTACTTTTAAACACTTGGTCAAAATTTAGAATTTCCATACTAAGTTGATTCTGCCTAGAAATTAAAATGGTCATAACTCTCAAAATATAACTCGGATTTGGGTGTTCTGCCCATTCTGGAAAGCTAAGAATCTAGGCTACAAATCTCTAGTTGATCACTGCATCAGATTCACCCATCTAGTTGCTCAAAAAAGCCTTACAATCATCATCTTGTGTACTCCCTGTACACTGGCTGCACCTTACCGATAGCATAAAAACCTACTCGCTCATAAGAAAGACACAAATCTGGATTCTATGGAAAGCTGGTCATGTTTTCGACAACTTCCTAGTTGGTTATATTTTCAAATTATTTCATTTGATACTGTAGGAGTACAGAAATATATATGAGGTGCTTTACAAACAGAGCCTATAGCCTAAAAACTGGTTTCTATTACATCTTATAAAAATCATAACTATTACTATTCTTGTAGGAATTCTTTTATACAAGGCTTGTTGGAAAGCTTAGAATATCTAATATAACTTCCTAGTTATACATTTCCTCATATTTTGCTCATACAGAGCAATAAAGTTGCAATCTCATCAGTGTGTCAATTCTGACTAAGTTCTGCATAGTACTTACTTAAAATTTCACAATAAATCACATACATAACCAATGATTATCAAACTTGTATTTTCAGACACTAGACATCATCATGCACATCATACACAAAAGATATCGTCATGATTCTAAGTATTCAATGAGTTCTACTCATTTCCATCATGTATAAAAGTTTCTCTATTTACCAGTCTCTGTCATTAATACTCTTGCTTAAAAAATTTTGAACGTGTATAAAAAATCGTCAAAATAATTTCAATATTTTTTTTTAGGATCTAGAATCACACAGGATACTACGATGAAAATTTCAGAGATATATCATGCATCAATAAATTCTCAAAATTCCTTCAAATGCAGGTTTGGTAAAAGACAGAACCAGTCTCTGCCTTACGACGTAGTCAGCCAATATGATTTTTTTAAAATAACAAATAAGGTCAGAAAAATCTGAAATAATTTATGTAGCCTCCAAACATATATAAGTTCATGCTGTAAAAATTTCAAGGTCATATTCTATCTGCATTGCACTATGGAAATTCGGGAATACAAGCATGCAATTGTGTTTTCGGTTTTCATATTCAGATTTTGAACAATCCATCTATACCAATGAGACCCATTACTACTACTACTAATTTCATTCAAGAATCTAACAAGGAACAAGATTTAGAGTTTAAAGAACTCCTCACCCTTCAATTGAAGCTTGGAATGGTTAGCGTAGCCTTCTTCCTTTTGCCCTCCTCCAAGAATTTCTCCTTGATCACCTTCTCGTACACTTTGGATAGCTCGGCCGGTAGCTCCAACTTGTAAGCCATCCTGCCAATTCTCTTCTGAATCTTGTATGGTCCAATGTATCTCGGAGCTTACTTTCCGCCCTTTCCGAATCTGATAACTCCTTTAGTCGGCGACACCTTGAGAAACACGGAATTGCCTTCCTCAAATTATAACTCTCTTTGGCGGTTGTTAGCATTGCTCTTTTACCTGCTCTGTGCACCCTGCAGTCTCTTTTGAATTAGCTTGATCTTCTCTGAGGTTTGCTGTATGATCTCTGGTCCAAACATCTCCTGTTCTCCTACCTCATACCAGCACATGGGGGTTCTGCATCTTCTGCCATACGGTGCTTCATATGGAGCCATACCAATGCTTGCCTGATAGCTGTTATTATAAGTAAACTCTACCAAGGCTAGGTATTTCTCCCAGTTACCTTCGTAGTCCATAATGTACGACTTCAACATGTCTTCAAGAATCCGATTGACTCTCTCTGTTTGTCCATCAGTTTGTGGATGAAAGGTTATGCTAAAATATGTTCTGGTCCCCAATGTGATTGTAGACTTTGCTAGAATCGAGATATAAATCTTGCATCTCACCGGATACTATCGACACTGGCACTCCATGTAACTTTACTATGTTTTCGATGTAGATTTCGGCTAGCTTTTCCACTGACCAGGTTGTCTTCACTAGAAGAAAATGTGCCGATTTTGTTAGTCGGTCCACAATCACCCATATTGAGTCATTTCCTTTAGGGCTCCTAGGTAATCCAGTAATAAAGTCCATACTGATGTTCTCCCATTTCCACTCTGGAAAGGGTAAAGGTTGTAGTAATCCTCCTGGTTTCTGATTCTTGAATTTGACTTGCTGGCACGCCAAACATTTGGCCATGAATTCTGCTATGTCCCGTTTCACCCCTGACCACCAATAGTAGTGTTTCACATCACGATACATCTTGTTTGTTCTGGGGTGAATTGCAAGCAATGTGGAGTGAGCTTCATTCATGATGTCTTCTCTCAATTGCTTGTCTTTCGGTACACAGAGTCTATTACCAAACCATAGTGTACCTTCTCTTACACTAAATTCCGGCAGTTTTCCTTCGTCTACTTGCTTCTTCATGGCTTTGATCTCTGGTCTTCAGTCTGAGCCTTCTTCAGTTGCTCCTGTAAGCTTGGCTGTATTACCAACTGTGCCAAAACTGCACTTAAGTGTTGAGTAACTACTTCAATGCCTGCTTGTCGGATCTCATCATCTAGCTGCTTCTGGGTCGCTACAAGTGTAGCTATACTTCTCTTCCTGCTGAGCGCATCTACTACCACGTTGGCCTTTCCTGAATGATATATGATTTCTGGCCTGATGTCCTCGAGAACTTCCAACCGTCTCTTTTGTCTTAAATTTAGATCCTTCTGCTGGTATATATAATTTAAGCTCTTATGGTCAGTGTATATCTCCACCTTTGCTCCGAAGATGTAATGTCTCCATGATTTCAAGGCAAAGATTATGGCCGCAAGCTCCAAGTCATGAGTCGGGTAGTTCTTCTTATGTGGTCGGAGTTGTCTTGATCCATAAGCTATGACCTTGCCTTCCTGCATAAGCACACATCCGAACCCCAAATATGATGCATCACTGTAGATGACATAGTCTTTCTCCACCTGAGGCAAAACCATTATTGGTGCAGAGATTAATCGGTTCTTTAGTTCCTGAAAACTATCTTCACACTTCTCTTCCAATCGAAACTTTGGTTCTTCTTGGTCAAAGCAGTAAGGTGTACAACTATACGCACATAATTCTGGATAAACTTTTGGTAATACCCAGTCACACTCATAAAACTCCTTACCTCTTTCACCGTCCTGGGCTATGGCCATTCTTTGACTGCTTCAATCTTCTGGGGATCCGTAGCCACTCCTTCCTTACAAAGGATATGGCCTAGAAATGCAACTTCCGTTTCCAGAATTCGCACTTGGACAATTTGGCATACAACTGATGCTCTTGTAGCTTGCTCAGTAATGCTGTCAGATGTTCAGCATGTTCCTTTTCTGTCTTTGAGTATACCAAAATGTCGTCGATAAAAACCACAACAAAAGAGTCAATAAACGGACGTAGAATTCGGTCCATCAAGTCCATAAAGATTGTTGGAGCTTTAGTCACTCCGAACGACATTACTAAGAATTCATAGAGTCCATGCCGAGTCTGAAAAGCTGTTTGGGTACATCCTCCTCCTTGACCCGCACTTGATGATATCCGGACCGTAGATCAATCTTAGAAAATATTGCTGCTCCCTGAAGCTGATCGAACAAATCATCGATCCTGGGAATCAGGTACTTGTTTCGAACAATGTCCTTATTCAATTCCTGATAATCGATACACATCCTAGCTGATCCGTCCTTCTTCTTAACAAGAAATACTGGTGCTCCCCAAGGTGATGCACTTGGTCTGATGAATCCCTTCTGCAAGAATTCCTCGATCTGCTTCTTGACTTCATTTTGCTCTATTGGCACCATTCTATACGGTGCTTTCGATACTGGAGCGCTGCCTGGTTGAATTGTGATACCGAACTCGACATCCTGGTGTGGGGGAAGTCCAGGTAATTCTTCCAAGAATACAAGTGGAAAATTCCTCACCACTGGTATCTTGTTCACCTCTTCAGGTACCCGTACTTCATTTGTAGCTGCGATGATCATAGCTCTTGACCTCTTCCTCCCGTGGAAGACAAGCTCTATTCCTTCAGCTGTGATGACTACCTCCTTCTCTTTGCAGTCGATGCTTGCCTTGTGCTTCGACATCCAATCCATACCAATAATGACATCTGTTCCAGCAAAACCCAATTTTAACAAATCGATATTTAGGGTCTCCCTATTAATCTGGAATTTACATCCCCTACAGCATAGATCTGTAGTGAGAGTTGTCCCTGATGGTGTAGCCACCATTAAGGCTATCTCGGGAATTGCCCCTTGTGTGCATCTTAATTTCCTTGAAAATTTTTTCGACACAAAAGAATGAGTTGATCCACTATCGAACAAGACTGTAGCCAAAATTCCATTTATATATCTATATAATAAAACACAAAGAAAGCTATCATGTGGCTCCCCTTCAATTCCCCCAAAATCAAAGCCCCAGATCTAACCTCACAAAACACATCCCCCCCCCCCAAAAGTTCCCCCCCAAAACTCAAATTCAAATCCTCCCAAAACAACTCTTTTATTTATTTAAGTCTCTCTCTCTCTCTCTCTCTCTCTCTCTCTCTCTCTATATATATATATATATATATATATATATATATATATATACACTTATGGAAACATGGATTTTTATACCCTAATTTATAATTGTTTTCCAACACATGCTAATGAAAACATGGACTTTTATTTACAACTAATTATTTTCATACTATTCAAACTTGAGCTATATAATTGTTGATTTACTGTTTACAAGGTTTTTCATATGCTGTATCGTTCTGAAGACGTGCTGTAGGCACGTGCGCACGGGCAAATCTAGTATATATATATATATATCCTGTTTCAAAAGTTTATCCTTCATCAAACTTCCCACAAAAACCCAAAATACAACTTAGAACTTGATCACATTACTTCTTCACATACCCGTGATTACCCCTTCATCATCTTTTGCATCCTTCTCGGTCAAGGCGAATAACGCATCGGCTTCTTCCCTTTGTCGGCTGTTCCCGACCCTACCTTGTTGCTGCTCCTTGGATTTTAAGGAAATTTGGCTTAAAGTTCCCTTCTTGTCCGCACTGGAAGCATCTCTGTACGTTCTTTCTGGGGCTTTGATCCTTATAGTGCCCCTGCTCTCAACAGAGAAAGTAGCTTCCGGGTTTGTACTCTCCTGTCTTAACACTGGTTTTTGGAAACTTCTGGCTTTTGCCATGCTTCTTGAATTTAGATGCTGGGGTGGATCTCTTTTCCTTGTTCCAAATCTCAGGTCTTCCTTGCGATGATTGACTCTGATTCATGTCCATCTCTGTTACTGCAACTCGCCTTATTAGCTTTTCGAATCTGCGGATGCCTAGCGGGACCATCCTTGACCTCAGTCCGGGCCTAAGTCCTTGCTCAAAACTCTGGGCTTTCTTTGTTTCCTCCTGGACCATTTCTGGTGCATACCGTGACAGCTAGGAAAACACCGTCTCATATTCCTTGACAGACATACTCCCCTGCTTCAAGTTGTTGAACTCCATTGCCTTTTCTTCCTGCACATCCAAAGGAAAATAATATTGTCAGAATTCTTCAAGAAAATATTCCCAAGTTATTGGACCTTCTCCAAGACCACGCTTCACAGACTGCCACAATACTCCGACGTCCTTCTCCATCATGATTGTGGCCAGACGAACCTTGCTGTCTTTTGGAGTCATCGTTTCTTCGAATACCGTTTCTACCTGACGTATCTAGTTGTTAGTAGCTGTTGGGTCAGCCTGTCCTTCAAAGACTGGCAGTTTCATTCTTTGGAACGATTCCACCATCTTTACTGGGTCTGCGGTTGCGGCAGTCCCTGGTGTTCCTTATGGCGGTGCTTGGTTCCTGCTAGCTTCCATAAATACTCCTATCATCTGGTACACTCGAGCAAATTCTTCTCACATCGAGGCCAGTACCATTGGCCCCACTACCTTCAGCTTCAGTTTGATCGCTCCGGCTGCTTCTTGTTCTTCCTGCCATCTGGATACTTATACTTATATTATTAAATTGCAATAGTAATGTAAACCCATATCAAACTAGTATTGGTCAAAAAACATACTAGTTCCATTCATACAAAAAGGGATACAAAGATATTGCCATTAATACAGTTAAGTCACCATTCTAATGGGTTCATAATATACCCATACAAAATATCATGTCAGTCTAGCTGTTCAAAAAGGTTGTCATCTATATACAACAAAAATTCCTATAATACTAAAAGAGAGAGAGAGATCAATGCTCTCCTGCCCCCGACTGGTCTCCAGTCTCAGAACTCTCCCTAGCGTTCATCTTATCCAACAGGCCTGCATATCAGCGACCTGATACCTCAGCTCCAACTATCGAGTCTGCAGTTGCCCCAATCGTTCCTCGTATCGGTGCCTTAAAAGTATCAATCTCGCCTTCTGTTTTCACTTGGTCCTCTCAAGCTTGGCCACCATCCTATCGGTGGCTATCAAGGCATGAGCGAGATTCTCAAACCGGTCTTCTAGTTGCCCGTGGATCCATTGATACGCAGCCAGGACCTGGAATAGCCAAGTGATCGCCTGCTCCACAACTGTGGGCTGTGGAGGTGGAGGTGGGAGTGGAGGTGCATGCTCATTTCCATTTGCCCAACCATTCGAATGTCCATCATTCATGCTAGGCATCTGCAAGAGAAATATGGGAATTAGTTCAGATATAGAAAATTTATAAATAATAAGTTGTAAATGCAACAATATGAATTATAATCATCAACTATCTGACTAAACCCAGCTCTCGCAGCATATCCAAGTCTAATTTTTCTGCTGTGTTGGACTAATATTTGAAGTCAGCTATGATACCAACTCTGTAGCGCCCCAAATCCCTATACTAGAAATTTGAGACACAATCCAAGATTCGAAGTTCAAATAGTCACAATCACAGAAAAATACAGGAAAATTAAAACTTTTATTCCATGTAATAGTTACAATTACAAATGTTACAATGTCCAATAGAAATTTACATGATTTACAAATTCACAAATAACATTGGAATATTGTCTCTTGGATGCTTGGACTAACTCGAGCTCTGTTGAACCTGTGGACCGGCTCCCGATACCTAAAAGTTGGGGAAATGCTGATAATAGCAGCGATCTCCAAACTGCAACCACAAATTATAATTTATGCAAAAGAGAAAAGTGATGTGAAACAAGAGATTAATGGATTCGGGTTATAGTGTTGTTGTATGTCATGATCTAAACAATTTAAATTCATTAGTCACATGCCTTATTCTAATGCAAGCAAGACTTTGAGAAACGCATGCATCCTATACTACATATGCCCCAAATCTAGCCGTCTGTCTCCAATCTTAGGGTTTCGAACCCTCTCCATGCATCCTACTTCTTTACTCATCCTAATCCTAATAGATTTACCAAGTCTGAGGAGGTTGCATTCATTTGGTCCTGCCCATTACTGCAGTCACTCTTGTGGTGATCATGTTTTCCACATAGTGCACGGTGCCCGGACCTCACTAGAAAAGTCGCGAAGAAATTTCAAGCACAAACCCATGCACCCATGACGTCAAGATTCATGAGACAGCAGCCCCATGGTCCATTTGTGTCTACTCACATAAGAACATGACGGCCTCGAGGGTCAAATCCCCCTATCTGACAGGAGTTTCTCTCCTGTTGTTTACCCCGGCTCTTCAGGAATTAACAGATCGAGATACGCGATTCGTGATTTCAATACCGGAGAACACAATCTGTATCCCTATGACAGGAAAAGTACAACACCCAACTGTGATCTGCTAGTACTAGTCCAAGTTACAGATATCTAACACATTACTCTTATCCAAAATTCACTTTAATTATTAAGGTGATAAAAAGGTTGCTCCAACCTTCAAATTCCGCCTATCGACCCGTGGCCCCGGTGACACATTCCCCTGCTCGCCACTTCCCCTATCTTGGATTTCGTCAATCTCCACGGTCCGCGTTCACCCTCCATTGGCATGAATTCCACGGCACCAATCGGACGTCCAATGCCTAGGAGAAAGTTTCCAATTTGCTTAAGGTCGATAGTCGTAGGGTATCACTCTACCCCGATAACTAACTCAAGTCACAAATGTCCTCATCAGAAGTTTAACAACATTAAGACAAGTAATATCACCAATTATCCACCAATAGTAAGTGTTGGATCCTGTAGGCAAGGTAAGAAACACTAGAGGGGGGGTGAATAGTGTTGTATAAAAAAATATTGCGGAATTGAATGTTTTCTTCTGTCCATTCGACTGTAAAAGAGATATCAGTCGACTGGGGCGTCAGAGTAGAAGAGTATTTTTGAGACTAGTCTGATAAGTCGACTTAAATAGGAGAGACAGTCGACTTGCCGGAAGAGTTTTTAAGACGATTGTTATATTAGTCTGATCAGTCGACTTAGGATGGAGACCCAGTCGACTTACCAGAAAGATTTCTAGTAAACTGAAATGCAAGTAATGAAAAGAGTTCAAAGAGATACAACCACAAAGATACTAATCACAGAGTACACACGATGTATCTTGGTTCGGTCCTCCCGACCTACATCCAGTCCCCAAGCAACCCACTTGAGATTTTCCACTATTCTTGAAAATGTACAAGAATACCCTACGGCGTTAGACAACAACCTTGTCCAACCCGTAGTCCTCTCTCACCCCTAGAGAGAGCAAACCCACTCTTCCACCAAGAGTGAAAAGCTGACTCTACACCCTAAAGTCCTACTCTGCAACCGAGAGGAACCACTCTCACAACCGAGAGTAAAAAAAACAATAAAGATGTTTACAATCAACCTATAGACTTATAGTGTTGGTGATTTTGCAAGTGGCTATTCAATCAACTTCTGAAATCAGTCCAAAACGAATTCGATGTTGTGCTGGACTGAAATCAGAGAACCAAGACTTTAGAGAATTTGAAAGCTTTTGAACTCTTGTTCTCTTTTTGAAACTAAGGACTTGAAATCTTATCAAAAAGAGAGTGTTACCTTTTCCAAGTGATTTCTACACTCTATTTATAGAGTTAGAATCACTGGACAATGAGAAACAGTTGTACCAACTATCAACCAACGGAAATAAAACTTTTGAATTCGAAAAATCAAGTTTTGAAATTAGTAAACTGTCGAAACGACTTGAACAGTCGACTGGATTGCCGTAATGTGTCGACTGGCTAGAGTTTGATGAAGATTAGACAGTTTTGTTTAGATTCAGTCGACTGGTCCTTAACGGCAGTTGACTGGTATGCAACTGCTGATGTAGTTGAAGCTATTTCGACCTTTAGATTTTTGTAAAAACACACAGTTATAAAATTATGTGTGAGTGTGTGTGTGTGACAAGGCTGTACATCAATCTAAGACTCAACAAAGAGAAAAATTACATTTGTTTTTACAAGACACAAAATATAAGACATTGAACCTTTGGTCTTGACTTGAGTCTTGAGTCTTGAGTGAAGCTTTAGCCATTGTCTTTGTATGACGATTTGCTTGATCATTCTTCAGCTTTTAGAACATTGCGACTTGCTTGATCAATTTGCTTTGAGGCCTTTGTGTATCATACAAGATAAACTTTGATACAACCTGCAATATATGAGAAATAGTACAAACAAACTTTGTATTGTGTTGTAATCATCAAAATCAAGAATCAACATTCTCCCCTTTTTGATGATGACAACACAATAGCTTACAATAATAGAAATAGATATTACATATGCTCCCCCTATCAAATGTACACCATGCATAGGTTTAAAAAATATGCACAAAGATCAAGCACAAAGATATGCTACTCAAAACAAAACAACACATAACAAAGCAACACATACTAGCACAAACAACACATACTAGCACTTTTTCTCCCCCTTTGTCATCAACAAAAACAACAAAAAAATAGGAGGGAAAAAAATAGCAATGCAAAAGAATAAAATAATAAAAAAATGAACATAGCACTAATACAACGGGTCAGTCGACTGGGTACTCTGCACAGTCGACTGTCCAAACCATAAAACTCAGGAAAAAAACTTTAAAAAATAAAGATACTTGGCAGTCGACTGAAAAATACTTGTAAGTCGACTTACCAGAGAAAAAATCAAGAAATATCATTAAAACTACAAATCCCTAGTTCTCTCCTTAAGGTGATAAATGTGTCTTCCTTAAGTGGTTTAGTAAAGATGTCAGCTATCTGTTTATCAGTAGAAATAAAGTCTAAATAAATATCTCCCTTTAAAATATGATCACGTAGAAAATGATGTCGAATATCAATATGTTTCGTACGTGAGTGCTGAACCGGATTTTTAGATAAGTTAATGGCACTAGTATTATCACACATTATTGAAGGTTTTTCAAATGAAATACCATAGTCTAATAGGATTTGTTTCATCCACAAAATTTGGGCACAAGCCAAACTTACAGCGATATATTCAGCTTCTGTAGTAGATCGGGATACTGAATTTTGCTTCTTACTGCACCAAGAGACTAGTGAATGTCCCAAAAAGTGACATGTCCCACTAGTGCTCTTGTGGTCAGTTTTACTACCGGCAAAATCCGCATCACTATATGACAAAAGTCGAAAGTTCTCGGTGCGTGGATAAAATAGACCATATTCAGACGTGCCTTTAAGGTATCTTAAAATACATTTCATAGATTTTAAGTGAGACTCTTTATGACTTGACTGATATCTTGCACACAAACATACACTAAACATAATGTCCGGTCTACTAGCAGTTATATATAAGAGTGGGCCAATCATACCTCGATAGAGTTTTTGATCGACACTCTTACCTAATTCATCTTTGTCAAGGGTAGTGGTAATAGCCATAGGTGTGGTCTTACTACTTGTGCTATCCATGTTAAATCGTTTGAGTACCTTAGCATATTTTTCTTGATTAATAAATATGCCATTTGGTGACTGTTTAAATTGCAGTCCAAGAAAATAGTTGAGTTCACCCATGTGACTCATCTCAAACTCGTTTTTCATGGTGTTAGCAAACTCTAGATAGAGATTACTATTAGTAGAACCAAAGATTATGTCATCTACATATATTTGTATGATCAAGATATCTATCTCTATTTTCCTAATAAACAGGGTAGTGTCTACTTTACCTATTTCAAAACCCGTTTCTAAAAGAAAAGTCTTTAATCGATCATACCAAGCACGTGGTGCTTGTTTAAGACCGTATAAAGCCTTTTTCAATTTAAAAATGTGGTTTGGGAATTGTTCATGTTCGAAACCTGGTGGTTGCTTAACATAAACATCTTCCTTTATAAACCCACTAAGAAAAGCATGTTTAACATCCATTTGAAAGAGTGTAAAATTCATAAAACATGCAAAAGATAACAAGATATGGATTGATTCTAATCTAGCAACAGGAGCATATGTTTCATCAAAATCTATGCCTTCTTCTTGATTATACCCTTGAGAAACTAGTCTAGCTTTGTTCCTAACAACTTGTCCTGATTCATCTAACTTATTCTTGAATACCCATTTGGTACCAATTATTGTATGATCAGGAGGTTGTGGAACTAAATCTTATACATCATTCCTTATAAATTGGTTTAACTCATCTTGCATGGCATTTATCCAAAACTCATTCTCACAAGCTTCTTGTATATTCTTCGGCTCAAAATTCGACAAGAAAGCTGTGTGAGAAAACATGTTAACATGTGATCTTGTCTGAATACCATGTAAAATGTCACCAATTATTAAGTCATGAGGATATCTCTAACTTCAACAAACGATTTTGGTAAAGTTGGAGGCACCACAACAAGATCAGTCGACTTGACCAGTTCATCAGTCGACTGATTTACAGCAGTCAACTTGACTTTCTTATCGGTCGACTTATCCGCAAGGCTAGTTTCCTTTAAAGATGTAATTACTTTATTTAAAGGTGATGAATCAATTTCATCATCTTCAATTAAAGTCGATGAAGACAGAGATTCATCAAATGCAACATGCATGGATTCTTCAGTAGTCATTGTTGACTTGTTGAATATCCTATATGCCTTACTCCTATTTGAGTATCCTATAAATATACCGTTATTAGATCTAGGATCAAACTTATCTACATTATTTTTAGTGTTCAAAATAAAATATTTACATCCAAATATTTTGAAGTAAGAGACCTTAGGAATTCTATCAAAAAATAGCTCATAACATATTTTCTTTAGCTTAGGCCTAATCAAAATTCTATTTAAAACATAACAACCTGTAGCAACGGCTTCAGCCCAAAAATACTTAGGTAAATTACTTTCAATAAGTATGGTACGTGCACATTCTTGTAAAGTCCTATTCTTCCTTTCATCCACTCCATTTGTGGTGAAGCTTTAGGAAATGCAAACGAATAAGTTATACCATTCTTGTTACAATATTCTACAAACGTTTCATTTTCAAATTCTCCACCATGATCACTTCTAATAGTGACTATGGTTAAAGACTTTTGATTTTGAATTTGTTTACAAAAATTAGCAAATTCTACAAAAGAATCATTCTTATGTTTTAAAAAAAGTCCAAATGAATCGTGAAAAATCGTCTACTAAAACAAATACATACCTACTTTTATTTAAAGAAACAACTCTAGTAGGGCCAAATAAATCCATGTGGATTAATCCATGTAGAAATTACTTCTTTTATTTTAAAAGTAGATTTAATTTGTTTACCTAGTTGACATACATCACATAACTTATCCTTTTTAAAGGATAGTCTTGGCAGCCCTTTAACTAGGTTGTACTTAGACAATTTTGAGAGATTTTTCATATTCACATGGCTAAATCGTTTATGCCAAGAATCATTATTAGAAGCTACTAAGCAAACATCATTCGAAAAATCATATGCCTTTAAACATAGTTCATAAATGTTATTTTTCCTAAATCCTTGAAAAATTATATTTTGCATGGTAGAATCATAAATTAAGCATGCATTTTTTTATACATGATTTTATAACCCTTATCACATAGTTAGCTAATACTCAACAAGTTATGCTTAAGTCCTCTAACTAATAAAACATCTTCTATTGAAGGATCAGTATACTTACCGACCATACCAATTCCAATGACTTTTCCTTTGTTGTTGTCACCAAATGTGACTGTTCCTCCATCAAAGTCTTGAATGGAAGATAGGAGGTTGGCATGACCAGTCATGTGCTTCGAGCATCCATTGTCAAGTATCCAATGATCTCTCTTAGGTACCTATAAAATATTCAATGTGAATATGGTACCATTTTCATTGGGTCCAAAATAGATTAGTTTTTGGAAAACCAAACCCAAGAAGAGTTTGATTTTCCACCATATGCAGAAATATAATTAGTAGAATTACATACAGTAAGCATATATGAATTAATATAGGCAATTCTATCTTTCAGACTCAGGTTGACTGGAACCCATACATTTTTGCTCTGTCCAGTCGACTTTATTATACCTTTCAGTCGATTGTGAGGTAGTATAGGTCGACTTATCTGAGGTGTTTGTCTCGATGAATGAGACTTAGTGCCTCTGGATAGGCGACTTATGGTTGAGTTCAGTCGACTGGTCTGAACTATAGTTTGCCTTTATCATGAAAACTTACAGTTTTAGGCTTTTCAAAAAACTCATGCAGTTTATGCTTAACACTGGAAATAGATGCAGTTTTATTTACACTAGTGTTCTTAGAAGCATGAGATTTTTCAAGAGATTTTTGAAAACCAAGTTCAAACCTTTTATTGGATTGAACTTGATTTTGAAGAACATCATTTAAATTCTCCTTTCCTTTATTAAATTTAGACACGTTCTTGGATATCTCTTCATAATCTTTCTTTAGAGACACAAGATCTATATCTAAACTAGAAAGACGAGAATTTAAAGATTTCACTTCTTTATCAAGGTCAAGATTTTCTTGAGAAAGTATTTGATTAACTTTCTCCAAGTTCTTAACTCTAATTTTTTCCTTTTTTAGTTCTTGAAAAATCTCGTTAAAGCATCAAGTAAATCATTAGAGTCATAGTCATTACTTGATTTTGAGACGCCATAAAACACACATTAGCAACCTCGTTTGTCTCTTGATTTTCTTCTTCCGATGAAGAGTCGCTATCATCCCAAGTTGTTTGATACACCTTTTTGTTCTTCATGGACTTGTTCTTTGTGTACTTGTCCTTCTTGAAGTTGGACGCCTTTCTTTTAGATTTCACGTTCTCTAGTGGGCAATCCTTCTTCATATGGCATGTTTTGTTACACCTGAAAAAAGTTGGAGATTCATTAGATTCCTTAGATTTTGAATTAAACTTACCTTTCCTTAGAAACTTTTTGAACTTTCTCGTGAACATGGCAATCTCTTCCTCATCTTCTTCTTCATCCTCGGAATCTGACATGGCCTTGAATGCTAGTGTCTTCTTCTTGGATTGTTGAGGTTCTTGATCCTTCTTGCGCTCTTCAAGTTGTACTACATATGCCATAAGATTTCCCATAAGATTCTCAAGAGAAAGTTGTATTAATTCGTTGTCCTCTTCTATGGCGGTGGTCTTCTTCTCCCATTCGAGGGTTAGTGCACGAAGTACCTTCCTCACCATCTCGGCTTGAGTGTATGTCTTTCAAAGTGCCACAAGTGAATTGGTAATGTCAGTGAACCTTGTAATCATCTCAGACACATTCTCATTCTCCTTCATGCGGAACATTTCAAACCTGTGAACAAGAACAGATATTTTAGATTCTTTTACTTTATTTGTTCCTTCATGAGTTACCTCGAGTGTGTGCCAAATTTGATGTGCGGTTGTTGCATTGGACACACGGTTGAACTCCTCCTTTGTAAGGGCACAAAATAGCGCATTCATCGCCTTTGCATTGTTCATTGTTTGGTTCTTCATGTCATCGTTCCATTGTGCATATGGAATGGTAGAAGCAGTGTACTCGGTCTCTGTCATCTTCCATATTTCATAGTTGATGGACTGAAGGTAAATCTTCATTCTACACTTCCAATAGTTGTAATTGGTTCCATCGAAGAGGGGTGTCATTTGTGTAGATTGGCCTTAATGGTATTGATTTGCATTAAAAGTAGTTGCCATTGCACTCAACCAGGCTCTGATACCAAGTATTGGATCCTGTGGCAAGGCAAGAAACACTAGAGGAAGGGTGAATAGTGTTGTATAAAAAATTATTGTGGAATTGAAAGTTTTTTTTCTGTCCAGTCGACTGTAAAAGAGATATCAGTCGATTGGGGCGTCAGAGTAGAAGAGTATTTTTGAGACTAGTCTGATAAGTCAACTTAAATAGGAGAGAAAGTTGACTTGCCAGAAGAGTTTCTAAGACGATTGTTATATTAGTCTGATCAGGCGACTTAGGATGGAGACCCAGTCGACTTACCAGAAAGATTTTGAGTAAACTGAAATACAAGTAATAAAAAGAGTTCAAAGAGATACAACCACAGAGATACTAATCACAAAGTACACACGATGTATCCTGGTTTCGTCCTCCTGATCTACATCCAGTCCCCAAGCAACCCACTTGAGATTTTCCACTATTCTTGAAAATGTACAAGAATACCCTACGGCGTTAGACAACAACCCAACCCATAGTCCTCTCTCACCGCTAGAGAGAGCAAACCCACTCTTCCACCAAGAGTGAAAAACTGACTCTACACCCTAGAGTCCTACTCTCCAACCAAGAGGAACCACTCTCACAACCGAGAGTAAAAAAAACAATAAAGATGTTTACAATCAACCTATAGACTTATAGTGTTGGTGATTTTGCAAGTGGCTATTCAATCAACTTCTGAAATCATTCCAAAACGAATTCGATGTTGTGCTGGACTGAAATCAGAGAACCAAGACTTTAGAGAATTTGAAAGCTTTTGAACTCTTGTTCTCTTTTTGAAACTAAGGACTTGAAATCTTATCAAAAAGAGAGTGTTACCTTTTCCAAGTGATTTCTACACTCTATTTATAGAGTTAGAATCACTGGATGTTGAGAAACAGTTGTACCAACTATCAACCAACAGAAATAAAACTTTTGAATTCAAAAAATCAAGTTTTGAAATTAGTAAACTATCGAAACGACTTGAACAGTCGACTGGGTTGCCGTTATGAGTCGACTGGCCAGAGTTTGAGGAAGATTAGAACGTTTTGTACAGATTCAGTCGACTGGTCCTTAACGGCAGTCGACTGGTACTCAACAGCTGATCTAGTTGAAGCTGTTTCGACCTTTAGATTTTGTAAAAATACACTGTTATAAAATTATGTGTGAGTGTGTGTGTGTGTGACAAGGCTGTACATCAATCTAAGACTCAACAAAAAGAAAAATTACATTTGTTTTTACAAGACACAAAATATAAGACATTGAAGCTTTGGTCTTGACTTGAGTCTTGAGTCTTGAGTGAAGCTTTAGCCATTGTCTTTGTATAACGCTTTGCTTGATCATTCTTCAGCTTTTAGAATATTGTGACTTGCTTGATCAATTTGCTTTGAGGCCTTTCTGTATCATACAAGATAAACTTTGATACAATCTGCAATATATGAGAAATAACACAAACAAACTTTGCATTGTGTTGTAATCATCAATATCAAGAATCAACAGTAAGACCATTAACCCTTAATTACAAGAGGGAAAATTGTACTCTTAAACACTTTGTCAAAATTTAGAATTTCCATACTAAGTTGATTCTGCCCAGACATTAAAATGGTCACAACTCTCAAAATATAACTCAGATTTGGGTATTCTTACCCATTCTGGCAAGCTAAGAATCTAGGCTACAAATCTCTAGTTGATCAGTGCATCAGATTCACCCATCTAGTTGCTCCAAAAAGCTTTACAATCATCAGCCTGTGTACTCCCTGTACATTGGCTGCACCTTGCCGATCGCATAAAAACCTACTCACTCATCAGAAAGACACAAATATGGATTCTATGGAAAGATGTTCATGTCTTCTACAACTTCCTAGTTGGTCATATTTCCAAATTATTTCATTTGGTACTGTAAAACCACTCATCTTTCTCAGGTGTACAAAAATAGATAAGAGGTGCTTTACAAACAGAGCCTATAGCTTAAAAACTAGTTTGTGTTCCATCTTAAAAAATCATAACTATTACTATATTTGAAGGAATTCTTTGATACAAGGTTTGTTGGAAATCATAGAATATCTACTATAACGTCCTAGGTATACATTTACTCAGATTTTGCTCATACAGAGCCATAGAGTTGCAATCTCATCAGCGTGTCAATTCTGACTAAATTCTGCACAGTACTTACTTAAAATTTCACAATAAACCACACACACAACCAATGATTATCAAACTTGTATTTTTAGACAGTACACATCATCTTGCACATCATACACAAAAGATATTGTCTTGATTCCAAGTATTTAATGAGTTCTACTCATTTCAATCCTGTACAAAAGTTCCTCTATTTACCAGTCTCTGTCATGAATACTCTTGCTCAAACAATTTTGAACGTGTATCAAAAGTCATCAAAGTAATTTCAATCTTTTTCTGTAGGATCTAGATTCACACAGGATACTACAATAAGAATTTCAGATATAGATCATGAATCAATAAATTATCAAAATTCCTTCAAATTCAGGTTTGGTAAAAGACAGAACCAGTCTCTGCCTTACGACCTAGTCAACCAAAGTGATTTTTTTAAAATACCAAATAAGGTCAGAAAAATCTGAAATAATTTATGCAGCCTTCAAACATATATAAGTTCATCGTTTAAAAATTAGAAGGTCTGATTCTATCTACATTGCACTATGGAAATTCGGGAATACAAGCATGCAATTGTGTTTTCTGTTTTCAAGTTCAGATTTTGAACAATCCATCTCTACCAATGAGACCCATTACTACTACTACTAATTTTATTCAAGAATCTAACAAGAAACAAGATTTATAGTTTAGAGAACTCCCCACCCTTCAATTGAAGCACAGAATGGTTAGCTTAGCCTTCTTCCTTTCGCCCTCCTCCAAGAATTTCTCCTTGATCACCACCTTCTCTTCTTCTTGCTCTCACTCTCTTCCTTTCTCTTGCTCTAGGAAATATTTTTTTTCAGAAATTTCTGAAATGAGAGTGAGGGAGAGAGCTTAAATGAAGATAAGGAGAGATTGGGGGGGGGGGGGGGTTAGGGGGTGTCCGGCATGAAGGGACAAGGGGGGAGGGGGTTGAGCCAAGTGGCAAGGTGGTTTTCATGCAAACCATGCTCCTGGCTCAGGGTTTTGAGATATTTTTCCCATGGCTCAAACTTGGCCATTGATCAAGGTGGAGGTGTGATGAATGGTTAGATTTGAGTGCATGGCAAAAAATATATGATGTAGTATCATACAATTAAATATTTGCATATGTATCATACATATACACTAGTATATGTATTAGTATCAATTCTCTCATTCATATGCACACTTAAGAGCGTAACCATATATATATATATATATATATATATATATATATATATATATATAATATATATATATATATATATATATATATATATCAAGAAAAATAGTTAATAATACAATATATATCGATATTTATATATATATAAAAGTATTATTTTATGTGGGGTATTATAGGAAGGGAGTAAATGGTAGGGCTCGACGAGGAGGACGACGAGGGGGCTGTCAGGGTTTTGGAAAGAGCGGTAGTCGAAGGAGGGGGTTGCAGTAGCTTTTGGCGATGGGCGGTGATGATCAGAATGGGTGGAAGGCTGGCGTCGATGAGACGGAGGTCAGGTGGTCGCATTGGGGAAAGTCGGGGGTGAGGAAGAATTGTTTGGGTCTGATGGTGATTAGGAGGAGATTAGGTTGATTAATAGGGATTAGTTAGAGTGATTAAGGAGGGGATCAAGGGTTTAGATAGGACTAGTGGGGATATGGAGAGTGATTTGTGGTGAACGTAAGGGGAGTTGGCTACACCAATGCGGGTTTGGGTTTAATAGTTGGACTTACGTTAATAAACAAGGATAATAATATTGTTGGGCTGGGTTTGGGCTTCACATGAAATTAAAATAATCAATAAAATAATATGATAGTTTGGATTAATATTGGGCTTCAAATAAATCAAAATAATATTTATAAGATGAGGGAAACATGACTTGGTTTGGGCTTCAAAATAAATAAATAAAAAGAGAGAAAACAAGATTATAGTCTGGAATATGAATTTGGGTTTTAAATAAATATTAAGATGGGTTTCAATAGGAGATTCACAAAGAATTTAAATCCAAAGTAAAGAATTTATACGGAAATTTAAATACAAGAATATAAGGAAAAGAAGGAAAAGAAATGAAAATCCGTATAATCGAAAACATGGGAATCTTATCCACCATACAAAAAAAAAATTGTCCTTGAAATTCATTCAGGAGGATTATAGGATAGTTCCCAAGCAAAACTTGTGGGATAACGAAGTAGAGAGTTAGCAAAAGAGAGACGAGAGGTGGTACTACCAGGATTAAGGGAACATGGTATGAAGAATTAAATTAGCATGAATGTGAATTGGTGAATGCAGGTGCATGCAAAGATAGGAAATGACTAACAATGCAAGGAAAGAATATATAAGGCAAGAAAGAAAAGCAATCTATTGCAGAATACCTATAGCCAGGCATTTGGTGATCAGGTTGCAAGCCTGACCTCGTGCTCTTCCTAGAGTTGATCCTCCTGCTGGTGTGCTAATTCTTCTCTACGGACAGTCCCGAACCATGTGGTCGCTCGCTCCGCATGCAAGGGAAAGATGGTTGGCTCCCCAGCAGTCCTTGCGTATGTGCCGAACCTTGTGGCAATAGTTACAAGTCCGATCCCTCCTCGTGGTAGTAGGTGAGTAGGGTAGTGTTCTCGCTGAAGGATTCGAAGCTGGCTTCCGTATTGGTCCTCCTGATGACCGCATGATTGCAGTGGGCTGTGCTGTCTGCTGAGGTGCTTTCCTCCTCTTCTGTGTCTGCTCCTGAATTTGAGCTGCGTCAAGTACGACAACATAGGTACGATGCTGGTGGGCAACTAGGCGATCCTGAATGTCGTAATCCAGACCCATCACGAATCTTCAGGCTCTGTCTTCATCAGTCGCCACCATGACCGCTGCAAAACGACTAAGCTGAGTGAACTCCGCAACACACTCATCAACAGAATGACTCCCCTGGATCAGGATAATGTTTGGATTCATATTGTTGAACAAAACTTAATATTAAGCAACATTATCTGACAAACCTGCGTTAAAGAGAGGAACTGTCGCCCCATCTAAATCTTTGTGATGCGGGGAAAGAACTTCGTTAGGAAGCTCTCAGTGAAGGTGGTCTAAGTGATAGGCCTCTCCAACCTTTCGGTCTCTGCCCTCCACCAGATCTGGGCAAGGTCTATGAGCCGGATGCTTACTACATCCACCCGATCAACATCGGAAATCCGCGCTGCTTGCAATAACTGCTCAGTCCGAATCAGCCACTGCTCAGCTTCCAATGGAGTCTCGGTGCCTGTGAACTTGTCCGGGTGCAACCTCATGAAATCCGCAATAGTGCCTGGCCTCGGTGGCAAATATCCTAGCGCGGGTCCGATGGTTGCTCGGTTTGTTGCTTCCAAGCTTGCCCTCATCAACGCGTTATGCTCTTGTTGTAACTGCATCACTTGTTGCAGCGCTCAGAGAAACGACCGCATTTTTCGACTGATCTTCCCTTCGTCGAGAAGAAGAGCCTCTGCGAGCCATAGTCTACACATAATCAATCTAGTTAGTATTCCATATTATAAGTTGGTTATTAAACATTAATGTGATTAACGTGGTGCGCATATTGTTGAGTTAAAGCCTGACTAAACCCCCAAACTAGTTAGGGCCTAACCTGGCTTTGATACCACTAAAAACCCTGTCACACCCCGCTTCCCATTATACGGAAACACAGGCACACAACTGAGGCCCAACGAATGATGGGTACATCATCCATAAGTGGTAACAGTTTAACTCAACGATATGAAAGATGAAAATAACCATGCATGCAATAAAATATCACATAAACATGAATAATTCATAAAGTGTATCACACATAACCAACATCTGGAGAGTTAATAACTTCGGGTCAACAAAGCGCAGAATACAAAGTTTGTAGTAACGCAAAGGAACTGAGAAACATAATATAAAGCAAGTAAAGCAGGATGGAATTCATCTTCGTTCCTTAGAACACTTGATCACTAATTCCTTCTGGCAATTCTTTTGCCACTCCTGTAAATTCATCATCTCGAGTTACGGAAGAGTAACACCCGTTAGAGCAAGTAATAGGTCGTAAGTAGTACAAGCAAGTAGGTATCACGAACATGAATATAGCAAAAACAAGGAATCATGTATATAGGAAACAAATCATGTAAAGAGAAATACAAACATGTAATCGAGAATCAGGTAACTTAAGTTATACACAAGAATCATGTAACAGGTAAACATGGATTATATAACTTGTAAACATGACATGTAACATGTAAATAGGAATATGCAAGTGCTCAGGGTTAATCTTCTATTCACTTAATCAGTCCTAACTAATACACGCAATCCTGTGTCGCATACAATAGGTTCGGGTGCATACAATCATGTGAACGTTTAGACTCTAGTGGTGAATGTTATAGGTCATGTACCTGGGTCTTCTCCTGACTATAAAACTTGGTTGGTAAACTTGGTTGGTAAACTTGATCGGTAACTTGGTTGGTAAACTTGGTCGGTAAATATGTAACACGGGAAGCACAGACCCCCTTCCGACTACAATCTCCTATAGCGTTCACTACTCGGTCTTACCCTTATTCCCCGGCTTGTTATTCTTTTATAATAGCTAACATGAACATGGACCTGATAACACGTAACGAGAAAAGATCAAGGGGGTGTCAAGGTCTATGCAGTACAGGTAATATAATTCAGTTCATAAAATGCCAGGTACAAACATATATGTATTTAAAAACATAAAGGCATAACTCTGGGCAATAAGACGTTGCGGTACAAACCTAACTTTCCTGCTGGTACAAGATAGTGAAATTAGTTCCATAAGGAGTTCTAGAAACTATACTCCCTGTCGGTTCCACCGCATATTCACACGATACATTTCAACTACAGAAACATAGTCTACCAGCTAGTTCTTTATGAGATTGCTATGCAGGCAGCAACTCAGCATCAAGTTGTCCTATGTGAAATTCGAATAGAAAGTTTACTAAAATTCTCACAAAAATCATTAAACTCATGAGACTATTCATCAACAAATTCTACATTTTCCAGGTTCAAATTCTTAAGTTAATCTGCTGAATGAATTATTAGAACACGACACCACATAAATCACTAGTGAATCTAGAGTTATAACAGTACAATGGTGAATTTAGAATAACTTGTGATTCATAAGTCAGATTACGAATCTGTCAAGTGGTGTAGATTCCTTACACAGAGGGTTATCTATTTAAACTGATCAAAGTGGTCTTAATTTCTATTAGGTCAAAAGTTCAGGTCTTTACTGGTCTAGTGTTCTAACAATAGTTTAGGGTCAAGTTTACATGTATATAACGGGTCTGACAATCTATTAAAAAATCATATAAAAAATATATAATGACTCCTAATCAAGTATAGTAGTATGATGATAAATATCAAGTCCTAATTCACCCATTAACATGACATTTAAATTTGTGAAACATGTTGATGTGCTATAATTAATAATCTGGAATGTGTAGACCTAGCAGTACGAGAAACATGATAACTCATTATCTACAACTCGGAATTCAGATCCGTCGAATGTTCCGAAAACTAGTCTCAACGGGAGGGTTGATCTAATTCTAACAGAAACGGTGTCTAAAGTCCCCTACAATACAGGCTAGGCAGCCAAACAGTAATATGGTATATTTATCTAACGAAAATTGAGATGTACAAATGCATATAGCACCCGAGATATTAACAAAGCATTCCTGACTGGAAATTCAAGGGCATTTCTACTATTACCAATTTGAAAACTTCCCATTTCTATGGTAACAATTATCAAATAAAATATTTATACTACCACATCATAACATGATCAATAACATAAATCTTAGCATGGATTTATATGTCTATGATTCTTTCTTATGTGTTCATGTAATGCATGTGATAACAAGGATCTTCTTGATCATTTTGCATGTACGGGGTTTACAAGAACCGAGTAGAATAATAGGTACCAACGGGCCAAGATTTAATCAACTTGTGGAAGGAAAGAAGAACGAGCTTTTGTTACGATGATTCAAACAAAACTACTTACGAGATTCAAGCAAAGCTTGTACATGAACAAAAGAGTGTACAAGAGAAAATCTCCCTTATGGATGACGACTTTGAATGTAAAATAATAACGGGACGAGAGTCCCGACGGCAACACGTGCAAAACACTGAACCACGACACGTGTAACTACGTACACTGCAACACGTGCACACGGTGACGGTAATGAAAGCAAAGAAACAACAGCAACGAGCGGGAGCGATGGCAGCAACTTGGCAACATCAGCGGCTTCTATAGCAAGACGGCGACAGCGGTGGTCGGCGGTGCGATCGGCAACATGGCAAGGTAGGGGAAATTGTAGGACTGCAGGGGTGTTGCTGGATGTGGCTAGTGGTGCTGATCCGGTGTCGGATCGAGCAGCGAAGCAGGGTGCAGGAGGAAGGCGACGGTCAACGACGGTGTTGAGGAGATTTGACTGTAGAAGGTCTGCAGGAAAGAAGGCAGTGGCAGGTGGTCGGGGTGTGTGATGATGAGGCTGGCGTTAGTTGGGTTGGTTGCTGATGCGGAGGAAGGGGGTAGATGGTAGGGCTCGACAAGGAGGACGATGAGGGGACTATCGGGGTTGCGGAAAGAGCGACAGTCGAAGAAGGGGGTTGCAGCGGCTGTTGGCGATGAGCGGTGATGATCAGGATGGGTGGAAGGCTGGCGTTGATGAGACGGAGGTCAGGTGGTCGTGGTGCGGAAAGTCGGGGGTGAGGAAGATGACGGGGAGAAAGAGAGACAGAAAGATGAAGGAGTTGTTTGGGTCTGATTGTGATTAGGAGGAGATTAGGTTGATTAATAGGGATTAGTTAAAGTGATTAAGGAGGGGATCAAGGGTTTAGTTAGGATTAGTGGGGATACAGAGAGTGATTTGTGGTGAACGTGAGGGAGACTTGGAGATCTGGGAGAAATTGTGTTAGTGGGTTTAAGTTGGGTTAACGGGTTTGGGTGCACCAATGCGGGATTGGGTTTAATAGTTGGGCTTACATTAATAAACAAGGATAATAATATTGTTGGTCCGGGTTTAGGCTTCACATGAAATTAAATTTATCAATAAAATATATATGATAGTATGGATTAAAATTGGGCTTCAAATAAGTCAATGTAATGTTGAGGGAAACAAGACTTAGTTTGAGCTTCAAAATAAATAAATAAAAAAGAAGAGAAAACAAGATTATAGTCTGTAATATGAATTTGGGTTTTAAATAAATATTAGGATGGGTTTCAATCGGAGATTCACATAGAATTTAAATGCAAACGAAAGAATTTATATGAAAATTGAAATACAAGAATACAAGGAAAAGAAAAAAATGAAATGGAAATTCGTAAAATTGGAAATATGGGTCACAGTTAAATAGAAATTTACCTCTGACCATTTCTTCACTCTTATTTCTGAGTTCATCTTCAACACTGCCCTTTTATGTTTCTTTCACTTTTCCCGTAGCTGCTCCTTTGGCTTCTTCGCTGCTTGTTTTCTTTTGCCACTCTTTTTCAGTACTGCTCCTTTTCTTAGCCATGGTAGAGGACCAGCTTTTGCTTCCACCATGGTAGAGGACCAGCTTCTGCTCCTTTTGCTTCCACCAGCTTTCTGAACAGGTCTAGGCATTTGACTTCCTTTTTTTGGTCCATCCTGGCTCTTGAATTTAGATCCAAAGAAGGAATCATGGCCCTCAATCGCCACGGTTGGTTTCATCACTGTTGGCGACCCTCGATGGTCCTTGAAATCCTTTGCAGCTCGAATCATATCCATATGGGCTCTCTCTATCTCGTGAGCTCTGTCTATTGTCGAGTCCATCTCCCACTCCGACGTTGTCATTTGACTAGTAAAGGTGCTTGCGAGTTTAGGGTTTGCTCCCCCTATTTGCACCCCGACATACAGCAGGCAGTCATGGAAGAAGTTGACATGCTCCTAGCCGCCCGGTTATTTCAAGAATTTAGCTACCCTGAGTAGCTAGAGAATGTGGTAATCGTAAAAAAAGGCAACATAAAACTGAAGAATCTGCATATACTTCACCGAATTCAACAAGGCATGTCCGAAAGACCCTTTCCCTCTAGCCAGCATAGATGCCTTGATCGATGCCACCTCCGGGCAGGAGCACTTAAGCTTCACGGAAGCCTTCTCGGGATATAATCAGATCCAAATGTTTCAGCCCAACATCCCGAAGACGTCCTTCATTACCGACCACGGCCTTTATTACTACCGGGCCATGCTCTTCCGGTTGAAGAACGCTGGAGCAACATAGCAGCTTGGTAAACAAAGTCTTCAAAGAGACAATTGGCAAAAACTTGGAATTCTATGTAGATGACATGCTTTTCAAAAGTCTCAAGAAGGAAGCCCATGTGTCCAACCTCCAAAAAGCATTTGATGTACTATGGCATCTTAACATGAGATTGAATCCCTCAAAATGTGCCTTTAGGGTCTCCTTAGGACAGTTCTTAAGTTTCATGATCAGCTAGAGAGGAATCAAGGCGAACCCTAAGAAGATCCGAGCCATAGTGGACATGTTTCCCCCATCCACCATCAAAGAAGTCCAAAAACTCACGGGGTGCCTTGCCGCAATTGGTTGTAACCTTTCCAAGTTTAAGGAGAAGTTCCCCCATTCTTCAAAGCTCTCCGAAGAGGAAATAATTTTTAATGGGGGGAAGAACAATAGTAGCCTTTGATCATTTCAAGGTGCACCTCATCAATCCGCCACTCCTGAGCAAGCCCAAGCCGTGAGAGGTTATCTCTCTCTACATGGCCACTTCTGATCAAAACCTTAGTGCCATCTTGGTAAGGGAAGAATATATAGTTCTGTCACGCGTCGCTTCCCAAAAAGAATACAAAATACGGATATGTGACTAAGCCTAGCGAATGATTTTCATCATCCATAAGTTGTCAGAATCTTTACAACAATTCACAAGAATAATCAAAGTCAGAAGCAAGAAAAGTCAACCATGCATGCATATATAAATCAATATACTAACAGAAATTTACTTGAAACAAAATAAATTAATCTCAAATAAACCAGATCTGAACAAGTCAATAATCATGGATCACATTGCCTAATACAAAATCATCCAAGTAACAGATACATTTTTTTCAAATAAGCAACAGGAAATAATAATAATAACAAAACTCCAGTATCTAGAATCTCATATCACCTACCCCATCTTTCAGCTGATCTCCAAAATCTGCAATTTAATAAATTACAGGAAGAGAAAAAGAAATCAAAACGCCCGTCAATGCAAGTTACGGGCCGCTTGTAGTGCAGGCACAAGTACAGGAAGAAGGTAAGCAAATATAAAATAACGGCGAAACAAACATAGCAGAGTATAAGCATGGCAACAAAATAGAACAACTAACATGAATCATGAACAGAATCAAGTAATAACGGGTGTATATAACATGGAACAGGTGTCAAGTAGCATGTACAAGTGATCATGTAACATGTAAGCATGTAACAGGTAAGCATGTAACTTGTATCATGTAATAGGTAATCATGTTATATCAAGTCTTGTGTTTATTACTAACTAGGTAGCACTTCATGCATCCCAGGTTTTTACCACATGATTTCTACTTTCAAACAAGTTTCGCTTAGATTTCGTAGTGGATTCCATAGGGCCGTGTACTCAGGGATCAGGAAAATAGGAACAGGAACAGGTTCATTAATCAAACAAGTACACGAATAAACCGGTTCATGAATCAACAGGTAACAGGTACACGAACCAGCAGGTCCATGCATCAACAGGTAACAGGTACACGAACCAACAGGTTCATGCATCAACACGTAATAGGTGAACAGGTCGAAAGATAAACATGTACAGGTGAAAGACAACACATAATAGGGTAGAACAACGAAAATTTTAGTTCAGGACAGCAAGACAGTTCTGCACCAAATCTGGGATTCCCGTTGCCACAAACATGCAAATCTGGATCCGTCAGAAAATCTGGAAAATAGACTATCGGCTGAATCCAGAAAATATATATAAGTCATATGGTATTTCACAAAAACAAGACTCAAAACAGGTTTGTATACAGAAAACGTGTTCAGCCAGAAATCAGAAGTTTGTATTCATAAATAGAAAAATGGCATCAAAACTTACTGATTAAATCCAAAAAAAATCTGGGGTATTTCCTAGTATGTTTAGTATCAGAAAATAAAATTTCATAATTTTCCAATATAGATAGAATAGTCAAGTAAAATCAGAAAGCAGCAAGATACAGCAGTTTTGTAAATCTGGAATTATAAACACAACCGCACTAAAATAGAAATATCTCACAAAATATAAATTGAAATCTAGATCCATCAAAAGGGTGATAAGATATATACAGTAGGATATAATTCATATTGGCAAATTTTTTAGAGACAACAAGTAGAATTAGGTCGAAATTATGTATCTTTACTGAACAGCAAGAAAATTCTGCAAGTATAGTAGTTATTTGCAAGTATAGAATAGTTTGAAAAAGGCATCAATTAAATCCACAAAAATTAGGGGTTAATCCCCATCAAGTCTAGTTGTAACCAGCAAAATATTGGATCAAAATATTATCTTTCGCATCATTAGAAAAATAAATAATTATACAAAATTCTTAGAAAACAGAATCTGGAATTTTTAAGTACATTGTAGTAAAATAGTCATAACTCAAAACTCATAAATCGAAACTGAGATCTGTCAAAAAATATGGAAAGTAGACAGAATTCTCTATAGTTCATATTCACAAATAATTTTCATATACTGACCTTAATAGGTTCTTAAATACTGATCAAAACCGAAAACCGGCAAAACAGAAAGTATCCTTCATGCACAAAATCAACTAGTTCATACGAAACTCATCCAAAACATAACCAAACACGAAATATGGTGTACTAGATATCCAAGCAACATGGTTTAGGGTATCTTACGAGTCTACAACAATTATACTACTAATCAACACATCAAGCATACGAGATCATATAACAAGTCATGAACAACATGCATGTATACAACAAGAAGTGGTCATCCCTAGGTTCTTTCATGTCATGTCTGTCATGTGGCAACTACGGGCGGGTCAATCACAATAGAGACAAGATCAACAAGGGGTTTCACACAAGAATTGTCTCTAGAACACAACTGCACTACAGGCAGTATTTAGTATTTGTATTACACACAAAAAAAGAATACAAGTTACTTGCCTGAGTGACGACGATAGAAACGATGAAGCAAGAATAAGAATAACGAGAACGGATTCCCGGGGCACAAACACAAAGAATGGACGAGCGAACAAACCACACAAACCATGAACAAGAACACGGCGAATCAAACACGAATACAACCCACGAACACAACTCACGAACCACGAACATGGCGAATGGATCCCTAGTCACTCACGAACATGAGCAACTACACACTCGCACACCAAAAGAGGTGGTAGAGGAGACGGCGGGGAACGATGTCGGGAGGACGGCAGTGCTGTAATCGGCAGAAATGGCACAACACAGTGCTGTTGCTACTACACGCTGCAGACGGGAGGGAGACACAACACAGAGGTGTTGTGTGCTGCAGCACCGGAAGAGGAGCACGGGCAGGGGTCCAGGGGGTTGGCTGTAGGTGGTTGAAGGCATTGCAGGAGGAGACAGGGCCAGCAGGGGGCTGGCGCGATGGGAGCAGACCAGGGCGAGGAAAAGGTCGGAAGTCTGCAGGGCGACGCAACAGGTAGGCGGCGTGACTAGGCGGAGGCCAGAGGGAGACGAGGGGTCGTCGCGCTCGCATTGCAACAGGGAAGAGGAGAGGCAGGGCGGACGGAGAAGCACAAGGGGGAGGAGAGGAGGTTGTTACTGGTGCGGGCGTCATTGCTGCTGTTGCTGGGGTGGTCGTGACGCAGGAGGAGGGAGAGGTAAGTGGGAGGAGGGATGGGTTAAAAGAAGTTGATGGAGAAACAGAGGAGGGAGAGAGATAGTGGGCGGCTGAAGGGTAGAATATGAACAGGTTAAAGGAGGAGCAGGTGTATATATATGGGTAGAAAGATATTAGGGTTTTGGGTTTAGGTGACGAGTTGGGGGATGTTAACGGTAACGGGTATGAGTTTGTTTAATGTAGGAGTATAGCAAAATTCTAAATGGGTTAATAGGTGTGGGTTATTGGGGTTTTGAATAGAGTATTAGGGTTTGGATCCAAAAGAAATGGGTATAGGGTTTAAGGGTTTTTAAAATAGGATTTGGGCAAAAAAATGAATAAATAAAATAACCAATAAAGATATACAATTTGGATTTTATAGAAATAATAATAATAATAATAATAATAATAATAATAATAATAATAATAATAATAATAATAATAATAATAACAACAACAACAATAACAATAGCATTAATAATAATAATAGTATTAAAAATAACAGTAATAATAATAATACTGATAACAATAATAATAATAATCATAAACATAAACATAATAATAATAATAATAATAATAATAATAATAATAATAACCGAAATAATAATAATAATAATAATAACAATAGTAACAACAATAATAGGATTTGTATTACGATATAAAAAATCATAGAAAATAGTTACAAATAAGATTATTGATCAAAAATAGATTTTAATAGAAGATCCAACAATACATTTTAGCAAAAGAATTTGAAAGCGGAAAAAAATAATTTACAAAAGTTTTAAATACAGAAAATACACGGAAAATACATATATACGAGAAACAGTGGTTACAAGTTCAGAAGCCAATCTTTTACGTGAGCAAAGTACTTCATGATGTTGAGCTTCGATACTCTAAAAATGGAGAAGATGGTCTATGCACTGGTCACGACCACCCATAAGCTACACCCTACTTCCAAGCAGACTCCATCTGGGTCATCTGTAACACTCCTCTATTTAATAATTTCAAAATAATCATCTGTATTTCTTTTATTGTGAGTAGATATTAATGTTATTGTTATTATTATGCATAAATATGCAATTTTATTTTGTATATATTTTTAAATTTATTTATTTATTTGCTTGAGTGAGTTTTATTGGATTTTATTATGAGAGGAAGAATTATATAAGGACATATAAATAATGAAATATTTCAATGAGGGACTTATACTTAATTTTTCGAAGATATTTAAAAAAACCACCCTCCCCTCTTCCTCCTTAGTTTTCGCCAGAACCCACCAAAACCCATCCCGACGCTCCTCTTTCTTCTTTTCTTTTCGAATTTTTTTCCTATTCCATGAAATTTTTGGCTATTCAAAGAAATTTTAGGGGGTTCTTGCTATTTTGGGGGTGCTCTTCAACATTCTAGCGTTGGTTTTTCGGATTGGCCTCTCGGAAGGTGAGAATTTATTTCATTAAATTGTATAGGGTTGCATGTTTTCAATTTTTGGTAAAAGAATTAGGTTAGTAGGGAGATTAGGAGATAATCTTCATGTTAGAAGTGATTAATATGTTATTGGATAAGGTTGGAGTAAAATTGAAAAGAGTTAGGATTTTGGGTTTGAAATTAAAAGAGCTTATGCCTTAAATTAATTGGAGAGCAGCAATAGAAATTGTTGTAAATTATGAGAAATAATTTAGAATAATTTTGGAGAAAGGCTAATGAAAATTGAATACAGTAATAAGCAACTATAATTAGCGAACCAAATTAAGTAAATAAATAAAATATTGTTATGAATAAAGAAAACCGTGAAGGGGAGCAGAAGTCGTACCATGGGATGCAATAATATAGAGTATACAAATTAGTAATAAAGAGTAAGACAGTTGTAAGGATTAGTAAAAGATTAAGACTTCATACATGAACTAGTATGCACACGAAAATTATAATAGCATACAAGAACAAGCATCGTGATAGTAAGAACCATAATAGTTGTAAAAGATCAAAGATGATCGACTTAAAGAGGTTGAAATTTGAGGTAAGTCAAATAAACATTTGTACCAAAAAAATTAGGAGGACTAAAGCCCCAAAAATGAGAACAAGTGAGCAAGATGAGATATGAGAGTGTATCAAATAGATTTAAGGAAATATAAAATAACAACAGAAAATTGAGTAAAACAAAACAGTAATATGCTAGGTTTTAAAATCTTATAAAATGAACCAGCACACAAGAATATGACAGTGATAAGTAACATATATATATATATATATATATATATATATATATATATAGTCCCCTTCGGTTGCACACTACTTTTGGTGAGCACTCCGTGAGTACTCACGAACTAGAGACCTTATAAAAAATCCGAACCGCTCATATTGTTCTATATGCCTTAGATAGCCTAACAATAAAAAATCAAGTAATTTGAAGTTCATTTGCCCATCCATCAAGCTGTTAGAATTTTCAGCCATACAATTTTGTGATGATGTAAATCATGGGCAAATGAACTTCAAATTACTTGATTTTTTATTGTTAGGCTATCTAAGGCATATCGAACGATATGAGCGGTTCGGATTTTTCATAGGGTCTCTAGTTCGTGAGTGCTGACGGAGTGCTCACCAAAGTAGTGTGCAACCGAAGATTTCTCTCTCTCTCTCTCTCTCTCTCTCTCTCTCTCTCTCTCTCTCTCTATATATATATATATATATATATATATATATATATATAACCAAAGTAGGATTATTATAATATAAATTCTTTGGTGTGAGTTCACCTCATTGATGTCCAGTTGTAGACTTGCCCCCTTGGCATCATGTTGCAAGTTTGCCTCCACGACATCAGGTTGCAGGTTTCTGTCTGAATATTTGGTTGATGTTTTGCCTCCCCGATATCCAGTTGCAAGTTTGCCTCCATAGACGTCTAGTTGCATATTTGCCTTTTCAACATCCGGTTGCAACAAAAACGACGAATGGAATGATGCAATCTTCCACAGGTACAGGTATATTGGATGTTTAATTTGAGTGTGATGTTGCTTTGAAATTTGGGTTATAAAATAGAAAAAAAAAGTAGGAAATGGAGTAGGAAGCCGCATGATGGGATACTAAAATAGGTGTATAGATTATAAATGTCAAACACAAATAGTGGGAATTAGCAGTAGTGAAAATGATTTATAAAAAGTAAGGAGAAAGACGGAATGGAAGACATGTATAAGCTCACATGCGAATGTGAATGAGAAAATAAATACGTAGTGTAGTAATTTTACACAATAAATATATGTTACTAAATTGTAGTAATTAGATGAATGTAAAATGATATGCATAGTAAGTATGTCAAAATATGCGGCATATATGTAGAAATTAGTAGAAAGTACATGTTGCAATCAAAAAATATAATGATAATTGAAATAGAGCAAAAACATAAGTAGTGAGTGCATATAATGCATTCAAGAAGTATAAAGCAACAAAATTGATAAGTAGCTATAAGTGTTGAAAAGTGAACACAACAAAAGTAGTAATCAATAAGTAATAAAATGTATTGAATATAAGGGGTAAAACAAAATAAGTAGAATAAAAATTTCAATGTGTAGAGGTATCTCATATTCACATGAGTAAAAGTATTACAATCGAGTTTAAATACACTGAAAGTAAGACACTAGAAAATGATGGAAAATACAGTATTGAAAATCAAGTATATATAAATGAATGCGAATTAAAAATATAATAGGAATAAAAGAAATTAATAATTCAATAAGTAGGAATTGGAACTAATATTGTGCGTAACAGTAATAGTAAAATGAATGAGTAAACATAAAAGTACATAAAAGTACGAAGGACAAAATTTTAAGAAAGAAAATAAAATATAAAACATAGAAAGCAAGGAAAAGGTAGTCTATGTACAAAACATTATATATTCAGAATAATAATCGAGCGAAGATAAAATATAAGTAAATGTTGTTAAATACGATGTAATTATTGCAGTATCCGAAAACCAAACATTACATTATCCAATACTATAACTGCAAACACCAATAGAAAAAGAAGAGCTCTACTCACCACTATCCAAACTTCAATAATAAAACTCATTTCTATAGAACAAATAGGCTAAAATTAGCAAAACATACTTTCAAATTATAATTAGATTTGTACAAAAGTAGATAAGTCAATAACCAATTAAACGACAATAGTAAAAATAATTAAAAGTAATTACAATAGCAAGAGAAAACGAATCATTCATCTTCTATTCATGCGAAAACAACCAACCTACTTACAGTAAAGAAATTTTTAGTCGAATCTAGGCATGCAAATAATTCAAATTTCGCTACAAGCATTCATGATCAAAACAACAACTCACATATCTAATGTCCACCTAGGTACTCACACTTCTAGTGTCTACCCTAGGTACTCACACTTCTAATGTCCACACCTAAGTACTTATGCTCTAGTGTCCACACTTAGATTCTTTCCCTCTACCAAGTTTAACATTACTATTGAAGCGTGCTTTGACACCAAACTCTGTAGAGCCCCGAATTTCCAATAATTAAAAATTAGAAAATATGTGGCACAAATCCAGAATCAACCACAATGTAATAGTAAACATAGAAAAACACGGAAAATTTTTACCTTTTATTTCAACAATTCTTTACATAGCACACCGAAAATTTAACACCTTGAATTACATTTTCTTTCATTTACAACCCATTCTTTTACAATTTTCACAAGCCATATTATCATTCTACCACAAGCATTCAATCCCAAGCTAACGGTACCTACCTGTAAAACATGAGACTAGAGATAACTTTAACCATCTCTCTGTAATATTTGTAAATATGTTATAAAATATTCGTAAAAATTCAAAAAATTTAGCATTATTATCTACTAATAAATATTAGATTTTTCCAAAATATTTTTCTGACTTTGAGTTTCCCAAGAAAATATTTACACGTGTTCTGCACGTGTAAAATTGACATTTCATAAAATAGCCCAATTAATTCAAATAAATCTGAAAAATTAAAATGTCATAAATAAATGAGGAAAATAAATTATTAACCATAAAATTTTAAGAATTCAAAATTTTCTAACTTTGCACGTGTGTTGCACGTGAAAAATTGCAATTTCAAGATAACAGTGAAAATAGTCAACTTTACCAGTTTAATATTAATAAATTTTATTTTGCATGGTGTTACAGAGGAAGTATTAGAGCTCATGTTCGTCAATTCCGAAATACCCGAAGATTGTTGGATGAAACCTTTAATCGACTTCTTCGACAAGGAGATCCTCCCATTGGGACCCAAAGAAGCAAGAAAAACCCAGGCGAGAGCTGAAAGATACAAACTTGTTGAAAAAATTCTTTACAAGCGTTCCTACACTCAGGTTGACGGCTGGCCTTACTTGCTATGCCTCTCCCCAAAGAGGCAAATTATGCTCTTAGAGAGGTACATGAAGGAATAAGTGGCATCCACCTTGGTGCGAGGTCCCTCGTACAAAAAATGCTCAATCTTGGGTATTATTGGCCTACACTCCTCAATTATGTCCGATCATATGTCCGCCAATGCACCTCCTACCAGAAGTACTCCGACATTAAGCGGGTACCCCAAACCAATCTCAGTTTCACGACAAGGCCCTTCATCTTCGCCATGTAGGGAATGGACTTACTTAGACCATTCCCCGCCCTCCCGCCCGGCTACTGGACATAGGAACTTCGTAGTGGTAGTCATTGACTACTTCATAAAGTAGGTCGAGACAAAACCGTTAGCCTCCATCACGAAGCACAAAGTTCATCAATTCTTCTGGTAGAATATAGTTTGCCTACTCAGAATCCCCCGAACACTAGTCACTTACAATGAAACACAATTCGCTGGCAAGGGATTGCTCAAGTTCTAGACCGATTTGAGGGTTGAACAATGCATCTCCACTATCTCACACCCCGGACCAATGGCCAAGCTAAGAATGTCAACAAAGAAATCTTGGAGGGCCTCAAGAAGAGGCTTGATGAAGCCCTGAATGGGCTGTGGGTCGAGGAACTGTAATGCCCCGAATTCCAAACATAGGCAATTCGTAGCAAAAACAAGATCTTTTCTTCAAATTCGTACAAATTTACACGGAATTTAAAATGTTTTGATTACAACATGTTCTTTACAACAGCACAACAAAAATAAAATGAATACAATACGATTTACAATAATAAGAATTCTTCAATCTTGTAACATCTCATCAAGGTGACTTCAAGTCCATGCCAAGTCCAATCCTATAACTAGAAAAATGTGGGCACGTCAGTTGCATACAACTGATGCAATGCTATAATACAACGATCTTTAACTTAGCAATCACAAACTTGAATGCAAAAAAGAGAAAATTTGACTATCCTAAACATGTCAGCGTATGATATGACTTAATGCCGAACGCAGACATTACACTAGGATGACACTAATGCAAACTTGTTCGGATTCCATGCATCCCATACTAGCTCGGAGGGCAATCCCTTGACGTACTCCTCATTATAGAGTTTACATTCCACATCATGCAACCTAACCCATTGAATATACTCCAACACATAGTCACCGAGAGGTCGCACCCCCAGGATATTGGACCTTATCGGCCTACCCATAACCCATCTCAGTGGATTTACCGGGCGTATCCTCAGCAACGAACCCTAGCAAGTCGATCTCCCACAACTACGAACCAGGTCTACCCGTAGCCCACCTCAGTGGATTTACCGGGTGTATCCTGTCCGTCTTGAACATTCCTAGGAACTGTAGTCTCTTTACCGACCTTTTCGATGATAGACGGACACCCCTAGTCCATATACTTGGATTTACCTGGAGTATTCCTCGATCTCGAACCGTTAGGAGCTGCACATTCTTTACCGGACATGTTCGTCGTTGTTTTTATTATATTTCCAACTAGTGTCTGTCCTTAAGTTTAAATTATAGTTATTTAGACCTAGAGTTCGCTTACCCACCGTGCTTAAACAAAACAATGAAAAAGTTAGCCCACACTGGCCACTCCTCAAGAGAAAGTCAACCCACACTAGTAAGTTCTCATATTCCATGTATCACAACTGCCGGTATTCGGGGTCCCGCTCATTCTAGAACAAACAACCATCTCAAAAGAGACCACATAGGTTACATCTAATCTCATCATAGATAACTCATTCTTCATTCATAACTTCTTCTTTATTCATTTTCCTTAGGCTTATCAACAATGAAGTAACCAACTTCAACATTCAATGACAAATAAATCAATTAAAATCCTTATAGACAACCCCAAATTATTCACTTTAACAATACTCAATGCCTTTTTACTTAATAGAGCCTTGTCGTACATTTCTATATTCCCAATACATTTCTTAGTGCAAAATTCTTTAAGGTTAAAACGACTAGCACTTCCGTATTCTAATCTCATAATTATATTCTTATTCCATTATAATCCATCTCAATCATTTGCTTAATTGAATGGATTAATATCCATGTAATTCCTCACAAAAATGTGTCTAAATTTATACTCTACAACCAACTCTTAAATATTTTTAATCATGTACAATTTCCTTTTAATTTGAATTCAGAATTTCCTCTAATACATTATTTAATGTGAACATCACCTTTAATTCCTAAATTATATCTTAAAAATAATGTGGAATTATTTCTAAAGTTCCAATAATTTTTAGAATATTATTACATTTTTTCTCAAATTTTATAACTTGAAAAAACCCTCATTAAAATAAATAAAAATGATATTTGTGTATGGTCGGGATCAAACCCGAGACCATCCAGCCAATTGCAAGCCCAACCAACAGGCCAGTTCACTTTGGTGATGAAAAACCCCTCCAGTTCCTTACATACCTTATCTACTGTGATTCATTTAATTCCTAAAAAATCCGAAAAAGGGCAGAGCCTCTCCAAGTTTTGAACCCAAGACCAAGTAGGCTCTCTCTCCATGTACGCAAACCACTATGCCCAAACTCTTTTCTGATTATATAAGTGTTAAAATCATTTTCTTTCAATTCTCAGTTTCTAAACATCTTTTAACAAATTTGTTGATTTCTAATTTGTTTTGTATTATCATCTCTAATAACTTCCAGAATTTAATTTTCCCATAATTATGTTTTAGCACAAAATAAAATCTTATACTTATTTGTTCTCTATAATGAAATTTAACTCCAAATTTGTATGATGTGCTCATTTTTCTACAATTTGAACTAGTGTTACCCTGTGCAAATTGCGAAGACTAAAATAATTTTGAGGGACTAATAAAATTATATATTACTTAAAAATTTAAAAATACCTCTTAGCTATGTCAATCACAATATAATGAAAAGATGATAAATTTACAGATTAACTAATTCACACTTTCAAACAAACCAACATCATTCTATATATCTATTCAATTAAAAGAAAATAAAAAAATAGTCGAATAATTACCGAAATTTAGAGATGCTAAGAAAGAGACTTACAATCTTGTTAGATTCCTCCATTCTAAAGCTTGCTTGCAAATACTCATATTGTCTGCGAAGTTCCTCAATATTTGCCTCCCACTTTTCTATATTACTCCTTAGTTGTGTTTGTATAAAATGATCAAACTATAAAACACACATACAGTACTATAATGCATCAAAACTTTTCAAACAAAAAAAAATGTAGAAAAGATATTACTATCTGCATGTTGTTTTCCTTCTGATTCCAACATATTCTGAAGCTTCTCTTGCTTCATCAAATTTTCATCTTTTCATTTCATCAACTATTTGATGGAAGTCCTTAGCTTTCTTATATATTCACTCATTTGTTCGCTTTTACCTTAAGAAAATAAAAATAATAAAATACCATAATGATAAAATTGACCAAACTATTCAACTTTCATGCTTTTTACCATCATCTACAATCCATCATTCTTTATAATTGAAAATTTAATTATAATATTACTTAAAATGCAAAAGTTCAAATGAAAACAGATATCAATTAGAAGAAAAAGCCCTCATATGCAAGTCAATTCGTTCCAATTTCACACTTGACGATCCCCTTGCTTCTAATCCGAAACCTTACATTATTAGGTTTGCATCTGATCTGAATCTCAAAACTCGACCATATTATCGTAAAAAAGCAGGAAAATACTCAACCACATACAAATTAAATATTAACCGAAAAAGGATATAAAAACTGAAACAACAATTCTAATTGAAGAAAGATTGCTAAAATAATTATGAGATATTGTTAAAAATAAATGAAAAGCTCAAGAACTTAACAAAAGTAATTTTTCATGAGAAATTGTTATATGAAGTAGTGAACACAATTACCATCAAATTGAAGAATAAAAGTTGATCTTCAGGTAACCTACATCTAGGTTAATTGCAGCGACGGCATGACATGCATGCCTAATTGCCATCTCCGTAATCTCTGGGAGTACACATTGGAGAGAGTAGTGTAAATCAATGAATAAACAAAAACAAACATATAATCACTTACATTACCTCTTACTTTCCCACAGTTTATTCTTTGTTTCATCTCTTCGCCTTCTAAAATCCCAGTTTCTACCATATATAGCCTCTAAAATCTAATTTATTTGGATTTGAAGAAACAATGAATCAAGAACAGAACATTAGTAAGGATTTGGTCTGAAAATAACCAATCTTTATTTTTGAATCAATAATTAGGGTTTGTATTTTAAATGTTTAAGAATTGAAACGCCCTAATTAGAAATCAAGAATAAAAGCAGGTGGTAAATTAGGGTTTCATAAATACAATATTACAAAACAAATTAGGAATTCAAAAACCCTAATTCATAGGAGAAATCTTACCGGCGGTGTATTTGGGCGGGTTGGCGAACGACGAAAGCTGAGATATGGTGGGGAGGAGGGTTAGCGGGATTTTGAGGAGGGGCAGTTGGGAGAGGAAGGTTTTTTTTTGTTTTTGTATATGTTTTTGTATTTTATTTTGTTAAGTAAAAAATTGTGGTGTGCACGTGTTAAGGTATGTGTGATTTCCTACTTTTGCTCTCCTTTCTCCATTTCAAAATGGAGAAAGGAGAGAGGGGTAGGCCTATTATCTTAAGATATAGTATATAAGTTTTTGTATTTTATTTTGTTCAGTAAAAAATGTGGTGTGCACGTGTTAAGGTATGTGTGATTTCTTACTTTTGCTCTCATTTCTCTATTTCAAAATGGAGAAAGAAGAGAGGGGTAGGCCTATTAGCTTAAGATATAGTATATAGTATAAAGTTTTATCTCTTATCCAACTAGATTCTTGAGAAAAGTTACACTATTATAATGCATTTAATACCAATAGATTCATTTTTATAAAAATTTCCATCATCTAAAAATTTTTGAAAACTACCACACATACATTAATCCAATTTGTCAAATACATGATCAGTTTAGCATGCACTAATTAGATTTCTAGGGGACCTCCCGCCGCACAAAACTCATTAATTTCTACTTTCACATCTAACATGAACATTTATTAACATAATGGAAGTCAAAAGTATCTACTCAATCACACATTAATTATACTAATAATACACAATCTATATTCTAGATTACTTGCACATTCAACACATCAAACTAAATCTAGCAACTACTCATGGTAAAATTAAGCACACAAAATCACGAAAAAGGTAGTAAGATCACCCACCTATTAGAAGATTTTTTCAAGTAAATAAAACTCCTAAAAGCCTTCCACTCATCCTCCTCGAAAACCGTGCTCCAAAAGAAAAATCCCACAGCATAAGTTTTCAGCCAACAAGAGGTGAACACATTTTCATTTGATTTGTTTTTTTTACTAATTAGAAGTTGGATGGGGTATTATAAAGGGTTTAATAAAAAGGGATTTAATTCATTACTCACTAACCTGTAACCACCCACTAACATAACCCCACTTTCTCCTCTCTCCCAAGTAATTTTGGTCAGCTAAACTAAGTGGGAAAGCACATGCATGTGCGTGCTATGTGTGCACACAATTCATTATTAGTTTTTATTTAAATGCATATGTTATAATGTGTAATATGTATTTAATAAAACTAGTTTAATTTAATTAAAATTAGAGTTTATCATGCATAAATAAAAAAAGTAAAACCACACACTTCATAAATTTTATTTTTAAAGAGAATACAACCAATACGTGCACTACAAACACGTGTGTCGTACGTAAAAATAAATATTCAACTACGCAATAGATTTGATCAATGGGAAAATGTTTATAAACAATAAAATACAACATACGAGAAATACATTTCATTATATATATATACTAGGTTTGCCCGTTGACACATGCCTACGGCACGTTTTCGGAATGGTACACCTTGTTTTATCATATAAAATAATTTTTGAGGTCCAGCAAATTAACACCAGCAAACATAGAACAAAAAACATATTATTTTTGAATTATTTTTTAATTTTTTGTTTTTTTAATTTTTTTTTTGTTTTTAATTTTTTTATTTAAAAATTTTTAAAAAATTTATTTTCTTAATTTTTTCAATAGAAGAGGGAGGGAGAGAGAGAGAGAGAGAGAATTTTTATTAAAAAAAATATATAGGGGTTGTTTTAGGTGAGAAATTTGAATTTGAGTTTTGGGGGAAAACTTTGGGGAGGGAAAATATGTTTTGTGAAGTTAGATCTGGGCCTTTGATTTTGGGGGATTGAAGGAGAGCCACTTGATAGCTTTCTTTGTGTTTTATTATTATTATTATTATTATTATTATTATTATTATTATTATTATTATTATTATTATTATTATATATATAATAATAATAATAATAATAATAATAATAATAATAATAATAATAATAATAATGTAATCAATACATACATAGAAAACACGTGCACCGCACGTATAAAAATATTTGAATCATAATACGAGAAAAATAAATTTCAATTTATAAAACGAATTCGAATAAGTTATAAAATAAATAATTTAAACACATAGAAATATTACACGTAACGGTAGAATATACGTAATCGACACGTGTGTCGAAAGGACGTGAAATGCACGTAAAAATATAAAGATTGAAATTTAATATTTGAGTAGGCTCAAATAGGATAAGAATGAATTTTGAGAAGATGGAAAATGTATAAATAGTCAAAATAAAAAATAAATACGATACTTATATTAAAATAAATTACGGATATTACCCATAGATACAAAATGCACGTGCGTAACACACGAGGTGCAAAGTAGTCATAACATAATTTTGCGGGGTGTTTCACTGTAACCCCCGTTCCCGTAAATACATATTTTCTGAATATTTTCTATATTTTGATTATTTATAAATTCATTTCTATTTTAAAGTCATTTTGGATCGACAATTATATTATTTCGAATGATGGTGTATTTTAAATTTGTTTTATAATCTTAATTGATCGATTGTTTATATTTGAGCCAAGAACAAATATATTATTATTATTAGACTATTTTATTATTATTATTATTATTATTATTATTATTACTTTGATTGCTGTTATTATTATTACTGTTACTAGTATTATTGATATTATTATTACTATTATTATTATTGTTATTGTTGTTATTATTATCGTTGTTTTCACTAATATGATTATTATTATTTTTTTATTATTATTGTTACCTTTGATTATTTATTGAAAACCCAATTTTGTTATTATTAGTATTAGTATTATCACTATTGTTGTTGTTATTATTATTATTGTTATTATTATTTTGTTTTAAGCCCGACCATGCTCCGTTTTATATGCATTTCACTATTTGATTTAATGTATATGTATATGTATATTTTATACACCTTACAATCCTATTATTTCTCATATTGGATTCTAACCCAATATCCAAACCCATTACCCAAACCCAATATCTCAACTAAACCCTATAAATACCCTATTAAAACCCTTTAACCTACCTAACCCTAATAACCCTAGTCGCCAACCTAACCCATGCACTATTGAGACCCCCTACCCCTGTTCATCCCCCGTCCTCCTTCCTATTCCTCTGGCTTCGAACCCAAGCCTCCCTTGTCTCATCCTCTTCTCCTCGCCATTGCCTTCCCGACCCTCCTCCTCCCTCGACTCCAAAACCCCCCGCTCACCCATCGTCTCCCCTGCCATAACCCATCACAACCCCTATCTTCGCCATTGCCGCTCACCTGTCATCTCGCTCCTCCCTCCTCGTTGCCAGTCAGCACCTATCCACCACCTCTTCTCCATGTCTCCGATGCTCCACAGCGCTGCCATCGCTGCACCTCCTAGCCCTTGTAGTTAACCACCATCGAGCCTCACTCATCACCATGCAATCCCCTCGATTGCACCCTCGTCGTTCTCCTACCACTGCTGTTTCTCCCACCTACTGCACCGTCCACCCACCTCCGGTGACCTCCCGTCGTCAGTAACCCCCCCTGTCGATCGCTGCCACATCCCCAGTGGCCAATCCTATAGACACCGCTGCTTCTCTGTTTTTACCGCCCAAAATAGAGCCACCATTGCTGCTGTCTCTGTTCCGCTTGACGACAACAACAGCCACCCGAGATCCCCTTCCTGTCACCGTCGCGCTACTATCTTCCGGCCGCTCTCCGTCCATCGCATCGCCGCCGAAGCTGAGCCGAAGTCCTTGCTGGTTGCTGCAACTGCTCTCTATTACTATGTGCAGTTGTGGAGTACATCTTCGATCTAGACCCTTGATCATGATCGTGATCGTGATCCTTGATCTTTGATCTTGATCTTTTGATCTCGATCTTTGATCATGTGGAGTTGATCTAGCTTTGGATCTTAGCCCTTGATCTAGATCGTGATCATCGTCTTTGATTTCGTTCTTTGATCTTTTGATCCCTGCCATTGTTTGCACGTGCTCTGGATTGTGCACGTTGTGTGCACGTAGTTCTTCGCGGCCGTGTTCGTTGCTCTGGGATTCTTATCCTGTTATTCTTGGTATTCAATTTCGTCGTTCAAAAGGCAAGTCACTTTCCTCTTGAATTGTACATCGTATCAAATTCAAGTTTTATTAAAATTCTTGCAAGTATATCCTATTCGTTATCATATCGTTGCATTGATTTTCTTTTTGTTGGGTCTATTGAGGGTTTACACGAGCTAACCCCAATATTCTTGACTTTGTGCTACTTTCGACTCCAAAGATTGAATCTTTCATGCATTCATGTAGAATTGATAATAGAGTTATCCATATAATTACAACACAATGAATCTATAGTAGTAATAATTGCTAGGTTGTATGTTTGATTGATTGATTGATGTTTGATTGGTGCTTAATTAGGGCATGTTTGTGGTTCTAATTTTATTTATCCTGTTATTACACCCATCATGTTGATTATGAAGTTTACCGACTATTTGAAGTAGAACCCATCATGTTTAATTAATTTATTTCATGAAAATATCCAAAAATCTGTATGTTGTTTGTTGACTGTATGTTGTCTGCTATTTTCGACCCACTAAATGATCTTAAAACAAATAACCTTCTGAATAAGTGTCACGCCCCGCTTCCCAAAATACGGGAATACGAGCTCATGACGTAGGCCTAGCGAATGATTTTAATATCATTCATAAGCTGTACCAGTCCCAACTCAACAATACTCAGAAAATTATGTCACAACCATGCAAATAATAACATCACAGAACAATAATTGAATCCAAGAAATTAATAATCCAACATGATAATAATACTGAGAAATAAGTAGCAGTTACGGGTCAAAAGCCCGGGATACAAGTCTAAATAAACAAAAGAATTATAATGAATGGACATGAAAAGAGATAATTTATTATCATGCAGTTGCTCCAATCTAAAAGTACTGCTCGCCAACTCCTTCTGGTAGATCCTCAGATTCACCTGTGGCTGGGTTAACTAAAGAAGAAAAATAAATGTCCTTAGAGCAAGTACGGACAGCAAGTAGTGAAAACAGAGAGTAAAGGAGTAAGGTACGTGTTGGAAATATGAATCAAGATCAAATTTGCAAGAACAATAATGGTACTAATAGCAATGGTCTTTATCAAGTATATATGCATGTCAACTAGGTCTATTATCAAGTTGTTTCTCCTAACTAGTGCACGTACTACTGCATCCCATATTACAGGTTCGATGCACGCACAACAATGTTCGTTTTAGACTTCGTGGTGGGGTCAACAGAGCGTGTACTCGGCATATCACGACAACAAGATGACAAGATAACAAGTTCACGTCTCCACAAGTATACTCCACCTTCCATATAGCCAGTCCATGTAACAGGAGGGCCCTACCGAGTACATTTTCTGAGACGGTCCACTACTAGGTCAACCCTTAGAAACCCTGGCTTGTTTAGTATTTTGTTACTAAGTAATATATGCACATGCGGGTAGTCATAAGAATTTCAAGTGAATAATGATAATGCAGCAACATGGTATATTACACAATAATAAGCAAGAAACAGTAAATCTGAAATAGCTGACATAGTCACACTAAAACAGGTATAACTCCTAGACTAAAGCTCCAAATTCGGACTTCTAGTAGGCTATGGACATCTAGACAGATAGGGATACAAGTTATATTCAGGGACTTTCTACTAGTTCTAACTGTATCTAGGCTAAAAACTCCATTCTTTGCAGCTTAGCTGTTCTGGCAGCAGCTAGGTGTCAACTTCTAAGGGGTGAAAACATGGTATAAATATATTATAAAAATCTACAGAAATTTGAGGTGAACCCTAAGCATGTCTATAAGGTTCCTGAAAAATTTCATAGCATTCTAACACTTTTACATAGTATTACACCATCGAATATGTCGAGGTTATAGTAATTTCTGCAGTCTGAAAATGTAGGCTAGCGGGGACTAAAAATGTGATATCTTACAGCTCGTGACTTCAAATTTAGATCTGTCACTTGGGTTGGAAACTAGGTCCAATGGGTAAAAGCTCTCTTTTATATCTTGTGTGCTAATTCTCATATTTACAGGGTCGAAACCTCTGTGCTAAACAATACATGCAACAAGAATCATATAAAAACTATCATGTTTATATTCATCAAGTGGGTAGTTATCGAACTAATGAATGACACATATATCAAGATTAATGTAAATCAAGCATTGTGAATTTTCTAAATAACAAGTCAAGTGAATTTATCAAGTTCAAGTCACAAGATTTCATATAAATAACATGTATTTAATCACGGCGTGTTTTCCTCATGGACAAATTTATTTATTTATTCATGTCAAATGTATGTCTAGGCTTGGGTTTGAGTCAATGGATAATAAAAGAAGTCAAGAGTACGTCGGGTTAGCTCGTGTAAACCCTCGATACTCTTAACGAGATGGGACACAAGGCAAAATTATCGATAAATAAATTGGAACTACTTGCATAAGAGGTCAACTAATCTTGAACTAGAATGAATAAAAATAGTTCAAGTGGACTTGCCTTTTTCATATTAGTCGATTCAATAAAGTAAGAATAACAGGATCAGGATCCCGGGGAACAATCCCAAGAGGCACGTGCAAAATACGTACGAGAACTCAACAGCAACAGTGACTTTTCCCCACACACGATCATCCAAACAGCAAGGTAGCAAGAGGGATTCAATGTGGGTAGAACACGGAACAGCAACGGCAGCAAATCAGAGATCGTCCACGTAGCGGATCTGCGCCGAACACGAGACAGCGACGCAGCGGATCGAGCGCGCCGAACAGCAAACAGCGAGAGCAACGAATCGCTGATCATCTTCCACCTCTCGACAGCGGAGGTGAGAGAGAGGTAGCGGCGACCCTGGCGACGAGCGGTGGGGGTTCGCAACGACTGCGGTGGCGGCGGCGTCGGTCGGGAAGCGACGCAACGTCAGCACTTCGACGGAGGGCAGAGCTCTGTTCTGCGCTCGAAAACAGGGGAGAGCGGAGCGACGTGTTCTGGGGACTTCGACGGCTAAGATGACGACGACGAGAGCGGTAGGGAGTGAGAGGCTCACGACGATGTGGGGGTGGCAATCGGTGGTTGGGAGAGGCGACGGTGAGAGTTAGTCGATGGGTTTTGGCGGCAGTTAATGGTGAAGGCGAGTGATGAGGAAGGGGATGAGTGTGGTTTGGTAATGGATTCGACGGGAGTGGGTTAATGGCGAGTAGCGACGGTGATAGAGGAGATGGACGGGGTTGACGATGGTGTGGCGAGAAGACGAAGGAGAAGTGAGCGGGCGGTTTTGTTCGGTTGCTTGGGTTTGAGAAACAGGAGAGGGAGAGAGATCTGTTAGAGGTAGTTCTGATTGAGGGGAAAGTGGGGTTCGTTTAATATAACAAAATAAAGAGGAGATCGTGGGAAGTTAGGGAATTGTGGGATTGAGGGAGAATTAGTCTGGTTAGTTAGGGGAATTGGGTTGTGGGTAGCATTAGACGAGGATCCAATATCCAATAAGATATGGGTTGTGCTTGAGTGTAGATGGGCCACAAAAAAAAATACAATAATATAATAAATAAATGGAAACTAGTAAGCCCACAACATGACAAAGACCCAGATACAATAATTAGGGGGAAAAAATACATCAAAAGAAATACAAGGAGGAATAACCCGTACAATCGGAAACAGGGGTTACAAATCCTACCCACCTTACAAGAAGAATTTCGTCCTCGAAATTCAAATCGGTGGATCGTAGGTACCCCGAAAAGAAAAGAGAACCAAATAACCAAGACAACATACAACTACTCAAAGAGATGAGGGAATTTCTTCTGAATTTCTTCCTCCAATTCCCAAGTCGACTCACCGGGCGAGTGAGGATTCCAGGAGACACGAACGAGTTTGATCACTTTGTTCTTCAACACTTTCTTGCGTCTGTCCACAATAGCAACTGGCTGGACTTCGCAAGACAAGTCTGGTCTCATGGACAACTCCGAGTAATCAACCACATGGCTATCGTCTCTAACATATTTCCTGAGCTGAGAGACGTGGAATACGTCATGAACTCCGGACAAGGCTGGTGGTAATGCAAGTCGGTAGGCTACCTTGCCCACGCGCTCCACAATATCAAAAGAGCCAATGAATCGGGGACTCAACTTACCCCCTCCACCAAATCGGATGGCACCTTTCCAAGGTGATACCTTCAGAAACACGTGATCACCTGCCTCAAACTCTAGAGGTCTATGACGACAGTCAGCCCATTTCTTCTGCCGGTCCTGAGCGGCTTGCAAATGCTTCCGGATCTGAGCTACTGCATCAACTGTCTTCGTAATCAACTCTGGTCCCAAGAGTTTCCTCTCTCCAATGTCGTCCCAACAGACTGGGGACCTACATTTACGACCATAGAGTGCTTCAAACGGAGCTGCATTGATACTTGCCTGATAACTGTTGTTGTATGAAAACTCGACCAGGTGCAAGTGATCCTCCCAAGAACCACCAAATTGCAGAACACAGGATCGCAACATGTCCTCCAGTGTCTGAATCGTCCTTTCGGACTGTCCGTCCATTTGGGGGTGGAATGTTGTGCTATAATTCAACCTGCTCCCCAGACTCTGCTGAAGACTCTCCCAGAAATGCGACCTGAACCTCGTATCCCTGTCGGATACGATGCTGACGGGAACACTGTGCAGTCTCACTATCTCCTGAATATACCGTTCCGCCAGGCTCTCGGTAGACTGACCCACCCTGAATGGGATGAAGTGGGCACTCTTCGTCAACCGGTCTACTATCACCCAGATAGCGTTATGACCTTTAAGACTCCTGGGCAATGCTGTCACGAAATCCATAGTAATATTCTCCCATTTCCATTCTGGAATCGGAAGAGGTTGCAATAATCCAGCGGTCCTTTGATGCTCCGCCTTCACTTGCTGACAAATCAGGCATTGTGACACAAACCTTGCCACGGCCCTTTTCATTCCATAACACCAAAAGTGTTGCTTCAAATCTCTGTACATTTTGGTACCTCATGGATGGATAGAGTATTGAGACTGATGTGCTTCCTCGAGTAATCTCTGCCTGACTTCACCTCTAGGAACACATAACCTGGATCCAAAACGGAGTGACCCGTCTGAATGGATGACTAAGTCAGATCTCAGACCTGCCTCCACTTCACTACGGAATTCCTGCAGTTGCTGACCTTCTGCCTGAGCTGCCTTGATTTGCTCCACTAATGAAGACTGTAACTGCAACATCATAAACTGCGACACTGCACCTGGGAGAACCACTTCCAATTCCAGCCTCCTCATATCTTCTAATATCTCTCTCTGCTTGGTCAGAAACATTGCAGCAGGCCTCCTACTCAAAGCATCGGGTACCAGATTTACCTTGCCCGGATGGTACTGCAAATCGATGTCGAAATCGGCCATCAGTTCTAACCATCTCCTCTGTCTCATGTTCAGATCCTTCTGCGTGAACACATATTTGAGACTCTTGTGATCTGTGAAAATTTTTACTTTATCTCCGAGCAAATAGTGTCTCCATAATTTTAGAGCAAATATCACCGCTGCAAGTTCTAGATCGTGGGTAGGGTAGTTCTTTTCATGCGGCCTCAGCTGCCTTGAAGCATAAGCTACAACCCTACCTTTCTGCATCAGAACTGCACCCAACCCTCTACCTGAAGCATCGCAATGAATCACAAATCCTCCAGAACTATCTGGTATCGTCAGCACAGGTGCTAATGTCAACCGATTCTTCAATTCCACAAAAACTTCTTCACAGGCACCATCCCAGACAAATTTCTGCTCCTTCTTCGTCAAGTTGGTCAAAGGTCCTGCAATCTTTGAGAAGTCTTGAACGAACTTCCTGTAATATCCTGCCAATCCCAGGAAACTCCGCACTTCTGACACTGACTTCGGCACTGGCCAATCCTTAACAGTAGAAATCTTCGACGGATCAACTGATAAACCCTCACCAGAGATAACATGACCCAATAAAGCAATACGATTCAGCCAGAATTCGCACTTGCTGAGCTTTCCGTACAACTGATTCTCTCTCAGCGTCTGTAGGACAATCCTTAAGTGCTTGGCATGATCCTCCATGTTCCGTGAGTACACCAGGCTGTCGTCTATGAATACAACAACAAACTGATCCAAGAATGGCGAGAATACCCTGTTCATCAAGCTCATAAATACTGCTGGTGCATTAGTATCGCCGAAGGGCATCACTAAAAATTCATAGTGTCCATATCTTGTGCGAAATGCTGTCTTCGGAATATCTTCAGTCTTTACTCTGACTTGATGATAACCAGAGCAAAGATCCAACTTTGAGAACACGGATGCACCTCCCAGCTGATCGAACAGATCATCAATCCTTGGTAGTGGGTACCTGTTCTTCACCGTAACCTGGTTCAGCTCCCGATAGTCGATGCAGAGCCTGCGACTACCGTCCTTCTTGGTGGAGAACAATACTGGAGCTCCCCACGGTGACACACTTGGCCTGATAAAGCCCCTGTCCAATAACTCTTGGATTTGTACCTTCAGGTCGGCCAATTCAGCTGGCGCCATGCGGTATGGATTCTTCGAGATTGGCGTAGTGTCTGGCTGAACTTCAATGCTGAACACTACGTCTCGGTCTGGTGGGAGCCCAGGAAACTCATCAGGGAATACATCAAGGAAGTCCCGCACAACCACGGGCGCAACTTCTCCATCAGTGCACATTGACTCAAGTGCACCAGCCTTCGGGGACATCGGGCTCTCGACATGTGTAGACGGTGTCTCACCCGCATGAAACTCGAACTCAGGTTGCCCAAGAAGCTTGAATGTCACCTTCTTCTTTCGACAGCCAATCACTGCGTGGGTGACTCCTAGCCAGTCCATTCCCAGTATGACGTCGAAGCCCGAATTGTTAATCACAATTAAATCAGCTTTGAACTCTCTGCCACCAAACAGTAAGGGACTCTGTTTGCACACTTTAGAGCAAACAATAGTACCTCCACCAGTGGTAATGTCCCAGGATGCTGGCATGTCGTCACTCGCCAATCGATGACGGTCGACGAAACGGGAGGACACAAACGAATGGGTTGCACTAGAATCGAACAACACATGGGCAAGAAGGGAATGCACAAGAATAATACCTAATAGAAAAATCCAATGAATAAGAAATGGAAATGCATGCATGGTGTACAAAAGATCAAACAGCAAGGGGAGGAGGTATGCAAGGACTAAATATAAACAACATAATGCAACTACAACATATCTGCAACTACTCCAGTGGCTGTCTCAGCTTCAGCTGTAGTCAGGTTGAAGGCCTGACCACGACCTCCCATCTGACCTCCTCCAGGAGTCATCCTCCGGTGAACGAAAGCACGTCTCTGTGGAGGGAGAGGTGGCCTCACCTGAGGTCGGGCCGGTGCTCCAAACTGAGCTGGACCTCCAGCTGGTGCAACAGGTCTGTTCCTGGGACAGTCCCGCATGATGTGATCAGCACCCCCGCACGTAAGGCACAGGCGGTTGGCTCGGCGGCAATCCTTGTGCAAGTGCCCCACCCAGTTGCAGAAGGTACATGTCAGGACAGCAGGCGGATACGGCTGCCCTCTCACAAGCGGGGTCGGAGATGGCCTCCGAATAGGCCCCACAGCAGATCGAGAGAAGACGGGGTACTGCCCCCCTCACTGAGTAGTATTGGTCCTTTTGTGAGCTTGTTCCTGGACCCTTGCAGCATCAAGTATGTCTTCATAAGTGCGATGGCGGTGGGCCACCAACTGGTTATGTACGTCCGGACGAAGCCCCAACAGAAACCTGCGAGCTCGATCTTCCTCGGTTGTAACCAAGGAAGGTGCAAAACGACTGAGCCGAAGAAACTCTGCGGCATACTGATCCACCGTTCGATTCTCCTGAGTCAAGGTAACATTTTAATTAATATTGTCACATATGCTATAGGCAACAATAAATGACTTAATTAACATTACCGAACCTGAGTCAAGTTGATAAATTGCTGCTCCATCTCAGCTCTAGTGACACTGGGGAAGAATTTCACCATAAAACTCGCGGTGAAGGTGGTCCATGCGATAGGCCTCTCCAACCTATCAGCTTCAGCCTGCCACCAGATACGGGCAAGATCGGTCAACTGGATGCTTACTACATCCACTCGGTCTGCTTCGGCTATCCTAGCAGCGATCAACAACTGTTCCGTCCTAATCAGCCACTGCTCAGCCTCCAATGGACCTTCAGCACCTGTGAACTTATTGGGGTGTAGCCTCATGAAATCAGCTACATTGCCCGGTCTAGACGGTAATACTCCAGGCGCAGGTGCAAGAGGCTCTTTGTTGATAGCTCCTAAGGCTGCCTTCATCATCTCAGCATGCTCTCTCTGCATTTGCACCATCTGCTGCATGTGCTGCTCATTTTGTTCTTGCTGCAGCGCCATCATATGCTGCAGTGCTTGGAGCACAACAGCGTTCTCAGACCGTTCTTCCCTTTGTTGGGAAGAAGAAGAAGAGCTGCCCCTGAGCATCTGCACAATTTGTGCAATAGTGGGATCTCCCACTGGGTCACCTTCAGGACGGGAAGAGGGGATCTCCTTCCTAACCATGGTCTGCATCATGGAAAAATACAATTAGCATCCAGATTGCATGATTATGAATAAATGGAAGGAGCAGGACGATTAGGGAATGAAGGAATTGGATATGAAAGAATCAATTAGGGATCAAGCGAAGGAAGCATGTTGGTTATTACATGTTCATGTGATTCGCGTGGTGTACATATTGTTGAGTTAAATCTGGTTAGAACCAAGATCGAGTAATGCACCAATCAAAGTCAGACACCCATAAGATAGTCATATTTGATCGACACATTACTCAAAACCCAGGCTCTGATACCACTAAAAATCTGTCACGCCCCACTTACCAAAATACGAGAATACGAGCTCATGACGTAGGCCCAGCGAATGATTTTAATATCATTCATAAGCTGTACCAGTCCCAACTCAACAATACTCAGATTATTATGTCACAACCACGCAAATAATAACATCACAGAACAATAATTAAATCCAAGAAATTAATAATCTAACATGATAATAATACTGAGAAATAAGTAGCAGTTACGGGTCAAAAGCCCGGGATACAAGTCTAAATAAACAAAAGAATTACAATGAATGAAGAAGGACATGAAAAGAGATAATTTATTATCATGCAGTTGCTCCAATCTAAAAGTACTGCTCGCCAACTCCTTCTGGTTGATCCTCAGATTCACCTGTGGCTGGGTTAACTAAAGAAGAAAAATAAATGTCCTTAGATCAAGTACGAACAGCAAGTAGTGAAAACAGAGAGTAAAGGAGTATGGTACGTGTAGGAAATATGAATCAAGATCAAATTTGCAAGAACAATAATGGTACTAATAGCAATGGTCTTTATCAAGTATATATGCATGTCAACTAGGTCTATTATCAAGTTGTTTCTCCTAACTAGTGCACGTACTACTGCATCTCATACTACAGGTTCGATGCACGCACAACACTGTTCGTTTTAGACTTCGTGGTGGGGTCAACAGAGCGTGTACTCGGCATATCACGACAACAAGATAACAAGATAACAAGTTCACGTCTCCACAAGTATACTCCGCCTTCCATATAGCCAGTCCATGTAACAGGAGGGCCCTACCGAGTACATTTTCTGAGACGGTCCACTACTAGGTCAACCCTTAGAAACCCCGGCTTGTTTAGTATTTTGTTACTAAGTCATATATGCACATGCGGGTAGTCTTAAGAATGTCAAGTGAATAATGATAATGCATTAACATGGTATATTACATAATAATAAGCAAGAAATAGTAAATCTGAAATAGCTGACATAGTCACACTAAAACAGGTATAACTCCTAGACTAAAGCTCCAAATTTGGACTTCTAGTAGGCTATGGACATTTAGACAGATAGGGCTACAAGTTATATTCAGGGACTTTCTGCTAGTTCTAAATGTATCTAGGCTAAAAACTCCATTCTTTGCAGCTTAGCTGTTCTGGCAGCAGCTAGGTGTCAACTTCTAAGGGGTGAAAACATGGTATAAATATATTATAAAAATCTACAGAAATTTGAGGTGAACCCTAAGCATATCTATAAGGTTCCTGAAAAATTTCATAGCATTCTAACACTTTTACATAGTATTACACCATCGAATATGTCGAGGTTATAGTAATTTCTGCAGTCTGAAAATGTAGGCTAGCGGGGACTAAAAATGTGATATCTTACAGCTCGTGACTTCAAATTTAGATCTGTCACTTGGGTTGGAAACTAGGTCTAATGGGTAAAAGCTCTCTTCTATATCTTGTGTGCTAATTCTCATATTTACAGGGTCGAAACCTCTGTGCTAAACAATACATGCAATAAGAATTTTATAAAAACTATCATGTTTATATTCATCAAGTGGGTAGTTATCGAACTAATGAATCACACATATATAAAGATTAATGTAAAGCAAGCATTATGAATTTTCTAAATAACAAGTCAAGTGAATTTATCAAGTTCAAGTCACAAGATTTCATATAAATAACATGTATTTAATCACAGCGTGTTTTCCTCATATACAAATTTATTTATTTATTCATGTCAAATGTATGTCTAGGCTTGGGTTTGAGTCAATGAATAATAAAAGAAGTCAAGAGTACGTCGGGTTAGCTCGTGTAAACCCTCGATACTCTTAACGAGACGGGACACAAGGCAAAATTATCGATAAATAAATTGGAACTACTTGCATAAGAGGTCAACTAATCTTGAACTAGAATGAATAAAAATAGTTCAAGTGGACTTGCCTTTTTCATATTAGTCGATTCAATAAAGTAAGAATAACGGGATCAGGATCCCGGAGAACAATTCCAAGAGGCACGTGCAAAATACGTGCGAGAACTCAACAGCAACAAACAGCAACAGTGACTTTTCCCCACACACGATCAGCCAAACAGCAAGGTAGCAAGAGGGATTCAGTGCGGTTAGAACACGAAACAGCAACGGCAGCGACTCAGAGATCGTCCACACAGCGGATCTGCGCCGAACACTGGACAGCGATGCAGTGGATCGAGCGCGCCGAACAGCAAACAGCGAGAGCGACGAATCGCTGATCGTCTTCCACCTCTCGACAGCGGAGGAGAGAGAGAGGTAGCGGCGACCTTGGCGACGAGCGGTGGGGGTTCGCGACGACTGCGGTGGCGGCGGCATCGGTCGGGAAGCGACGCAACGACAGCACTTCGACGGAGGGCGGAGCTCTGTTCTGCGCTCGAAAACAGGGGAGAGCGGAGCGACGTGATCTGGGGACTTCGACGACTAAGATGACGACGACGAGAGCGGTAGGGAGTGAGAGGCTCACGGCGATGTGGGGGAGGCGATCGGTGGTTGGGAGAGGCGACGGTGAGAGTTAGTCGATGGGTTTTGGCGGCGGTTAATGGTGAAGGCGAGTGATGAGGAAGGGGATGAGTGTGGTTCGGTAATGGATTCGACGGGAGTGGGTTAATGGCGAGTAGCGACGGTGATGGAGGAGATGGACGGGGTTGACGATGGTGCGGCGAGAAGACGAAGGAGAAGTGAGCGGGGGGTTTTGTTCGGTTGCTTGGGTTTGAGAAACAGGAGAGGGAGAGAGATCTGTTAGAGGTAATTCTGATTGAGGGGAAAGTGGGGTTCGTTTAATATAACAAAATAAAGAGGAGATCGTGGGAAGTTAGGGAATTGTGGGATTGAGGGAGAATTAGTCTGGTTAGTTAGGGGAATTGGGTTGTGGGTAGCTTTAGACTAGGATCCAATATCCAATAAGATATGGGTTGGGCTTGAGTGTAGATGGGCCACAAAAAAAAATACAATAATATAATAAATAAATGGAAACTAGTAAGCCCACAACATGACAAAGACCCAGATACAATAATTAGGGGGAAAAATACATCAAAAGAAATACAAGGAGGAATAACCCGTACAATCGGAAACAGGGGTTACAATAAGAGTTGTAGCCGTATTTTTCTAGTTTCCAGAATATCTTGAATCGCTGAATTCCGAGTTGTGTAGTAAAAGTTATGATCGTTTTACTACTACTGTGTTTAATGTCCAGAATTGTAATTTCCAGTTTTTCTTAGATTAATTATTCCTATATTGTATTATTGCATGAGTTGAAGTATGTATGTTGCATCGCATGATCCTAATGAGTTATTATCGTCATTCTAATTGTCCTATTTCATGTTACCATCTTATTGTTCCTCTATTGTTACTATTGTTCACCCTAAGTCTCAAAATTACATATTGTATTGTTGCATTAATAGAATAATTAACAAGCCGGGGTTTAAGAGATTGACTTGAATAGTGAATAATATAGTGACTGTGTCGGCCAGTGTTTATCGATTGATTGTAGGGCACTGACTACGACACCCCAATCTCTCGTGTATTGCATCAGTGAATCATGTCAATAAATCGTATCAATATATCGTATCAGTGAATTAGTGAATCATTGTCATTTATCGTGCAACAAATATTGCATCGTATCAGTGATTATCGTACCGGCACATAATCTATAGAATTCACCACTTAGTCTAAACAAAATTGATTGTATGCATCGAACCTGTAGTATGGGATGCAGTAGTACGGTCATTAGTTAGGATTAAAATGAATTATAGATTTAAGAATTTGCATCACATCGACGTTGTATATTTTTCACCATTGTTCCTATTGATACCAAATATTTTCTAAGTGTTATTGATACCATTGAATATTGTTATCGAATATTGAAACAGTGTTTACAACTATTGCATCGATTACCATGTTATTGATTATTATTATTGTCCCATGTTATTGATTCCTACTGATCCTCTGATTTTATTGTTATATCGTTATTCCAATGTTCATTGCTTTCTCTACTTGCTGTCCATGACTTGCTCTAAGGTCAATTTTTCTCCTCTTTTTTGATAAAGTATTCACATGTGATCATGGAGAATTACCTGCTGGGATTGGTGAACAAAGATTCTGAAGATTTTAATGCTTTTAATTGCTTATTGTTTTATCGAACTTAATGTATTAAGACTTATTTGCTTCCAGACGTTGGTTTATTGTATTTGGATATTTCATATTGCTTCATTCCAAGTATTCTTGTTCATGAGATAATTATTATTGTCTGCGCAATTGTTCTGTACTGATTATATTGTTGAGTTGATCGGATAAACAGTTTATGGGTGACGTTAGTCATTCGCTGGGCCAATGTCATGTACTCGTATTCCGTATTTTTGGGAAGCGGGGCGTGACATACACTCTCCCCCCTTAGAATAGTTCTGTCCTTAGAACTTACTAGGGTAAAGGTCGTACCTTGTACACACCAAAAATCACTATTGTATATAGAAAACTTGTCAATACTTAGAAAAGAAATGTAGCATAAAAATGCGTAATGTGGGAAAACTAATCAAACTTATATAAAGAAACTATGAGTATCAAGCGAACCAAACACATAAGTATAAGAAAAACTAGAAAAATAGCAAGGCGAGAAATGTGACGATGAAAGATGATATAGATTGAAAAAAAAAATCATACAAAGTAATATTAGATAGAGTATTAGATAACATAGTAAAAGAAAAATATAGATTAGGTCATCAAAATTTGTAAATAAAGTAATTGGAAAAATAAGAAATCATAGTGATATATAGATGCTTTAAAACAAGTAGAGTAAACAAAATAATAAAAGTCATACGAAGTAGTGTAAAAAGAGTAAAACAAAAATAAAATTAAATAGAAGTATGGAAATAATTGCGAAGAAAAACAAATGTAAGTACAAAGAATAAGAGCATTGAAATAATATAGATAAATTATAATGTCGTAGGAAAAATTTGAAAATAGATTAAGTGTGTAAAGGAATATTAGGTAGCTAAAAATCATGATAATAAAGAGAGCATTATGATAACAAAATATCGTGACATAAAATAAACCGATAAATAATTAAGTTTTAAAGTAGTTAGCAGTAGCTAATAAGAACTTGAAAAATTACGGAAAGATGAGTTAATTAAGGGAAATTGGGAAGGATTAAATGATTAAAATCATAAACTAAACTAGTAGTATATATATTCCGAGATAAAAATGAAGTAGCATTTTAAGAGAAAACTATTGGATAAAGAGTTTGAAAAATATATGAGCATGAAATTTAGTTAAAAGTATAAAAAATATAAAAAGTAATTGTGTACATCAAGTTAATATCATAAAATGATTCGTAAAGTAAATACAGTAACCATATATACGATTTAAAAATTAAATATGTAGAATACCGGTTGGTATATATATCAAAATATTTTCAAATTTTTAAGTATAGCAAGAAACTAGCGTATAGTATTATATATATAACTAAGTGTAAAAGCAACAATATTATAAATATTAAATCTAAAAGCAAACGGAGAATCAAAATGTAATAGTGATAAAAGTAACAATATATTATTGAAATAATATATGTTATTAACTGTGTAGAAAAAAATGTAAATAGTAAACAAAAGTACAAATATAAAAGTCATATTATATAAGTAGCAAACAGACAGAAGATAAGTTAGTAATGAAATATAAAAATGGAATTGTATAAAAATACAAAATTAATAAAATAATTAATAGTAATCCGTAATATAGATTTGAAAAAATAAAATAATAATAACACATATATAATAGATATAGCAAATATGAATAATAAGGTAATTAGTTAAACATGTATATAATAATAAAGTTGATTTAGTATAGGCTAAGTTGCAAAACATTATAAAATGGTATAAAGCAGTACAAAATTGGAATAGTGGTAAGTAATATATATATAGAAATAAAAGTGGGGTTTATTAAAGTAGAAAAATCTCTTTTGTTGTGGGTTCACCTCGTTGGTATCCAACTTCAGGCATGCCTCCTTGACATTGAGTTGCAGAATTGCCTCTACGACATCCGGTAGTAGTTTTCCTTCTGAACATTCGTTTGCAGATTTTTCCTTCCCGACATCTAGTTGTAGTTTTCCTCCAATGACGTCTAGTTGCATATTTGCCCTTTCTACATCAGGTTGCACTGAAATGGTGAATAGAATGATGCAATCTTCCATATGTACTTGGGTATTGGATGTTTAATTTTAAGTATGATGTTACGTGGTAATATAAAAATAGGAGTAAAAGTAGAGAATGAAGTAGGAAATTACAATGATAAAAAAAATAGAAGTATAGATTTTAAGTATCGAATATATAAAATTAGTAGTAATGAAAATGATTTATAACATTAAGACAAAAATAGAATAATATATACGCATGAGCTGAAATACAATTGAGAATAATAATTATGTAGTGTAGTAAATTAAGAAAATAAACATAAATAATTATATTTAAAAAAAATGTAGTAATTGGATAAGTGTAAAATGGTATGTACAGTAAGTATGTTGAAATACACATATAGAAATCAGTGGAAAGTATATGTAGTAACCAAGAAAGCAAAAGTATAAATAGTGAGTGTATATAGTACGTTAGAGAAGTATGAAGCGACAAAATTAGTAAGTATCTATTAATAGTGGAAAGTAAATATAACAAAACAAACGAGCAAATAATAGGTAATAGCAATAGTATCGAATATATGCTATAAAACAAAATAGTAGGAAAAGAATATTTATAATGTGTAGAAGTATGTAATATTTATATAAGTAAAAATATTACAATCTTGTTGAAATATGCTGAAATAAATAAGATAGTATAAGATAATGAAAAAATATAGTATCGCAAAATCAAATCATATATAAAATGAATGTACATAAGAAAAAATTAAAACTTTAAAAATATAATAATAATAAAAGAACAATAATATTTGCAATAATAATTTAATAAGTGATAATTTAGAACTTAACTAATTTGCCAGTGGGCACGTGTCTATGACACGTCTTCAGAACGATACAGCACACGAAAAGCCCTGTAAACAGTAAAACAACAATTATGTAGCTCAAGTTTGAATAGTATGACAATAATTAGTTGTAAATAAAAGTTCATGTTTCCATTACAATATGTTGAAAAATAAATATAAATGGGTAACTTCTTAGAACTTTGATGGTGGAAATGATGAAATTTAACTGCCGAAGAGATTTTTTTTTTTTCAATGTAACATAAGAAATAAAAAACATAAAAAATCTGAAATTTTACAAACCAAAAATCTTAAAATCTAAATTTCTAAGTAAATAAAGAAAGAATGAGAGTGTGAGAGAGAGGGGGCGAGAAAAAAGAGAGAAATATGAAAAGGTGAAGAGAGAAGAGAGAGATAGTAATAAAGTAATGAGTTTTTTAGTTTTGGGGGGAAAACTTTTCGGAGGGAAAAATATTTTTTGGGAGATTGAATCTGAACCGTTAATTTTGTTTCAATTGAAGATGAATAACTTGATAGCTTTGTCTTGTGTTTTATTATATAGATAAAATACGCAAAAAACAATAACAAATATAAACGGATACACATAATGACACATAAAAACATGAAGGATAAATTTTTAATACTGAAGGAAAGGTAAAACAAATTTAAAAGATCAAGACTAAGGAAGATAGATAAAATAATAAATAATAGTAGAAGAAAATATTTATTTGAAAAATATTAAATGTTAAAGATGAAAAGTACTATAAGGAAAAATACATGAAGAAAATAAAAGAGAAAAGCTTATTAGTCTAAGTATAAGGTATTATGAATGTAAGTTTAAACCGACTATAACACTCGTGATACCAAGGGAAAACATGCTTGCATACAATATCACATCAATGTATAAGAGGAATGTCCAATAACTTCATCATTCATGACTCCAGACTGACACTCACACTCTAATGTCCACCCTGATTTGTGTTTTCCTTATAATTCTTTACTACTTATTGAAGTCAGCTCTGATATCATTCGTAATGCACCGAATTCCAAATACAGGTAATTCGTAGCAAAAATAGGATCTTCACTTCAAATTTGTACAAATTTATAAGGAATTTAAAACTTTTTGATTACAACATGTTCTTTACAGCAACACAGCAGAAATAAAATGAATACAATATAATTTACAATAATAAGAATTCTTCAGTCTTGTAACATCTTATCATGGTGACTTTAAGTCCATGCCATGTCCAATCCTGCAACTAGAAAACTGTGGACACGTCAGTTTCATACAACTGACGCAATGTTATAATACAGCGATCTCATTAACTTAGCAATCACAAACTTGAATGCAGAAAGAGAAAATGCGATTATCCTAAACATGTTAGCGTATGATATGACTTAATGCCTAATGCAGACATTACACTAGGATGACATTAACACATACGTATTCGGATTCTATACATACCATACTACATAGGTCTGAGGGCAAGCCCTTAACGTACTCCTCATTATAAGGTTTACATCCCACGCCATGCAACCTAACCTAATGAATATACTGCAACACATAGTCACCGAGGATTCGCACCCCCAAGATATTGGACCTTACCGGCCTACCCCTAGCCCACCTTAGTGAATTTACTGGGCGTGTCCTCAGCCATGAACCTTAGCAAGTCGATCTCCCGCAACTATGTACCAGGCCTACCCCTAGCCCACCTCAGTGGATTTACCAGGCATATCCTATCCATCCCGAACATTCCTAGGAACTGCAGTCTCTTTACCGGCATTTTTGATCAAAGACGGACATACCCCTAGCCCGTATACATAGATTTACCGTCGTATTTCTCGATCTCGAACCCCTAGGAGTTGCGCATTCTTTACCGGACATGTTCGTAGTTATTTTTATCATATCTCCAACTAGTTCTTGTCCTTAAGTTTAAATTATATTTATTTAGACCTAGAGTTCGCTTACCCACCGTGCTTAAACAAAACAATGAAAATGTAAGCCCACACTGGCCACTCCTCAAGAGAAAGTCAACCCACACTGGTTACTTCTCATATTCCATGTATCACAACTGCCGGTATTCGGGGTCCCGCTCACTCCAGAACAAACAACTATTTCAAAAGAGACCACATAGGTTATATCTAATCTCGTCATAGATAACTCATTCTTCATTCATAACTTCTTCTTTATTCATTTTCCTTAGGCTTATCAACAATGAAGTAACCAACTTCAACATTCAATGACGAATGAATCAATTAAAATCCTTATAGACAACCCCAAATTATTCACTTTAACAATACTCAATGCCTTTTTACTTAATAGAGCCTTGTCGTACATTTCTATATTCCCAATACATTTCTTAGTGCAAAATTCTTTAAGGTTAAAACGACTAGCACTTCCGTATTCTAATCTCATAATTATATTCTTATTCCATTATAATCCATCTCAATCATTTGCTTAATTGAATGGATTAATATCCATGTAATTCCTCACAAAAACGTGTCTAAATTTATATTCTACAACCAACTCTTAAATATTTTTAATCATGTACAATTTCCTTTTAATTTGAATTTAGAATTTCCTCTAATATATTATTTAATGTGAAAATCACCTCTAATTCCCAAAGTATATCTTAAAAATAATGTGGAATTATTTCTAAAGTTCCAATAATTTAGAATATTATTACATTTTTTCTCAAATTTTATAACGTGAAAAACCCCCATTAAAATATATAAAAATGATATTTGTGTATGGTCGGGATCAAAACCGAGACCATCCAGCCAATTGCAAGCCCAACCAACAGGCCAGTTCACTTTGATGATGAAAAACCCCTCCAGTTCCTTATATACCTTATCTACTGTGATTCATTTAATTCCACAAAAATCCGAAAAAAGGGCAGAGCCTCTGCAGGTTTTGAACCCGAGACCAAGTAGGTTCTCTCACCGCGCGCACAAACCACTATGCCCAAACTCTTTTCTGATTATATATGTTTTAAAATCCTTTTCTTTCAATTCTTAGTTTCTAAACCTCTTTTAACAAATTTGTTAATTTCCAATTTTTTTTGTATTATCATCTCTAATAACTTCCAGAATTTATTTTTTCCCCAAAGTTATGTGTGTTAGCACAAAATAAAATCTTATACTTATTTATTCTCTATAATGAAATTTGACTCAAAATTTGTATGATGGGCTCATTTTTCTACAATTTGAACAGTTTAAAGTTTTACCCCTTATCCAACTAGATTCATGAGAAATGTTACACTATTATAATGCATTTAATACCAATAGATTCCTTTTTTTAAAAAAATCATCTTCTAAGAATTTATAAAAACTACCACACATACATTAATCCAATTTGTCAACTACATGATCAATTTAGCATGCACTAATTTGATTTCTAGGGGATCTCCCCCCACACAAAACTCATTTATTTCTACTTTCACTTCTAACATGAACATTTATTAACATATTGGAAGTCAAAAGGATCTACTCAATCACACATTAATTATACTAATAATGCACAATCTATATTCTAAATTACTTGCACAATCAACACATCAAACTAAATTTAGCAACTACTCATGGTAAAATTAAGCACACACACAATCTATAAAATTAGAAGATAATAAGAACACCCACATATTAGAAGATTTTTCCAAGCAAATAACTCATAAAAGCCCTCCACTCCTCCTCGAAAACCGTGCTCCAAAAGAAAAATCCCACAGCAAATGTTTTTGGCCAGCAAGAGGTGAACACATTTTCATTTGATTTTTTTTTGTTAATTAGATGTGGGATGGGGTATTATAAAGGGTTTACTAAAAAGGGATTTAATTAATTACCCACTAACCTATAACTACCCACTAACATAACCCCACTCTCTCCTCTCTCCTATGTAACTCCGGTCAGCAAAACTTTGGGGAGAAATCACGTGCACGTGCATGCTACGTCTGCTCACAATTCATTATCAATTTTTATTTAAAGGCATATATTATAATGTGTAATACGTATCTAATAAAACTAGTTTAACTTAATTAAAATTAGAGTTTTTCATGCATAAATAAAAAAATAATAAACCCACACACTTCATAAATTTTATTTTCAAAGAGAATACAATCAATACGTGCACTACAAACACATGCGTTGCACGTTAAAATAAATATTCAAATACGCAATAGATTTTATCAATGGAAAATTGTTTATAAATAATGAAATACAACATACGATAAATACATTTCATTAATTATATATGTACTAGATTTGCTCATGGGCACGTGCCTACGGCACGTCTTCGGAACGATACAAAATACGAAAAGCCCTGTAAACAGTAAAACAATAATTATGTAGCTCAAGTTTGAATAGTATGACAACAATTAGTTGTAAATAAAATTCCATGTTTCCATTAGTATATGTTGAAAAATAATTATAAATGGGGGTGTAAAATCTAAATTCTTAGAACTTTAAGTGTGGAAAATGATGAAATTTAACTGTTGAAGGAGATATTTGTTATTTTCAATATAACATGTGCAATAAAAAAACATAAAAATTCTAAAAATTTACAAACTTGAAATCTTAAATCTAAATTTCTAAATAAAGAAAGAAAGGTTGGGAGAGAGAGATAGGAAGAGAGAGAAAGAGAGAAATACAAAAAAGTGAACAGAGAAGAGAGAGATAGTAATAAAGTAATGAGTTTTTTAGTTTTGGGGGAAAAATTTTGGTTTTGGGGTTTGAAATTTTAGGGGGGAAAATGTGTTTTGTGAGGTTAGATCTAGGTCTTTGATTTTGGGGGAATTGAAGGTGAGCCACTTGATAGCTTTCTTTGTGTTTTATTATATAGATACGATAATGTAATCAATACGTACATAGAAAATACGTGCACCACACATATAAAAATATTTGAATCAAAATTGGTGAAAAATGAATTTCAATTTTTAAAACAAATTAGAACAAGTTATAAAATAAATAATTGAAACACATAGAAATATTACACGTAACGGTAGAATATACGTAATCGATACGTGTATCAAAAGCACGTAAAATGCACGTAAAAACAAAAAGATTGAAATTTATTACCGTAATGATACAAAATACACGTGCGTAACTCACGAGGGGCAAAATTGTCATAACCCAATTTTGTGGAGTGTTACACTGCCAACAGAAGCACAAAGAGAATCCCAAGTGGAGAGTCTCCATTCAACCTCACATTCAACATGAAAGCACTCATCCCCTTAGGCATGAAAAACCTTCTCTTTTAAATATGTAGCGTATCTCCAGTCAGTGAAAGATCTAACATTTCAATGGAAGAGTGAAAGGAAGATCCATTAGAGCCAGAGGCTGTGAAAGTGATTCCCCAACCATCGTTGAGTACCAAGTGCTAACACGTTCAGTTCGACACACTTTTCTTTGAATCACAAACCTTCCCCTCGCCTCCTTTCTTTCAAAGAAGAGCACAACTCGAATGACCTCCGATGCAATCTTGATCTCATTGAAGTACGAAAGAAGTCTGTTGTACGAAGACCCATCTATCAGTAAAGGGTTGTGTAAGTTCTACAACAAGAAGGTCCGCCCAGCCAACCTCAAAGAAGTGAACCTCGTCCTACGCAAGCTCGAAATCTCCAACCCATGCAAGAAGGGAAAGCTCACTCCAAATTCGAGGGACCATACAAGGTCCCAAGTGGTTCGCCCATGATCTTACAGACATGAAAACTTGAGGGCACTTATCACCCTCTCTTAGCAGTAGGTTTTTTGTAAGTACTAAGGCAAGAAGTATAACGGCCAGTGCATGTAGTAAAAGCTAGAAATCAAAGTAGCCACTTAGATTTATTCTTCAATAAAAACTTAATATTTTCTTTTGCAAAATTTGTGTACAACTCTCTGGATGTAAACAGTGAGTTAGACGCTTAGCCATATCCCAAGCGACACTAACAATTCATTCAGCTCCCCAAAACAAGTTTGGAGTCCATACCCATGACTCGGAGTTACTCTAGCAACTTGTAAGCAAGCAAGTTCAGAGCTCAACTTGCACCTGATCTGCTTTTGAAAATCGTTAACACTCAAAAATAACCTGTTTGGAGTCCATACCCATGGCTCGAAGTTGCTCTAACAACTTGCAAGAAACAAGTTCAGAGCTTAACTTGCCACTCGATTTACTCCTAAAACATGTTAACACTCTAAAACAACCTATTCGATGTCCATACCGTGGCTCGGAGTTGCTCTAGCAACTTGCAATCAAGCATGTTCAGAGCTTAACTTGCCACTTGATCTGCTCCTGAAACTCATTAACACTCTAAAACAACCTATTCAGAGTCCATACCTGTGGCTCGGAGTTGCCCTAGCAACTTGCAATCAAGCAAGTTCAGAGCTTAACTTGCCACTTGATCTATTCCTAAAACTCTTTAACTCTCTAAATAACCTGTTTGGGTTCTATACCTGTGGCTCAGAATTGCTCTCGCAACTTACAAGCAAGCAAGTTCATAGCTCAACTCGCCACTCGTTCTACTCCTAAAACTCATAAACACTCTAAAACAACAAGTTCGGAGTCCATACTCATGGTTAGGAGTTGTTCTAACAACTTGTAAGCAAGCAAGTTCATAGCTCAATTCGCCATTCGAAACGTGCCTTATTACTCGTTGACCCCTTTTGACCTGCAAGTGTGGAGTCCAGCCCATCCCTAGCGTTACTCCTGCAACTTGCCAAGGCAAGGATACAAGGGGTCTACCTCTCGACCAGAGCTGCCCTCATGACCCACTGACTCTAAGATAGAGAGCTACAACTCAAAGGAGACAAGAGATAGTACTTAAACCTTTAGAAGACTTTTCATTTTACGTCAACATCTCATTACATGTCTAAAGAGTACATCCAAGACAAAGTTCAACAAGTTTACAAGTTTTCCACGAAGTCATCTTTATTTCCTCAAGGCAAAAGGATGTTCTGGTTGAGGGACATGCTCCGCTTGTGGTTCCCCCTTGCCATGAAAGAGTCGTCTCGATCCCCTAAACGACCTGAGAACAGTATTAGTCCTACAGATCTAGTATGAGCCACACGACCATGAATGCTAACCACCTCTCAATAGAAGCTAGGCTTAATGAACCCGCTACACCACTCTGGGTTCCCTATCATCCACACGACCATAAACGCTAACCGCCTGTAGTGGTCCGAACCCACCACAGGCTTGCCTCACAAAATGTGTTATAGGTTATTGGTACCCCTTGATCTTAGGCAATTATATATAAACTATTCTACTCTACTCTTATGGCCGATGTGGGATAATGAATCCCCACATCTCACCCATGTGAGATGCACATCATGCATCCCATGCATTTTGAATTCAACAGCCAACTACTCATTCCTTGAGCAAAATATTAATAATTCACATGGCCAACTAACCAGCAAGCCCAGCTTCCCTCATGGCCTATTTGGATTAATATTTAATTAATCCAAATTAATCCAAATCAAGCCCACAATCTTATTATAGTATATATATATATATATATATATATATATATATATATATATATATACTAGGTTTGCCCGTTGACACGTGCCTAGGGCACGTCTTCGTAACGGTGCACCTTGTTTGATAATAAAACCAAATTAATTGAAGTAGCAAAAATAGAGCAAAAAATATATTATATGTTTTGTTTGATTTTTTTGAATTATTTTTAAAGTTTTTAAATTTTTAAATTTTTAAAAAAATTTTAAAATTTTTTAAAATTTTATTTTCTTAATTTTTTTAATAGAAGAGGAAGAGAGAGAGAGAAAATAAATAAATAAATAAATGAATATGAGTTGTTTTGGGTGGGAGATTTGAATTTGAGTTTTGGGGGGAAAATATGTTTTGTAAGGTTAGATCTGGGCCTTTAATCTTTTAGGGCATTGAAGGAGAGCCACTTGATAGCTTTCTTTATGTTTTATTATATAGATATATATAGGATACGAGGTATTACATCGCCTCTCAATAGAAGCTATGCTTGACAAACTAGCTCCACTACTTTAGGAATCCCCTGTGTTCCCTGTCATCCCTTGTAGACGTAAGTCCCATTCGTGGAACAACTTTCCATGAGTAAATTCTTCGCGAGAGCAAGAGGTACTCCTGGTCTGTGTCGCCTCAAGTAACAACTTCAGTGGATAGATCTCCACCTCTTGCACAAAATGCCTCTCCTTCAGTCGTGCATCTTTGACCCTAATTTTCCAATGAACCATACGAGTACAAGCCAAGCCGTTCAGACAAGTTTCACTCGAGTGTTTGAGACCAACCTCTATTAAGTGGGAAAGTTCCAAACTTTTTGTAACCCCTATTTCCGATTTTTTCAGATTTTCATCTGGAACTCTAGTCCGTTCTCATTCTTGTAGTTTGATATTTGTATTTATTTTATTATGTATTTTTTTCATCTGTAACCAATTGTAATTCTCCAATCTATTTTTATTTCTCGTGCTAAACCCTGAGATTATTTCTGTGCACTTTACTCTTATTTTATCTTGGTGTTGTGTATTCTAATTAGCCCATTTATAAACTTATTTAATTGTCTATTTGGATCCCAAACCCAAACCCATCTCTTACTGGATCATAACCCAAACCCAAACCCAAACTCATCTCTTACTGGATCCTAAACCCAAACCCACATACCCTAATCCATACTAACAACCAATCACCAGATTACCTCCCCATGATCCCAAGTATCTCCTAACTACCTGATTAATCTCCCTATTTCTCTCCCTCCTCCTTTTTAACCAACCAACAAACCCTAACTCTTCATCTTTATCTACTGTTCAAACCCCAACCCCTTACTATGCAACCCCTTCTTCTTCTTCTTCTTCCCTGTGAAACCCCTGATCGCCAAACACCACCTCTAGCACCGTCGATGCCTCTTCATATTCCTCGTCGAGCACCCTCCCCATTGCTGCCCTCGACCACCTTATGACCCTCGTCGCTGCCACACCTTGTGATCCCCATCGCTGCATGCCTCCACCTGAACCCATCGCCACTCGACTGACCACCCTCTACCCTTGCTGCATCCATCGATGCCCTACATGCCACCATCATCCTTAGCCTGCGACTCCACCAAGTGTAACCCACCATTGCCAAAGCTCTGCCCTTGCAGCATCGTCGACTACCGACCCCCTCGCCATTACCGTTGCTGCCTTCTTCCTCACCGCAACCCCTCCGCAGTTTCCGCTGTGCTCGTTGCCTCACCCCCTTGCATGTTCGACCACCACCCGAGTAACCATTTTCTGAGTCTGCCCCACGCCGCCCCTCATCACTGTGCCTTGCCATTGCTGTGCCCTTCAGTTTGCTATGTCGCCATTCCGTGCTTAGCACATGTCTCCGTGCACGTTGGTTGCACGTGTGTTACCATCGAGATTCTCATCCCGTTATTCTATCACTTTCGGAATTAATCATCATATAAGGCAAGTCTTCTTGAACCCCTTTATTATTCACGTTCAAGAATTTCGTTCATCCCCGCAAATAGTTCATAATCCAATCGTCGTATAAATCTTTGCTTGATATTTGTTCAAGAGGTTATCACGGATTTATCGGCGAAACCAAGTGATAATTCTCTTTTCGTGCCGCTATATTTGACTCAAACTCATGCCCTATTATACAATTACATATGCACGTAATATATGAATACAAATTCGTACCATGTTATAGGGTTGATTGATGATTTGAATGTTTCGATTGAATATGATTTTTGTGAATTAATTGCCATGAGATGCCTCATTAATGTTAAAATTTCATGCTGATAATTAAGTGGAACTTAATGTTGATTAATTGCCATGAAATCACATGCTTGCATGTTCAATTATTGTTAATTCATATTAATCTATTTGCTGGCCTGCTGTCTGTCTCATATTGCATTACACTTTTGGACCAGTTTCTGTAGGAATTTAATGAACTTTTTAAACAACAGTTGTAGCTCTGTGAGTCTACTTTTTAAAACATTCGATGAATATTAATTTCGAGTTATAATGTGCAAGATAACAAATTTTTAATGCAGCTTGGTCTAGGTTTCCAGATTCGTCGTTACATATGTATCAACATGAATTGATAATTATGTAACATCTTGTACTTTTAAATATAATTAAATAAAAGTTTGTTGATTTTTTTTACGTATTTTTGCACGTACAAATTCATGTGCATGTTTCCTACAAAATTATTTCTTTTCATAACATGAACAAATATTTTAATCCTTCCCTTTATTCTTTTTTTAAAAAGCCTATTTAAATTCTAGGCCTAATTGTTTGTTCTTAACCCAAACTAATTAATTAATTATTTTATTAATAGCCCATGGGTTCTAAGGCCCACTAATTTGAGCTCACTAGTTTATTTCTCTTTTAATTGTCATAACTTGTAGTGTAGACTAGTTTTGTAGATAACTAATTAATTAATCATGTAAAACTAGTAACTAGGGGTACTATGGGTGAGACGTGCATTGCACTAGCACGTGCCTTGGTGCATGGGGGGTTGGCCGGATGGTGCAAGAGAGAATGGGAGAAGTGGAGTAGTGGATGGGGTGGTTTTGTGTTCATGGGTGGTTGCTAAAACTCCCTAATACATCCTAGCCCCTAGTCTTTAACCATCTAGATCAATCTTGGCCATCCATTTTACTTTCAAAAAAGTATAAATACCCCATCATTCCCTTCATGTAGTACATAAGAAAAATTGGTAAAGAAAGAAAGAAAGAAAAGAACTAGTTGTGAGAAAAGATTGAGAGCTTTGGTGAGTGAAAAGAGTGAGAGATTTGTGTGTGTGTTCATCCCATTGGAGGTCGGCCTACATCAAGGAGCAAGGAGAGTAGCTCGGGTTCCATCTAGCACAAGGAGGAGGAGGCATTTTGGTGGCACAATCTAGGAGGAGAAGGATCTGTTCGTGTGTTCTAGGAGATTTCTAGGAGCTTTCTATTTGTTTTCCTCCAAAAAGGTGGGTAATTTCTCAAGCTTTTACTTTACATATCTTGCTAGGAATTGGATTGATGAAATTGCTAAGAAAAACTAATTAGATGGCCATGTGTTTGTTTAAATGGAGATAAATGATAAATGAAGGGAATGCTTGATGAATTGATTGGTAGTTGATAAAAATTGTGATTACTACATTAGAAATTATCATGTTGACATGAAATATGTGTTTTGAGCCATGCTAAATTGAGAAAATTATGCTTATGAAATGATTAGTTGATTAAGTGAACCATTGAAATAATATTGTCTAAATTAATGTAACACTAGTGTGGAAAGAGGGAATTTTTGTTGTAGAAATATTCTAGAATAACATTAAGTAAGAAAGTAGTCTTTTGTGAAAATTTTGGTTATAAATTATGTAGGAATTATGAATTGCTTTTAATGTCGAAATTGTGGACATAGAACATAAAGTAGGTATAAGAATTCGTGTTTTTTATGCAAAATAATGATTATTAAATTATTGTTTTACTGTAAATTCCTATTATTTATAATCTGGAAGTTTTGGACACAAATAGTGAAGAAAAGAAATTAAAAAGACTTGAATTATGAAAAATTAGCAACAAACAGAGAGTTGAATTATAAACAACTCATCTCTTTTCATGTTGGGTTAGTCACTTGGACTTATTGGTCTTCGGGTGCACAACAGAGCGCTACTGTAGCGTTAGGTTGGTCTTTGGTTGTGGGTTAGAAACTGGACAGAGCCTTTTTATTTCATTCTTTTTAAAAAAAATTCGAATACACAAAAGTCGACCTACATGGACTCTAGCCTATTTCATATCGCTTCGGCGCTTGGACTTTGTGGTCTTTGGTGGCGCCACAGAGCGCTACTGTAGCACTGACGTGGCCTCGGGCTGGGGGTTCGAACCTGACATTGGTTTTTAATTAAAAAATATATATTTTTTTGGGTTTAAGTATTTTTAAGGGTTTTTAAAAGTGAAATAAAATTGAGGGAAAATACTTGGAAGACTCTAATAATGCCTAGGCTTCATAAGAATTTTTTTATAACTTTTGGCTTATTATAAGTAAGAATTGAAGACTATTTCAAGAAAGAATTTGATACAAATTATTAGATTGAATTATTGACTAGATAAAGAAAAATGTATATTTTTGTTTAAAGGATTTTTAATAAAGAGTTGAAATGAGATTTGTGTAATGAAATTTTTTTAAGTAAAGATAAGTGTGATTTTCGGGCTTAATAATGAAAGAATGATATTATGAGAATAAGAGAAATTATGTGAAATATGAATATGACAAGTTGAAAAATGAATTTATCGTTTTATGCATGAAATTGTACATGAAATTGAAATAGAAGATCATGTTGAATTATGAGAAAGATTTTGTGAGTGTGAATACTCAATTCTATGAACATGAAATGAGATTAAAGACTAGAGTGTAGCTAAGCCTTATACCGGCATTGAATAAATTCTTTTGATATAAGATATTGAAATAAAAAGACCAAGTTTGGGTCGCATTGTTGAATTGATGGTTAACACCGGTATAGAGGGAGTGCTAACTCTAGGGTATTGATTTTATTCATGATTCAAATAATTAAGATCTAGATACATAGTAAAGATGTGATGAAAGTAAGAGAAAAATACGAGTATGAGGGCCTCGGAGCTACGATGTGAGAGTATTCATAGGCTGTTTACACGATGCGTCTTGTCATGACGTGGATACATCTCCAGGATTTCGTACCGCAGGCGACGCTTGTGGAGTGTTTGGTGACTACGGGTGGTGCCATGTCTCATGACGGAGGCTGAATTGTCCATAGGTTCTACACGATGCATCGTGTCATGACGTGGATTCCCCTCCAGGCTGTCTGGACATGGGCTCGTAACTCATAGAACATCTAGGATACTTACCGTAGTTACCGTAGTAGTTTAAGTCATGGCAAGGGATTGAACCCTACAAGATGAAGAACGATTAAGGGCTTGCCCTTGAACCTATGTAGTATGGGATGCATAGAATCCTAACAAGTGCGCATTAGTGTCATGTAACATAAATAATTGCATTAAGGACTAAGTGCACCAAAAGGATAGTCCCCGTAGCTTTATCCTGTGACAAGTGTGTGCTTTCTAAGTAAGAGAAACTGATGTATAATATCCTAGTGTCAGTTGAATGAACTGACGTGCCCACAGTTTCTATGCAGGACAAAATGAATGAAAAAAGACTAAGGAGGAATTGATGCTTAAAGAATTATTCAAGTGTTGTTTATTTCATTCATGTTATTGTTGTAATTTGCTTCCACTGTTTAAATGTAACTCTGATGTAATAAAAGTTTTTTTTCAATTCCTTGTAAAATTGTACGAAGAGAAGTGTAAAGATCATGTGGAACTTCAAATTCAGTCTTATTTGGAATTCGGGGTGTTACAAATTAAAAAAAAATATTAACAAGAGAATTAAAATTTGAAATTAATTTGGATGAGACTAGACATGACTAGGAGTCACCCTGAATTTTTGTGAAATTAATTAATAAACTTTCTAACCCGATATATATATATATATATGTAAACATGACCTTTAACCTGCTGCCGGAACATAAAATCAGTAAAGAATACGATTTTTCGTCTAGTTTCTGTGATTTCGATATATCATAAATATATGCATTGGAACCGACAGAGAGTTTAGTTTTTAGTACTCCCGACGGATCCAAATTTGCTGCCATGTAGCAATGGCAATACCTGTTTTTGTACAGAAATGTCTTGCTGTCCAGAACGTATGCTTTGTTTTATTATTTGGTATAAACACTATTGCTTTGTATGTAATGAGTAGAGTTAGCTACACCTTGCATTACACAATCTTGGCACATTCTGGTATGCTCACATTAGGATGTAGTAAAACATTAACAAGCTGGGGTATTAAGGGTTGACTTGGTAGTGAACAATCGGAGACTGTACTCTGTAAGGGTCCCTTAGTGTTTACACTGATTATTGTTGTGGAAGGTAGAGTATCTATTGTTAATTACTGATTGTAAATTATTGTTATTGTGTTGAGTACATGATCTGTAGAGTTCACCATCACAGTCTAAACGACCACTGTTTGCATGCACCGAACCTCTGGTATGGGACACAGTATTGCATGCATTAGATAAGTTAATAAAATAAATAGTACCCTAGATTGACACTTGCATGCTTGATCCTGAATATTGTCATCGGTATTGATCATTAATTATAACTAGTGATTATTGCATAATTAATTATAGACCCTTGACTTTATCACCAACCTTGTGATTGCACCTTGACTTTGATCTAGCCCCTTATTCTTGATATACCATGCTTTTCTTGTTCTTTATTTTCCACTACTTGCTGTCTGTGACTTGCTCTAACAGACATTATTTTTCTACTTTAGATCATGTGTTTGCAGGTACTCAAGGAATAATACCCGAAGGACTTGGTGAGCAACACTTTTAGAGATTGGAGCTCAAGGAATAGACTGCATTGATAATCTATTTATGCTATTTCATTTTGAACATTTCTATTATTATTGTAATTTGTTTCCGGGCTTTGTTGACCCAAAGTTTGTTTTTATCCCAGATGTTGGATATTATGTTATGGAATATTTCGTTGATTATGGAAGTTATTCTTTGTTTATGTGATTATTTACTCTTGTGTGGTTATGGTTATATTCATATTGTTGAGTTAGACTGGTACAGCTTATGGATGATGCTTACATCATTCGCTGGGCCTTTGTTACGTGCACGTATTCCTGTATTTTGGGAAGCGGGGTGTGACAGGTTTTTAGTGGTATCAGAGCCAGGTTTTGGCCAATGTGTTAGTCATGTTTGGCTAACATATTAGTCAGGTTGGCTCTAGCCAGGTTAACTCAATAATATGCACACCACGTTGATGACATGAACATGTAATAACCAACATATACCTGGGTACTCAACGATTTGGTGGTTTTGTAGGCTATGGCTCGCGGAGGTTCTTCCACTTCCCAACTGAGGGATGAGCAGCCGGACAATGCTGCTATCTTCTAGATGATGCAACAACTGACGGTCCTTCTACAAGAGCACAATGAGTTGATGAGGGCTACATTGGAGGCGGCCAACCGAACTGCCGTTGGACCTGCACTGGGGTTACTACCACCAAGGCCCGGTACAGTGGTAGACTTCATGAGGCTGCACCTGATTAAGTTTTCGGGTACGGAGACGCCACTGGAGGCTAAGTAATGGCTTATCCGGATGGAGCAGTTGTTGATTGCAACTCGGATCTCCGATGTGGAGACCTTGCCCATATCTGGTGGCAGCCCGAGACGGAGTGGCTTGAGAGACCCATCACTTTGGCCACTTTCACTGAGAGCTTCATGGAGAAGTTCTTCCCAAGTGTTACCAAGGTTGAGATGGAGCGACAGTTTGTTTCCTTAACTCAGGTCAGTCTGTTAATGTTATATAATGTCATTTGTTGTTGCATACTTCACATGTGACAATATTAATGTAAACATTATATTGACTCAGGGGAATCGTTACGTGGATAAATATGCTGCGGAGTTTACTTGACTTAGCCGTTTCGCTGCTGCCATGGTGGCCACTGACGAGGACGGAGCTTGCAGGTTCCTAATGGGCTTGAACTTCCACATCCAAGACCGTTTGGCTACCCACCAACATTGCCCCTATGGTGATGTTCTAGATGCGGCCAAGTTCCAAGAGCAGACTCTCAGGAGGTTGGGTGTTACTCAACGGTTAGTGCAGCACCCTATTGCAGCTAGGCCTACTGGAGGACCCATTTGGAGGCCAATTCTGACCTATCCCTCGAGGGCGCAGCCATATCCATTGGTTATCCTGAGGACCGTTCAAACTTGTGACTACTATCATATGGTTGGGCATTCACGGCAGGACTACAGATTAGCCAATTGGCTGTGCCTGGTGTGTGGGAGCAGTGATCACAGTGATCACATGGTTCTTGACTGCCCCAGGAACATGGCTCTTACACCGATTTGAGGTGCAGCTCAGTAGGGAGCACTGGCTCGAGGTCAGGGCAAACCGCCTCTTTCACTGTAGAGGCAAGCCTTTGATCAGAGGAGAGTGGCCTCGAGGGGAAGGCAGACTGGAGGTCGTGGTCAAGCCTATAACCTTACTGCAGAGGAAGCTGGGCAGAGTGGTTGTAGGTATCATCTTAGTTTTCTCTCTTCCTGCTCATGTTCTATTTGACTCTGGTGCTACCCACTCCTTTGTCTCTTCCTACTTTGTTGATTAGCATCATTTGGCAAGCAATGCCATGCCCGCAGCTTGAGACTTCACCACAGGTAGAGGTGTCATTGTATGTTCCAGGGTGTGCAAGCAAAGCCCTTTGCTGATAAGTGGCCTGGACTTCGAGGTTGATCTTATTGTGATCCCCAATTCCAGCTTTGATATCATTCTGGGGATGAACTGTCCGGGTGTTACTGATGCCGTGATTGACTACCGAGAGAAGAAGGTGATTTTCAGGATTCCATAGCACCAAGAGTTTAAGTTTCGTGCGGGTGATACGCCGCTTGGATGTGTCAAGAACTCGATGAACCCGAAAGCTGCTACACTTGAGTCGTTGTGCACTTTTGGAGATGTTACACCCTTGGTTGTGCGGGACTTCCTCGATGTCTTTCCAGAGGAATTACCCAGATTACCGCCAGACCAAGACGTGGAATTCAGTATCGATGTTTAGTCGGGTACAACACCAATCTCCAAGAGTCCCTATCGGATGGCACCAGTTGAGTTAGCAGAACTAAAGGTGCAAGTCTAGGAGTTATTAGACATGGGTTTCATCAGGCCAAGTGTTTTGCCTTGGGGAGCCCCAGTGTTGTTCATCAACAAGAAGGATGGAAGTCATAGGCTCTGCACTGACTATCGGGAGCAGAATAGTGTCACTGTGAAGAACCGATACCCTTTGCTGAGGATTGACGACCTATTCGATCAGCTTGGTGGTGCTTCTGTTTTCTCGAAGTTGGATCTCTGTTATGGCTATCATCAGGTTAGAGTAAGGTCGCGGATATTCAGAACACGACATTCCGCACGAGATATGGACATTACAAGTTCTTAGTAATGCCATTTAGAGTTACCAATGCACCAGTCATGTTCATTGGTTTGATGAACATGGTATTCTCGTCATTCTTGGACATGTTTGTCATGGTGTTCATCGACGATATCTTGGTATAATCTCAGAACCGTGAGGACCATGCTGAACATTTGAGGGTTTTCTTGCAGACCTTAAGGGAGAATCGGCTTTACGGGAAGCTCAGCAAGTGTGAATTTTGGTTGGACCATGTTGCATTCTTGGGCCATGTTAACTCCGGTGATGGTGTTTCCATTGACCCGTCGAAGATCTCTGCGGTCAAGGATTGGCCAGTGCCGAAGTCAGCTTCAGAATTGTGGAGTTTTTGCGGATTGGCAGAGTATTACTGAAAGTTCATTCAGGACTTCTCGAAGATTGTTGGACCCCTAACTAATTTGATGAGGAAGGAGCAGAATTCTGTCTGGGATTGAACTTGTGACGAAGCCTTCGTAGAATTGAAGAGTCGGTGGACGTCAGCACCTGTGTTAACTATACCTGACAATTTATGAGGCTTTGTTGTTCATTATGATGCTACGGGATGAGGTTTGGGCGCTATACTGATGCAGCGAGGCAGAGTTGTTGCTTATGCATCCTGGTAGTTGAGGCCACATGAGAAGAACTACCCTACGCATGACATGGAACTTGCAGCAGTGATCTTCCCCTTGAACCTATGGATGCATTACCTGCTTGGGGATAGAGTCGAGATCTTCACCGACCACAAGAGTCTCAAGTATGTCTTCACGCAGGAACTGAACATGAGACAAAGAAGGTGGTTAGAACTGATGGCAGACTATGACATCAACTTGCAGTACCATCCTGGTAAGGTGAATATGGTACCCAATGCTTTGAGTAGGAGGCCTGCTACTATGCTTCTTACCAAGCAGAAGGAGATTTTGGAGGATATGAGGCGATTGGAATTTGATGTGATACTTTCTGGTTCTACACAACAGTGCATGATGTTGCAATTGCAGTCTTCACTGGTCGAGCAGATTAAGGAAGCCGAGGCTAGTGAACAACAGTTGCGAAAATTTCGAAGTGAAGTGGAAGCAGGCTTGAGAACTGACTTGGTATTCACGCCGATGGATCGCTTCGTTTTGGTGCCAGATTGTGTGTACCTAGAGGAGAAGTCAGGCAGCAGCTACTTGCAGAAGCCTATCACTCGCCTTATTCTATTCATCTGGGAGGCACTAAGTTGTATAGGGATCTGAAGCAGCATTTTTGGTGGCATGGTATGAAAAGAGCAGTGGAAAGGTTTGTGTCCCAATGTTTGATCTGTCAGCAAGTGAAGGCGGAACATCAGAGGACCGTAGGACTTTTGCAACCTCTCCCAATACCGAAGTGGAAATGGGAGAACATCACTATGGATTTCGTGATGGCATTGCCCAGATGTCCCAAGGATCACAATGCTATCTGGGTGATAGTAGACCGGTTGATGAAGAGTGCCCATTTCATTTCTTTCAGAGTGGCTCAGTCAACAGAGAGCTTGGTTGAGAAGTATATTCAGGAGGTTGTGAGACTGCATGGAGTTCCTGTTAGCATCGTATCGGACAGAGATACGAGGTTCAGGTCCCAGTTTTGGGAAAGTCTTCAGAGAAGTTTGGGTACTAAGTTGAGCTATAGCACCACTTTTCACCCACAGACAGAAGGGAAGTCCGAGAGAACGATCCAAACACTGGAGGACATGTTGAGGTCTTGTGTTCTTTAGTTTGGTGGTTCTTGGGAAGATCATCTGCACCTGGTTGATTTCTCGTACAATAACAGCTATAGGCAAGCCTCAAGGTAGCTTTGTACGAGGCGCTCTAGGGTCGCAAATGTCGATCGCTAGTTTGTTGGGATGACATTGGCGAGAGGAAACTCTTAGGGCCTGAGTTGATCACGAAGACTGTTGATGCAGTGGCTCAGATCAAGAAGCACTTGCAGGCAGCTCAGGACAAGCAGAGGAAGTGGGCTTATTGTCATCGAAGGCCTCTAGAGTTTGAGACAGGTGATCATGTTTTCCTGAAGGTTTCGCCATGGAAGGATGTTATCCGCTTCAGTGGCGGGGGCAAGCTGAGTCCCCGATTTATCGGTCCATTCAACATTATGGAACGAGTGGGCAAGGTAGCTTACAGGCTCGCACTGCCACTGGCTTTGGATGGAGTCCATGATGTATTCCACGTCTCTTAGCTCAGGAAGTACATCAGGGATGACAGTCATGTCTTTGACTACTTAAAATTGTTCGTGAGACCAGACTTATCATGCTAGGTCCAACCAATCTCCATCTTGGACAAACGTGAGAAAGTCCTGAAAAATAAAGTCATCAAGCTTCTCCGGGTCTCATAGAGTCCCACTCGCCCGGTGAGTCCACTTGGGAACTTGAGGAGGAGATTCAGAAGAAGTTCCCTCATCGGTTAGAGTAATTTCTTTTTCTGTTCGGGATATTTTCGGACGTGATTAAGACCCATAAGAGTATAGGGGTACATTCCAAACTCAGTCGGGCTCTTATCCCTCTCCTCAGTTGTCTCCACTTTGACCGAAGATGACTCTGCCACCCTCTTCCCCATCTCTCTTCTTGTGGGTCGGGAGACAAATACTTCTTCAACAACACCGCTACAGGAGGAACCGTTACTCGATGAGACCCAAAATATCTTAGAATAAATAATATATTAGCTAACCTGACTACCACGGTCGGACGACGAACATTCACTGGAGAAAAAGTCATCTAAAAATCTAGAGAGAAGCTCTGGAGGAGAGAGGTGGGGTGAAAATGAGAAGAAGTCCGAAGAAATGGAAAAGGGAGTGAATTTATAGGAGAAGGAAAAAGGAGGAAGGGGGAGGGAGGATTGGGCCCCCAACAGTCGGGGAATCCCAACCACTGCTCAAAAAGAACAACAAAATAACGTCGGCGCCACGTTGGAACCACGAAGGCATCAAATTAAACGACAGGTAGGTGCCATAAAAGTGCCACGTTACTGCCAACTTTGCACATTGTATGCATCCTAATCACTAAATGATAAAAGTGTAGATGACATACTCCCTCTCCGGTGCCACACACTGTAGACAACACGTTATGACTAGAACGACGAATACGCCACTTTCTAGCCGTTGGATTTCTCAAAAATGTGTGCCCACCTTGATGAACGAACCAGATCACATAAAAAATCGCACAGCATCGCGGAGACCCCCTCCTCGATGGCACGCATAGGGATGGAGGGGCACCAACATGCTTTGTGATTGAGCACACCGTTAGGCCACTCGATCTCCACAAAAAGCACATCCACTACATCAAATGGCCCAGATCGAGTGAGCATGAGAGTGGCACCAGGGAGCCCCCCCCTCCCAGCGGCACGCACCTAGCAGAAGCGGCACTGGTGCACTCAGCACTGGAATGCATCCCCAGACAGCCCGATCTCCTTGAAAAACATGTCCATCTGATCCAATGGTGCCAAGTTTTATTTTTAATTTAAATTCTTTTTAAATAATTATTAATTCGGATAAATTAGTTTAATTACAATAACAACAACAAAGCATTTTTTCCAACTAGTTGGGGTCGGCTACATGAATCTTGATTTTCTATTCTGCTCGGTTTAGCACAATATCTTCTGTAAGGTCACAAGATATCATATCTTTTCTCACCGTTTCCACCCAAGTTAATTTAGATTTTCCTCTACCCTTAACTCTACCCTCAATACTTATCAGATCACTCTTTCTAACGGGGGGCACTACTAGGTCTACGTGTGACATATCCAAACCACCTGAGGAAATTAATTTGATTACTGAGAAATAATTTAAAACTCTAAAAATAATTACAATTTAAGAAAAATAATTAAAATATTCCCAAATTTTATTTTCAATTTGAAAATGTCAACTATAAACCCAAAGTTTAATTGTAAAATTCAGAAAAATTGATTAAATTTTTATTTTAAAAAATTAAAAATTGTGAATAGTCTAGAAAAATCTAGAAATGTTTGGAAAATTCCTAAAAGCTTTACAAGGTTTCCAATGCTCCAAGAAGCTTCGAATGAGATTCGTAGCCTCCCCAGTCGTCCCTAAAGACATACAGCTCATCAGATCATTTGAAACTAGGTGAACTACTCCTCGAAGGCTACGATACCCAACTTTTAGGAGTGGGGGGCTTATGATTAGGGTGAAAATCTAATCGAATAAGGACCACACGATTGTTGCAGGAATCTCAAAGCATCTAAGGGAAAAGCAATAATGTTACAGGCCTGTATGAAGAACATTAGATAATTCTCAACTCAAAACAGGTCTATAAGTAAGGAGTAAGCTATAGCTCAAAAAGAGGAATCCAGGTTAATTCAAAGCTCTTCACCAAATCCTCAATCCAAAGGAGAGTTATCAACTAACCATATCTCCTAACCCTGAGAACCAGTAGTTTAAACACAAAAGATGCTTTTTCAAGTTAATCTTTTGTAACTAACTCCAAGCCTATAAATACCCTCCACCTCCTTCATAGTTAGGTAATCAATATTTTGCCCACAATAAATCCATTATTTTTATGAGTTCTGACTTGAGCGTCGGACACCCTAGTGTTTTAACTTCTTGTAGGTTTTCTTGAGCGATCTTCGCCATCCAAATCTGATCCAAGCGTCCACAATCATCCGAAATCAGATTAAGGAGCGGTTAACAGTGATCAATTCCGATCAAAGTAAAGGTTACATCTTGATAGTTTTCCATTAAAGAATTCACATCATCTAATTGCTCCCACACAAAATATAGCAGCAACAAGTATGAACTAGAATATTCTAATATTCCGAAAACCTAGGGATGAAGAAGACTTTCCACCAATTTCCGTGATTTTTTAAAATCAGAAATGTAAGAATCTTAGCCTCCCTCTAACAATTATATATATTAATAGAAGTGATAAAATAGACAAATAATAGATAAAATAGAAGTAATAGATAATATACTGATGGATAATGGCAGTAATAGAAGTAATCTATACAATATATTATGTTAATACCACTTTTTGTCCAAGATTTTTTCGCTAGTTTTCTTTTTTAAAACAAAAAAGCAAGAGTAAATGTAGAAGGCAACTCCCAATCTTTCTCTATTCAAAATTTAAACTGAAATCGTACTTTTTGAACAAACAAAAAAAAATGTACAATATTATATACATGTTGTTATGTGAAATTTTCAAAATTAGGTTTGTCATTTTCTTATTTTGAAAATTCTGTGCAATATTGCACATGGTTATACCAGTATAATGTAATAGATAGATTACTGTGTTTTTTTTTTTGTGTGTGTATATATATATATTGTGAACATGGTTATAGCCTTGAACACACACACTCTCTCATCCCAAATAATTAGGGAATTGTGCAGCGGGGGTTTGAACCTCCGACCTCGTGCTGGTTAGCGAAGATGCTTACCACTAGACCACTATTATTATTTATTATTTATATATCTTTTCTCTAGATTAAGTTAACTTTCATTTTTGCTAGTGTCATGTGGTCCACTAGTAAGTCTCTTCACTAGTGAGGTCAAAAGTTTGAATCCTGATTGCACCAAAAAGTCCCAAATTGATATATATTCACTGTGAAGTGTAGGTGTGCGTAGCTACGGCCGTATTAAAAAAATATAAAAAATGTTTACCTTTCATTTTTGTTCCAAAAATCATTACTGAATAAGGTCCAATAATAATTTAATGGGTTTTCCCTATATGGGTCACGAAAAAATATTTTAATTCCATATACCTCACTCACAAATATTTAATTCCATATAAATACTTTTGAGTGAGTTATATGGAATTAAATTTTGGTAACAAGAGTGGTTATTTGGGATTGATTTTGATATTTTCAGTGAGAGCATCTGTAGTCGTTGGCTCTCAATATTTGGGTATTTGGCATATAGGAATAGAATTTTTATGTTTGATCTGCAGTCATTTTGAATCATAAATTGGGTTTTGATTTAAAAAAATGGATAGACGAATGATAATGTTTCGTCCCTACAAAAAAATTAAATTAAATTAAAAATGTTATGGACGAAGGAAGATTTCCCGTCGTTCTAATTTAAAAAATTAATAACAATAACCGATGGACGGGAAATCTTTTCCCGTCCGAGGATCTTTTCCCGTCCGAGGCTGTCTTTTATTATTTAAATTTAATAGATGAAGAATCATCCCTCGTCCGTTTGGAGCCAAAATTTGTTCACGGATGAACATTGATTCCTCGTCCTATACCATAAATTCAATTAAAAAAAGTCATACAGGGAATCATTTGGTGTCCCACACTTTTTTTTATCATTTCAAATTGGCCCTTGAAATATTATTCTCTCTTCTATATAATTCAACCAACTTCATATGAGTAGGCTTCACACTAAAACTATCTTCTTCCCCTCTTGCCCAACTCAATTTTTGAGTAAATCTCATTCCATTCTCCGAAATATTTACTCTAAAAATTAATGTCGGTCCGAAGATTTATTGGTAGGATCAAACCGAAGATTCAAGCTAGTTTGGGTCATGGCAATACAAGAAAAGAAGCTGAATCGGATACTCCAGATATGGATTTAAGTGATTCGACAATGTGGAAATGGGTAATCGATGACATCTCGCATATTTGTAAGCATATTACTGAGATATCTTACGAGGGATTTTGTGCATTTAGGTGAAGTTGGAATGGTCAAATCAAAGTATACAAGATTTGCTCTCGTGTCCCACTAGTTTAGGAAATAATCGATAATGCAGGCTGGCAGCGTTTTTTTCACAATTGATACCAAGATGTCATCTCATAAGTGTGTAGAGGCCTTGGTTGAGAGATGGTGGGATACTACCCACACATTTCATCTACCTTGCGTTGAGTTGGGTTTGACCCCATTGGATTGGGCAATGCTAACGGGAAATCGATCAGAATCGGTGAGAAACCACTTTGTAACGACGAAGAGTATCCCTTCGAAATAGTTCAGAACCGCTTTGTTGATAAAATAACTGCCGATGATTGGAAGTCTCAGGGAATATGTCACGCCCCGCTTCCCATTATACTAAAACACGGGCACGTAACTAAGACTCAGTGAATGATATAAGTTTTCAAATGCACATCATCCATAAGTTGTACACATATAATCTCAACAATATAAAATATAACCACAACCACGCATGAAAGAATAATCACATACACATGAATAATCCATGAAATGTCTCACAAACTAACCAACATCTGAAAAGAAATAAACTTCGGATAAAAAATGCCCGGAATATAATGTATATAAAATAGCAACAATAGTAACTAGGAGAAGCAAGAAATAAGATTATTAATGTAGGCAAAGATTTGACTTCATTCTCTAGAGGAGTTGTTTACCAAGTCCTTCGATCATTCCCTCTTCAATACCTGCAATCTCCACATCTAGAGTTGGGGGGAGAAAGGGACCGTTAGATTAAGTGACGGACCGCAAGTAGTAATAAGCAAAATAGGAATAAGAAGCAGGCATAACAGGGAAAGCAATAAGAACTGGCAATGTAATTGTAATACAACATGATCAAGTGTAATGCAAGTAACAACTGAAACAACTCTCAAAATATAACTAATCGGAAAAATGAATCATGTAACGAAAAACATGTCGTATAAACAAGAATCATTGTCACGCCCCGCTTCCCAAAAAGAATACGGAATACAGATACGCGACTCAACCCAGCGAATGATTTGCATCATCCATAAGCAGTTCAGCAATCTTTATAACATTTCACAAAATAATCAGAGTCGGAAGTAAAAGAGTCAACCACACATGCATAATTGAATTAATAAACTAACAGAATTTACTTGAAACAAAATACATTAAGCTCAAATAAATCAGAATCTGGACAAGCCAAATATCCTGGGTCACATCGCCCAAAATACAAAGTAATCATTCAAGTACTCAAAATACATTATTCAAAGCAACAGTAATAGCAATACTAATAAGCAAGAAATCCAGCACCCATATCTCATTTCGCCAATGCCATCGGGCAGCTGACCATCCTGATCTGGAATTAATAATTGCAGGAGAATGGAAAAAGAAAATAAGTAGCCGTCAATGCAAGTTACGAGCCACTTATAATGTATGATACAAGTACATGGAAAAGGTAAACAAATAGTATGGAATAATGCATCAACAATAATAACTAGCATGAATCAGTAAAACAAAGTAAACCAGCATGGTATACTAACAGTACAAATGAATATGTCAAGTATAGTGTCATATGGTAACTAACAGTGTCCAGTAACAGTAAGCTCAGTATATCAGTGTAATAGTATAACAGTATCAGTCTAACTGTATCAGTCTTATGTTCTTACTAGCTAGGTAGCACTTCATGCGCCCCAAAATATAACACATGGTTGCTACAACAAACAGTTTTGCTTTTAAATTTCATAGTGGACCATAATGGGACAGTGTACTCAGGTATCAGTAACAGTAGCAGCGGAAGTAAAAATAACAGTAACAGTAATAGTAAAAGTAACAGTAACAGTAACAGTAATAGTATGGAACACTAGTTTCTTTCCAAGTACACGTTTCCATATTTTCCACTACTAGATATTCCCTTAAGAAACCCCGGCCTGATCACTTTTATTATGGTTATCAACAGACATGATAGTGCATGAAATAGTGTCAAACTAACATGGTACAATCAGTATCAGGTTCAGGAAAATAAATAAACATGCACAGATGATATACGGTCACATAAACGAGCCAAATAGTGTATGTTCATATTCAGGACGGCATGAAAGTACAGTACTAAAACAGTGATTTCCTTTACTACAGAAATCCATATCTGAATATGTTAAAGAATCTGGAAAATAGACATCCACACGAATCCAGCGATTATATATAAGCCATATAGTATTTCACAAAATCATAACTCAAAACTGATTTGAATCCAGAAAATACGTTCAGCCAGAAATCAGTAAATCGTACTCAATGATAGGAAAACAGCATTGAAACTCCTCAAATAAATCCAAAAAACATCTGGGGTAATCCCTTATATGTCTAGTATCAGAATATAAAGTTTCATAATATTCCAGTAAAATTAGTTCAGCCAACAAAAATCAGAAAACATAAAGAAACGATAGTTTGGCAAATCTGGAATTCCCAACACTGATGTACAAAAACTATAATATCTCGCAAACCGTGAAACAAAATCCAAATCTGTCAAAGGGAGATGAAAATAGGAAAAATAAGATAACTTTCATATTTCATAAATATTTTTCATGCAGTAAAAGGAAATAGGGTGAAAATACGATTCTTTACAGAATAGTGAGCAAAACACAGCAAGTATAGCTTTCATAAATAAGCATGAAACGGCATATAAAACCCATCAATAAAATCCACCAAAATTCTGGGTAATCCCTAGATAGATATAAAAATAATGTACAAAGTTTCATATCAAAATAATATATTTAGGACTAGTATCAAAATAGTTTAATCATCAAAATCATCAAGAAACAAAATCTGGAAATGAAATACACTACTGTAGTAAAATAGCCATAACTAACTCATACGAAAACGAAATCGATCAAGGTCAGAGAGTTTGGAAAGAAGACGGATTTCTCTACAATTCATGTATAATACAAAAATTAAGAATTCTGACCTTAATAGGGTCTAAAATACAAATCAAAATTGATCATCGACAAATACAGATTTTCTTTTGAAAACAAAACCAACATAAACCACACGATACTCATTCCAATCACAATCAAACATGGTATAGAGTCTACTAAGTGTCCAAATATCATGAAATAGAATATCTAACATATTCACAACCATCATATCACATGGATCTCATCAAACACATAATTCCACCTAATCATCTCACATATATGAATAGATCAAGAACGGTCAAACCTAGTTGTTTTCATGTCGATTTTTGTATCGTGAGGCAACTATGGTCAAATAGCACAATAGAGACAAAACCCATCTAAAATAACACACACACAAGTTGTCTCTAGAACCCAACTACACTATAAGCGGTATTTTTGACTTGTATCATACAAAGAAATTTGAGTACAAGTTACTTGCCTTAACCGAAGATAAAAATGAAGAACACCAAGAATAACGGGAACGGATCCCGACAACAATCAAACCCACGAACAAGAATCACGAACCAAACAACGATCCACATGTGCAAACTCATGCACGTGCAACCCACAAAGTGAGAGAGAGAACAAGAGAGCGTCGGAACGTTGGGAGTGGTGGTGGCTGGCTTGCTAGCTGTCGCTGCTCCTACGTCGCTGCTGCAAGTCAGACGGCAGAGGATGGGGAGAGAGAGATGAGATGGTGGAGTGCTCGGGTGTTGAGTGATCGGCTAGGGCGTCGGCAAAGGAGGGTCGGGGGTTGGGCTGTTCGGGATGGAGGACGTCGGGGTGATGTAGGTCGGGCTGGGGTGTGTCGGCGCGCACAGGAAAGAGAGAAAGGGAGGCCGAGATGAGAGAGTTAGGGATAGGGTTTATGGAGAGAGAGTGTGTATATATATATATATGATTTTAGTTTAGGGTTTGGGTATGTGGGTATTTAGGTTGTTGGGTTGCAGGTAGTTTAGGAGTAAAAATAGGATTGGTTTAATTAGGATTTGATTAGGATAAATTTGTATAAGACTCAAAATAGGATTATGGTTAATTTGGCTTTGGAAATCAATTAAGGATCAAAGCAATAGGGTTAGAGATAGGGTAACCAACCAAAACACCATGAATGCCCAAGAGCAAAACTAAAGTGAACTAGAATCCAATAAAGAGAAAAGAACAACAATTGATGAAGAATGAAGCAAAAGACGAACAAATCAACACAAAGAGCTCAAAATAAAACAAAAGTGAATATATATTGAAACAACTCCAATATACGTTCCAAGAAAAATACAAGAGAGTACAAATATTGAAGAAGAAGGAAAAAATACATCAAAAATACGGAAAACGAAAAACAGGGGTTACAATCATGCAACTTGTAAACTGGAATCATGTAAACTTATAACATGTAACATGTAACTTATAAACATGAATCATGCACGTTTTCAGTATTATTCTTAAGTCTATCAATATTTTATAAATTCTAACTAATGCACGCAATCATGCGTCCCATACCATAGGTTTGGGTGCATACAATCAAGTTACCGTTTAGACTCTAATGGTGAATTCTAAATAGTCATATACTTGGGTCTTCCAGTGACAATAACAAGAATAATATCATATCCTGTAATCATATCTTATCATATCATATTATGTAATCAGGAATCATATCATATCATGTAAACATATATAGAGTCACTATTATGAGAAACACAAGGCTTCCTTCAGAGTACACTTTCCTATATTGTTCACTACTAGATTCTTTCCCTTATTACCCCGACTTGTTACACTTTTGCAATAATCAAACATGAACATGCACAATGAGAACGAGTATCAAGAAAGGGTAGTATCAAGGCTATGTAATGCATGATATACAAGTTCAATTAACTAAATGCAAGAAATAAATATATTTACAATCGAGGACATGAAGTTATAATTCTAGATAGCAATATGTTTCTGTATAAAACTCACTTTCTCGTTACTACTAGAAAGCAAATCGGGTACCGTCGAGGTTCTGAAAAGTAGACTTCATTCCGGTTCCAATGCATATTCACATGATATATTATAAATAAAATAGCTAGGTCAACCAAACAGTTCTCTACATGTCTACTGTTCAGACAGTAGCTCACTACAAAGTTATTATGCATATATAAATCGATTGTAAAATCATTTAAAAATCTTTTAAAAATTATAAAGTGACTCCTAATCATGTCTAGTAACATTATAGTTAATATCAAGTCTTTATTTTACCAATAGCACAATGTTTTAGTGTACTTCAAATCGGTAATCTGAAAATTAGAAACCATACAGTACTAAAAATGTGATAACTTATAGCCTACAACTCAGAAAATAGATCCGTAAGAAGTTCCAGAAACTAGATTCATATGTCTACAACAATCATTTATAAAGTTCAAATTGATTTAAACTTTAACTATGTCAAAATCTCATCACAGTCTCAGGTAGATAGCATGCAGAATTCACAACATCGAAATATATAGTGATCAAAATCTTTAAAATGTGTTCATCTACTACGCCTCTTAATCATGTGTTCGTGTAATGCATATGATAACAAGTAATATTCATGATCAAATTCCTGATATGAGATTGACAAGAATCAAGTGGGCTAGTGCATACTAATGGAGGACTATCAATCGACACGTGAAGGGAAGGAACAAAATTATAATACACGATAAATCAACTAAAGACTACTTACAGGATTCAAAGAAAAGCTTGTACGGGAATAAAAAAGTGTACAAGAGATACTTGCCTTATTACAGCATTTGCACGTGCGACGAGAACACACAAGCGACAGCGACACAACAACAAGAGATAGAGCCAACCAAACAAGAGAGGGCAGCAACACCAAGAGACGGTGGCAACACACATAACGCAGCAAGAGCGATGGAAGCAACAGCTTTGGGGACAGCAAGAGGCAGAGGCAACACATCGCAAGAGCAATGAGGGGAAAGCGGTGCAGCTAGAGGCAGCAACGGCGAGGCAATCGCGAGAAGGAGCTCAGGGGAGAGGCTGTGAGGAAGATTACGGCGAAGTCGAGGTGGTCAGGAATGGTGCAGGTATCGTGATGGGGAAACTGCGAGGCTGTGCTGCGAGGCTTGCGGGATGGTGTCAGCAGTGCAGGTAGGGTTGGCAATCAGGTCGACCGGGCCGGGTCGGGTCGAACCCGCCCGATTTGGAACCTAAGTAGGGCGGGTTCGGGTCGGGTAGGTTGGTTAACTGGGCTGGGCCGGGCCGGGCCGGGTTGGCTTAGGGAAATCTCGACCCGGCCAACCCGTCAACCCATTCGGGTCGGGTCGCGTGTTGGCCCATTTGTTTCAACATCTTTTTTTTAACTTAAAAAAAATTGTAGTAGTAGTAATAATAATAATAATAACAATAATAATTAAATAGTGAAATTGCAAAAAAAAATGTATATATTATTCATATGATTTCAACTTATACAAATTTCTAACTATTTTATAAGAAACAAAGAATTATTATAAATTTGTTCTATACAATTACAAATTTCTTCTATAAAATCACAATTTTCTTCAATTTTCCAACTTATTTATAAGAAACAAAGATTTATTACAATTTTTATACATTTACAAATTTCTTGCATATGTTGGTCTTCAATTTGTTGTTGTTGTTGTTCTTCAATTCTTCATGTTGGTTGCTATTGTTGTTGTTGTTGTTCTTCTTGTAACATCCCGTATTAATTTTTAAATAAAAATAAATTTCTTATTTTTAAACGTACAACACACGTGCAATTTCATCTCATTATTTTCATTCTCAATTTTATTTAAAAGTTATGCACAATTTCCTTTCATTTATTTTTGTTGCCTATTAGAACTCATAGGCCTAATAGAAGACTCTAAGCCCATTAAAATAAATTAAATAAATAAAAAAATGAACCAAGCCCACAAGTGGAAGCCCATTAAGTTAATTAAAAGAGAAGCCACTAAATAAAAGAAAATCCCATTAGTTAATCTACATTTTAATAAATATTTTTATCCTACACTTGTCATGTAACAACATGTATAATTCAATAAATAACAAGTATATATATTTAGGCTATAAACAAATAATTAAACAAATGAATTAGAAGTGTGCACATGTGGGAAATCCAAAGGTTAGCCATGCATAAGAATATGAAGAGTTGTGAGTTTGTGGTAGTAATGGTGAGTGGGCATTTAAATTGGATAATGGGTATTTAATTTTGGGTAATGAGTGTCTCTTCATTCATCCATTTGACCTTATAAATACCACCCCCTTTTCTTCATAATCTTTCACCAAAGATCGAAAGAAACAAAAGATAAGAAAGAGAGAATTGTTTGAGTTCTTGCTTGGAGGAATGAGAGCTTGCTAGGAGAAGAAGGGAGTCCCATTCTTGGAGCTAGGAGCAACTTCTAGGAGTCTTGTTCTACTTTAAAATCTTCATTGAGGTGGGTGTCTTCTTGAACTTTCTAAATTAAGCATCATGCATGTGTAGGTAAATTAAAATATAAATTTGATATACATATGAGTAGTAGTTAAATTAAAATGATGATATTTAGAATGAAGATGCATGCTAATTGAAAGATTGTCATGAAAATAAGTTGAATTGATGTTGTTTGATTGCATGGTAGTACATCATGATTAGATTAAATGATGTGAATATAGATTTGTACACAAAGTTACTAATTCATGCCAAGAAAACTTACTGTTTTGAATTTTGTTTGCACAACAGAAAACCATATCTAATAAAATAGTAGGAATCTCGAGCTAAAACTTTTGGGAAGCATCTTGAATGTGTCGGAAACATACCTTTAAAATTTCATAATATTTGGAGGTTGTTTACTATTTTAATAAATTTTAAACTCAAAACTGGTTAGTAGTTGGCTGGTTGCTAAAAAATCTGCACACCTTTTCGTTTTTTATCAATTCATCATTGTAAATGAGATAATTTGAGAAAAGTCAGAACTAAGAAATTGTTGTAGACACGTTAACATATCTGAAAGTCTAAGAAATAATATTTTCACAAAGAATTGGATTTTATAAAAATTTTACGAGATTGTACAGTGGTAGTATTTCAGTATCTCGACTCTACTGTATATTTTTAAGAATTCAATGTTATAGATATATTATTTTGAGAAATTTATAACTAAAAAAACTAAATTAGACTTTTATACCTTCAGTTTGATATAAAGAACGCTAAGTTTCGTGAAGTATACAATTTTCTATGATTTTTACAAATAGCATGTAATGCAGTTTTCTAACTTTCAATTTACTGTTTTGAAAATGATACTTAGATGAAATCATTGAGAATGCTTCTCACTATTTTAAGTTATATTTTTTGGAAAAATAAATATCATATTCATGCTTAGTCGTGATGTAAACTCAATATATATATATATATATATATATATATATATATATATATATATATATATATATATATATATATATATATGGTTAATGATGTTAGGAATTGGTTCAAAATAAATCAAAGGAAAATGATGAGATGAGTTTTAAATGATGAATTTTCAAGAGATTATGTTTTAATCTTAATTAACTTGATTTGAGAAAGTTTTGGATGAATATAAAAAGTGTATGTAAAAATGAATAGGTTGAGATTGTACCAATTGATGAATGAATAAGAATGAATGCAAGAATTTGAATAAAATATGAATACATAAAAATTGAGAATATGAGTAATAAGGGGATGAGTACCCCAAGTTGTTAAACATGAAAATATGTTAATTCTAGAGGCATAGTGAGACCCAGATACCGGCAAAGTAATGGAAATGAACAATTGATTTTTCAAAAGTGGCAAATATGGGATGTTGTTCTCAGTAGCTTTGTGGAAGACCGGTAGGAGGGTAAACTAGCTCTAGGTGGTATTATTTATTCATGTTCAAACTTAAGGATTAGGCACTAAAAGAAGATGTAGTAAACTTGGGCAAACGTGAGTGGAGGGGCTCTATATAGTCGGGCGGTGGATTTCGGGACTGTAGACCTAGTCGGACGGTGGATTCCGGGACTGTGGTCGGGCGGTGGATTTCTGAATCATGATTAGTTGGGCGGATAGTATGACATACTCTAGTGTATATTCGTATAATTGCGCTAGAGGGACACTTGCGGGATGTTCGCACGACGAGGATTCTGTATAGTCGGGCGGTGGATCTTCGGGACTGGAATCCGTACTCGTGGAATGTCAAAACTTTGTTTTAATACTGGGTTGTTATCTTGGCAAGAGACTAAACCCTCTAATGTGGAGCACGTAGGTACTTTCCCTCGGACCTATGTAGTATGGGATGTATAGAATCCGAACAAGTATGCATTAGTGTCATTGTAGTATAACATCTGTATTAGGCATTAAGTCATATCATACACTAACATATCAAGGGTATTCACTCTTTCCACTTCTATATGCATTCAAGTTTATGATTGTTAAAGTAAGAGATTTTGTTATAATACAGCATAGAGAGGATCACTATTTGTAACATTGCGTCGGTTGTAAGCAACTGACGTGCCCACAGTTTCATATGCAGCACTTGGATCTTACAAGGAGATATAAAGATAAATTTGATGTTGATGATTACTTACATACTCAAGTTGTTAAAATTGTATATTTATCATGTTGTACTTCTTTTATTTTCCGCTGCTTTATTGATGTAAAAGAACAATGTTGTAATAAAAGTTTCAAATTCCATGTAAAATTATACGAAGTGAAGTGTAGATCTTGTTAAGCTACGGATTACCGTATTTTGGTATTCAAGGTGTTACAGAATGGTATCAGAGCCACGCTTCAATAAATAGTAAAAATTTAAAAGGACGACATATTAGGGTGGACATTTGTAACACTCTACAAAATTGGATATGACAATTTTGACCCTCGTGTGTTACGCAGATATATTTTGTAACATACTTCAATATGTATTTTGGATTCCGACTATTTATGCATTTCCCGTATATTTTTATCTTATTTGAGTCAACTCAAATATAAAATTTCAATCTCTATATTTTTACGTGCTTTTACGTATTATCAATGCACGTATCGATTACGTATTTTTCCACAGCTACGTGTATTATTTTAATGTGCTTCAATTATTTATTTACGTATTCGAATTTGTTTTATAAACGGAAATCCATTTTTCTTCTATTTTTATTAAAATACTTCTGTACATGTAATGCACGTGTTTTCCATGTACGTAGTGATTACGTCGTGTAATATATAAAATTAATAATATATTTTTCTTATGTTGTATTTCTATTTAATTTAATATTTTTCCGTTAATAGAGTCGAATTTTGTATTTCGGTGTTTTACGTCCGACGCACGTGTTTGCGGTGCACGTAATAGTTGCATTTAAAAAAAAAACATGAAGTATGTATGTGACTATTTTTATTCTTCCATGAAAACATATAATTGTATATGCATCTTAAAAATTATATACATATGGTTTTAATCAAATATACATATAATTGTATATGCATGAAAAATGGTAGGTGGCCGGCTGAATTGGATGGAGGGAGAACACAAATTTTGAAATTGTGAGTGGATGAGTGGGTGGTGTTCAAGGGGGTAGTTATTATAACCATCACCTAAGTATTCTATAAAAATATCCCCTTGCTCCTACGCCTTTCTCCTCATTCCTCCTTCTTTCCCCTCTGTTCACATCCGAAACCCAATCAATCCAGCAACCATTTGCTTCTCCACTCAAAATCCGGCATACAATGTGTGTATACTTATACATATATATGTATATGTATGCCTATACCCCCTAATACCTTACCTTTCTCCATCATCTCTTTTCTTTTCCTTCTCTGTCACCTTCCGAAAGCCACAGACCAAATAAGCACTTCCTGTTGCCTTCTCCACATCAATCTCATCACAAAGGGGTGTGATATGGCTAAAATCGGGGTTCAATCAGGACCGCCCAAATCAAGCACGAATCTTGACGCCCGGGGGTAAAACGGTAATTCCACGTGCAAACGGGTCCAAAGCGGGTACTGGGTCTCTTTTGCAAAGAACCAATAACCCGCGAATGGATCCGCCTTAGCCGGGTACGGGTTCCGACCCGATACAAACCCGGCCCGACAAGAGGGAATCAAGGCCACCAATTTGACCAAATCAAAGGGCTTGATTGACAGCCACTGATTTGACCAAATCAAAGGGCTTGATTGACAGTTACCCTCTCACCTGGGGATTAGGGATGGATTTCCTAAACTAATTGGGAGGATTTCACTCCAAACAATTAGACAGGAAACCTGGCTCCTAACTTCACTCCTATGGCGGCTATAAATACCTCCCACCTACAATTGTCACAGGTTAATCACTCTTTCACCACTTAAGCTCTTTCTTAATCTTTTTCTGATTACTGACAAGAGCGTCGGAGGGTGCGTCGCCGGAATCAACCCCGGTGTTTCGCACTTCCTTGCAGGTCGCGACAGGAGCAAGAAGGCTGAGTCAACTGTTCAGGTTTTTCTCGGACTCACAAATTCTATCTGTTTACCCCCATACCGAAATCAGCGGTAACAGATTGGCGCCGTCTGTGGGAAACACCACACGAACAGCCTCAGCCCCTTCTCCGTCATCCTCTGCAGTCATGCCTCCGAAGAAGGTCAGATCCAGAGGGTCAAACCGTGTGGCAAACCTCGCCGACTCGACGAATGAAGTCCCAGTCAATCCTATTCCTCAGTCCGACCTCCCTCCGCCGGCCCAGCAGGGCCCACCTCCTCCTCCCAAGCAGCAGCCCAACAATGGTCCGTCCGGTCATAACGGTCGGAAGGAGAAGCAGCCCCTCAATCCGGGCCATGTCTCGGTCCATAATGGGTCCTCGGACTCGATGGCTTCTCATCATCCCAACCTTCGCATCACACTCCTGAACCGCCAGAAGGACGACGACCTCCGCACCCATCTTGACGAGAGGCGGGCCCGAGAGGGAGCCTCCCGCCAGCGTCAGGGTGAACGGTCCCCTCGTCGTCGAGACGGCAGAAGGTCCCCGGACCGCAGAGGCCGAGCGACGTCCCCCGAGCGCCGAAGGAGGAGGTCGCATTCCCCCGGGGATAGGTGTCATCCGAGAAACCGAGAGGTGCCTATCAGTCGGGCCGAATTCCTCCAATTTCAGGAGACCGTTCTACAGGCTCTCAACCTTCAGCAGAACGTCCAGAATGCTCAGAGAGCTTCGACGCCCCCGAGGGACCCCAGTCCTCGCCGCCGAACCCGAAGTCCTTCCCCGGCTCCCAGCTGTCCAGTGGCAGCAATATAGTCCTCCCCGATCCCAGGACTACCGGCGCCAGAGTCCGCGCTCCCCCTCCTATGAAGAGGAGTCTGGGGGGTCATACGGTTACCAGCGAAGGGACGACGCCCTCATCCGCCGTATCCACGAGGTGGAAAGGCGTATCGGCCGCATGGACAGGGAGGAGGAGTCCCGAGCAGGAACCTTCCGTCCCAGCCGGCCCCCCTTCTCACGATCGATCATGGAGGCCCACATACCGAGGAGTTTCAAACCGCCACAGTTTGAAACATACTCAGGGGAATTCGACCCGGTCGATCACGTCGAAAGCTTCAAGACCCTGATGCTGATCCATCAAGCTTCCGACGCGGTGCTCTGCAGGACCTTCCCTGCCACCCTCAGGGGGTCGGCTCGGGAATGGTATTCCAGGCTTGCCCCCTCATCCATCTTCTCATTCGAGCAGTTCGAGACGCTGTTCATTACTCACTTCGTGAGTAGCAGGCGAGCCGAGAAGACAAGTCTTTCCCTACTGAACCTGTGGTAGGAAAGGGAAGAGAAGCTGCGGGACTATGTGAAGAGATTCACCGCAGAGGTCAGGTCTATCGCCTCCTTAGACTAGTTCGTGGCCACCGTGGCGTTCCAGTCAAACGTCCTTAACGCCAACCTCCGATCATCCCTAGCCAAGAAGCCCCGCATGACTTCGCCGACCTCCTCCTGAGGTGCGAGAAGTACATCCGAGCAGAGGAGGCTGAAGCCCCCGAGCTTCGGAGGGCCCTCCGCAGGATCGAAGAGGAAGGCGACGGGGGAAGAGGGGTCCAAGAAAGCTCAGAAGGACATTGGCGGTCAGCGCCGCCCTCCCCCCAGGTTCGAGAAGTTCACTCCCCTCACCACTAATGTCTCTACTATCCTAATGGAGGTGGAGAAGGAGGGGGTCATCCCTCCGGCTCCGAGGATGCACACCCCAGCGAAGAGGAGGAACAAAGATAAGTGGTGTCGTTACCACCGAGACCACGGCCACGACACGAATGATTGCCGGGCTCTGAGAGATGAGATTGAAGCCCTCATTCGGAGGGGGCAGTTGGCCAAATTCGTGAAGGCTAACGATCGGACGGATCGCAACTCTCCTCCTCCTCGGGGGGCTAACAAGTGCTCCGAGCGGCGCGAGGAGACACCCGAATTCGAGGAGGAACGGGTTCTGCACCTGATCCACGGAGGCCCCATGGGGGGCCCCTCTAATTCCTCCCAGAAGGCCTTCATCTGAGAGGTCAACTCGGTCCACAGTGCCCCTCCCCCAAAAGGTCTCGGCGTCCCTGTGTCTTTCTCCGATGCCAACCTCGAAGGGGTCCGAACCCCACACTACGATGCCCTCGTCATCGACCTCCGCATGGCCAACTTCAAGGTGCAGAGGATTTTAGTAGACAACGGAAGTTCGGTCAACATCCTCTTCCTCTCGGCCTTCCGAGGCCTGCAGCTGTCCCGAGACCGTCTCAAGCCGGCCGGATACACACTCCACGGGTTCACGGGGGTCCCGGTAACCGTCGAAGGGGTGATAACCCTAGACGTTACTGCGGGAAGCACCCCTACTACCCGGACCGAGCCGATGGACTTCATGGTCGTCGACGTCCCGGCAGCATATAATGTCATTCTGGGCCGACCTGGCCTAGCCGCCCTGGAAGCTGTCCCCTCGGCATACCATTTGAAAATGAAGTTCCCCACTCGGTCGGGAGTAGGGGAAGTCAGGGGAAGCCAGGAAACAGCCCGAAAGTGCTACATGACTTCCACCGGGGGACCAGTGCTCTCGCTCGAGACACTAGAAATCCCCGAGCCGAAGGCCCGACCAACGTCCGAGCCGGCGGACAAGTTAGAAGAAGTGCTCTTCTCGGACGAGGACCCGAGCCGGAGATTCCTCATCAGCAAATCCTTGCCGACCGCACTGTGCTCGGACCTGATTCAATGCATCCGAGATAACCGTGACTTGTTTGCTTGGTCGGTCGCGAACATGCCCGACATTTCCGAGGAGCTGCTCGTCCATCGCCTGAGTGTCGAACCGAGGTGCAAACCGGTTCAACAGAAGAGGCAAAAGTTCGCTCCCGAGCGACAGCAAGCCATCAAAGAGGAGGTGGATAAACTGCTGAAGGCCAAGTTCATACAGGAGGTAAATTACCCCGAGTGGCTGTCGAATGTTGTAATGGTCAAGAAGTCCAATGGCTTGTGGAGAATATGCATCGACTTCACCGACCTGAACAAGGCGTGTTCGAAGGACCCATTCCCTCTCCCGAACATCGACACCCTTATTGACGCCACCTCGGGCCATGAGCTCCTCAGCTTCATGGATGCCTTCTCGGGGTACAATCAAATTCGAATGTTCCCCCCGGACATTCCGAAGACCTCCTTCGTCACCGACCAGGGCCTCTACTGCTACCGGGTAATGCCGTTCGGCTTGAAGAACGCAGGCGCCACCTACCAGCGCCTCGTCAACAAGGTCTTTCAGAGCCAGATCGGTCGAAACATGGAGGTGTACGTTGACGACATGCTCGTCAAAAGCGTCCGAGGCACCGATCATGTAGCCGACCTCCAGGAGGCCTTCGGCGTGTTGAGAAAGCACAGCATGCGGCTGAACCCGAACAAGTGTGCGTTCGGGGTCTCCTCGGGAAAATTCCTCGGCTTCATGGTAAGCCAACGAGGAATCGAAGCTAACCCCGAGAAGATTAAAGCCATATTAGACATGGCCCCGCCTCGGAACATCAAGGAGGTGCAGAAGCTCACCGGTCGGCTCGCTGCTATCGGTCGGTTCCTCTCGAAGTCGGGGGAAAAGTGCCTCCCCTTCTTCAAAGCACTCAGGGGGGCTAAGGGCTTTGAATGGGGCCAGCCACAACAGGAGTCGTTCGACCAACTGAAGGCATACTTGGTGAACCCCCCTCTGCTCAGCAAACCGGTCCCGGGCGAGACCCTCTTCGTCTATTTGGCTGCTTCCGAGCAGACCTTGAGCGCTGTCTTGGTGAGGGAGGAGGATCGAACTCAAAGGCCTATCTACTACGTGAGCAAGGTGCTCCGGGACGCCGAGCTCCGTTATCCGAAGATAGAAAAGGTGGCCTACTCTCTAGTCACGGCGGCGAGGAAGCTTCGGCCATACTTTCAGTCCCACTCCATCGTCGTCCTCACTGACCAACCCCTAAAGCAGATCCTCTACAAGCCCGAGACCTCGGGCCGGCTAATGAAGTGGTCCATAGAGCTGAGCCAACATGACATCACTTGCCAGCCCCGGACAGCGATTAAGGCATAGGCGCTTGCCGACTTCATCGTGGAGTCCACTATCCCTGAGGTCGAACACATTCCGAATGGACCCCCCATTTGGACAGTCTTCGTGGACGGATCCTCTTGTAATGAAGGAAGCGGCGCTGGCATCATTCTGAATGGCCCTGACGACTTCCTCCTCCAGTACGCGATCCGTATGAACTTCAAGGCCTCGAACAACGAGGCGGAGTACGAAGCACTCATCGCTGGCCTCGGACTTGCACGAAGCGCTGGGGCGCAGCACCTCCGAATCCACAGCGATTCCCAACTCGTCGTGAACCAAGTCTTGGGCGAGTACGAAGCTCGATATGAGCGGATGGCAAAGTACCTTGCTAGGGTTTGGGATCTCATGGGCCGGTTCGAGGAGGCGCTCATCCAGTGGGTCCCTCGGGAAGAAAACTCACAGGCCGATGCCCTCTCCAAATTGGCCTCGTCCTCACTTCAAGGTCTCGAACAGACCGTGCTGATCGAAGTCCTCTCTAAGCCGAGCATCGAAGACGAGATACCTGGCTCGGCGGAAGCGTTGTCGGTCATGCTACAAGATAACTGGATGAAGCCTTTGGTGGAATTCCTAAGGGACGGGCTCCTGCCCGAAGACCCCAAAGAGGCTCGCCGAGTTAGAACCCGGGCCGAGCGGTATGTCTTGATCGAGGGCATCCTATACAAACGCTCTTTCTCTCAAATAGACGGCCGACCGTACCTAAGGTGCCTCTCTCCGGATCAGGCCGAATATGCCCTAAAAGAGCTCCACGAAGGCATCAGAGGGGCACACTCAGGATTTAGGTCCTTGGCCCGGAAAGCTTTGAATTATGGGTACTTCTGGCCGACCCTCCTTCAAGACGCCGAGCGACACGTTCGGCGATGCAGCTCTTGTCAGAGACACTCCAGTATCCGACGCCTCCCTCAGGCCAACCTCGCCTCCCTATCAAGTCCCGTCCCCTTCGCAATGTGGGGCATGGACTTACAAGGGCCCTTCCCTCCGGCTCCGGGTCAGTTCAGGTTCCTGGTCGTGGCCATCGACTACTTCTCGAAGTGGGTCGAGGCCGAGCCCCTCTCCACTATAACCGAGAACAAAGTGGTACAGTTCTTCTGGAAGAGTATCATTTGTAGGTTCGGCGTCCCCCGCGTCCTCGTGACGGACAATGGGACTCAGTTCACTGGCGCAGCATTTCGAGCTCTATGCGACGACCTGGCCATCCAACAGCGCTTCTCGTCCGTCTCCCACCCTCAGTCGAACGGACAAGCAGAAAATGCTAACCGGCAGATCCTCGCAGGCATCAAGAACAGGCTAGACAAAAGTTCCAAGGGCTTGTGGGTCGACCAACTCCCCAACGTCCTATGGAACTACCGCACGAGCAAGCGGACCCCCACAGGCGAGTCCCCTTTCAACCTCACCTATGGGTCCGAGGCCGTGATACCTCTCGAGGTCGGAATAACTTCCCCTCGGCTCACAGCCTATGACGAAGCACAGAATGCCAGGGACCTCAGAGCAGACTTGGACTTGATAGACGAGCTGAGGGAAAGGGCGTCGATTCAGCAGCAGATCTACCGAAGAAGAGTTGAACTGGCGTACAACAAAAAGGTCCGACCCGCCAACCTTAAGCAAGGAGATTTGGTCTTGAGAAAGCTAGATATATCCCTCCCCAGTCAGAAGAGCAAGCTTGCTCCGAACTGGGAAGGGCCGTACAGGATCACGAAAGTTGTTCGGCCTGGAACATATCGCCTTGAAGACCTGGAGGGCAGAGAGCTTCCGAGGACCTGGAATGCCGACCACCTCCTAAAATACCAAGAAAGCGCTCCGGCGCCGATCTAAGTATCAGGAGATATCGAGCCATTCCAGTCCTCCGACTTGTAACCCATTTTCATAAATTGTACTATGTAAAATGGTTCGCCGTCGATTATCAATAAAGAAAGCTCTTTTGTGTTTGTGAATTCGCATGTTTCTCTCCCCTCTTACCACCTACTTTTTAAATTGTGATTTCAACCAATGGTTCGGAGTCCACGTCCCGTTCGACTCCACCTCCTCGGCTCGTCCCCGGACGAGCCCACGGTAGACCGTCGTTCGGAACTGCTCCCACAACCGTTGAATTAACGATGGTTCGGAGTCCAACACTTGGCTCGATTCTACTTCGCAAGTTCGCTCCTAAGCGAACTAGAAGTAGTTCGCCATTCGGAATTGCTCCCACAACCGTCGAATGGTACGGAGTCCAACACTTGGTTCGATTCCACTTCGCAAGCTCGCTACTAAGCAAGCTAGAAGTGGTTCGCCATTCGGAATTGCTCCCACGCCCCTTGAATTAACAATGGTTCGGAGTCCAACACTTGGCTCGATTCTACTTCGCAAGTTCGCTCCTAAGCGAACTAGAAGTAGTTCGCCATTCGGAATTGCTCCCACAACCGTCGAATGGTACGGAGTCCAACACTTGGTTCGATTCCACTTCGCAAGTTCGCTACTAAGCAAGCTAGAAGTGGTTCGCCATTCGGAATTGCTCCCATGCCCCTTGAATTAACGATGATTCGGACTCCAACACTTGGTTGTCGAGCGTTCTTGGCACCGACCCTATTACGGGCATGAGTTCGGCCCTCGCGCCGAGCGTTCTTGCCACTGACCGTATTACAGGCTTGGGTTCGGCGATCAAGAACCCCAAAAATCAACAAGTCTCTAGCCTCGGCACCTGCTGCCGAGCGTTCTTGACACCGACCGCATTACGGGCGTGAGTTCGGCACCCGCGCCGGGTGTTCTTGCCACCGACCGTATTACGGGCTTGAGTTCGGCAGTCAAGACCACCAAAAATGCCAGGGCTTGAGTTCGGCAGTCAACCAAGAAACGTCAAGTCTCAAACCCCGGCTCCGACCAAATTACTAAAGCCAACTCCACGACTAAACTAAGAGTGGGGCAACTCCAATACAGCAACGGGCGAGTCAACTCCAATTTCATTAAAAAACAACTCTTACACGCATCATGATTACAAAGCATTAAGAAGCAAGGATCGACTATCCGACCCGTTACACTTGGCTGAATACAAAGAGTTTTCAAAAAAAAAAGGGGAAGAAGGAAAATGATCGTCAACTCCTCCGAGGCGCAGGGATGTTTCTTTTCAGAGACACCTGAGGTCGGCGACGCTTACTTCCAGAGACCTGCCCCAGGCCAGCGAGTTGCGACGTATCCTCGGCACTACTCCTGGCAGCTACGCCAACCGATGCACCACTCGACGAGACGGCCACTGAACTATGCGCATCCCCCGGGCTTGGATGGCCGAGAGGCGCACGGGTCGCCATCTCGTAAAAAGTGATGCCACGCTCGCTCTCCGCTCGGGTACATGAAGTGCTCCTCACATTAATTGGCCCCGAACGCGGTTTGAGGCGAGCTACCTCTGCCTCCAGTTCGGAAATCCGACCCCTCAAGGAGCCATCTTTCACCTCGACCTCGAAGCAGGCAGGTACTGCCGAGTTCGGAACACCTGCGTGGCTCGCGATGAGATGACGAAGATGAGTGACTTCGATGCTCCTATCTACCGTGGCTCTCTTCAACACATCGACTTCGGCCGCTAATTCATCCCGTTCGGCTGTAAGCTTGGCCACCTTCGTCGTCAGCTCCTCCCCTTCCTTCCGAAGCTCCGTCTCCACAGTTTGCAAGTGCTGAATCTCCGAAAGCAGATTGTCCCTCTCCGTTGTCACCTTCGACAATGTGTGGCGAAAGCACTTGGTCCGAAGGCTGCTAGTGAAGGCAGCCGGAGAACCCTCGCCCTCACCCGAGGGGGTCATCTCGGCAATCCTGCCTTCCAGACGTCGAATGTCGCTGTCCCGCTGCCCTAAGATGAGCTGAAGCTGGCTTCGCTCGCTTTCGGCTCGGCGCAGTCCCAGCTCGACTTCGTAAAGTCGCTCTCTACACTTCGCCAGACCTAGCCTCGTCGTCCCGAGGCCTGCCTCGGCGCGAACTTTGTCATCCGAGCATGTGCGCTCGACATCTTGGGCTACCACAACAAGCTGAAAAGAAACGCAAACAAGCAACAAAAATTCAGACGTCGTCCAAGTCCCAGACCTCGGGGGTTCTTTCGAACAAATGCTCGAGCGTTCAACAGTAAACAGACAAAGACACGAGATCGAGCCCAAAAGTTGTGTTTTTCATTCATTTCAAAAAAAGGTAGCAGTGGCCAGTCCGCTATTAGGCGTTACACGTCAAAAACAAAAAAAAAAAGAAACAACAAACAGAGTCAGGGCTCGACCTCTTTCCCGGGGCGGCGAGCGGGGGTCGGAGACGACACTTCCGAAGGGGCCACCATCGCCAATGGGGTGACCACCGACCCCTGCACTCCGATGGGGGGATCCGCCACAGGATCGTCGTCGCCCCCCTCTTCTTCTTCTTCTTCTTCTCCCTCCGAGTCGGGGTCGAAGCCTTCAACGTGCCCCGGGAACAGCCTCCAACCCGAGCAGTCCACGTTGGGGTAGGCCTCCGTCACCCGGGCGATAGCGTCGGCGAAGGCCTGGGCCATATTCTTGGCGAGGAAGCCTTGCGCCTTCTCCAAGGTTGCATCCTCCGCCTTCTTCACCGCCGCCACTTTGGCCTCGGCCGCCTCCGCCAACTGCCTGGCTGCCTGCTCCTTTTGCTGAAGAAGTTGGCCCTCCAACATCGCGACCCTGTCCTCGAGGTAGGCAACCCTCGCCGACTTCGCCTCGAAGTTCAGCTCGAGCTTGTCGAGCTCGTTCTTAATCTGGGTCTTCTCCTTCCGAGCTTGGTCGGACTCCTTCCTCATCTCCTTCTCCTGGGCCGCCAACCTCTCGGTAAGGTGCCCAAAATGGACGACGATCTGCAATTAGAAGTCAAGGGAGTCATAAGAATTTCAACTTAGGAAGGTCGGCATAAAAAAAAGGGGGGGGTAGATCCAACGCTCACCGACACCGCCGAGCGCGCTATCTCAATAACGCCGTCTCCCTCCCATCCGGCCTCCATGGCCACCCGATCCTTCGGCGTGGCGAGGTGCTTGACGGCCTCCATGCTCGCCAAAGAATTGCCGAGGAACCCGTCGTGCTTCCGAACCTGCCAGTCCGGGACGTGGATCCTTTTGTGAGCCTCGGTCAGAAGCTCCTCGGCCACCTTCGTCAGCGGCGGCGTCGCCATAGTGAGTGCCGCGGCGATGGGAAATTCGCCGACCCTGGTCGACGACGAAGCAACCCCGCCCTCGGGAGCAGGGCTCTCCAGGATCTCCACCTCCTCAGCCACCTTGGTAACCTTCGGAGCCTTAGCCAGCGGCAGCTTGGAGACCACTCTCTTCCTCTTCTTTGGCACCTTGTTGGCGAGGCCTGCCCTCAGTGCCAACACCGCCTGATAATCTATAGACTCTGCACCATAAGACAAGTAGATTAGTTCGGAACAAGTCATGAAAAATGAAGCGCAAGAAGTAAAACAACGATAATAAATAAAGGAAGCCGCGTACTGGGATCGGCATGAACGAGCCCTTCCTTAAACAGGACGTCCTCGGTCAGATCCCTCCAGTCAAGCTTCGGCCGACCCAGGAGTACCCGTACAGCCTCCTCCTCTTCGGGCCGAAGTGTCGGCAGCGCCTTCACCTTCTTCGGCACACCTTCCACCCAACTAACAGGGATGGGCCAGGCCTCCGGGCTACGCACCAGAAGAAACTTCTCGCACCAGTACTTGATGGAATCAGGGCACACGACGAGCCTGCCTCCGTGCCTCGGAGTCAAATAGTACCGGTACGCTGACCTGTTCCCCTGATGTGGCTGGTAGATGGTCCGAAGCACGTTCAGCTCCGGCTGAATCCCAGCGGCTTGGCAGTGAAGTACGAAGCCGTTTATTACTCTCCATGCGTTCGGCATAAGTTGGATGGGGCTGACCCCGACCCACCTTAATACAGCAACCGCGAACGGATGGAGAGGTAGCCGAGCCCCGGCGATAAAGGCGTCGACCGGCCAGCAACACACGGTCACCGGCAGCGGCGAGTTGGCCCTAATCCTGGGACCCGGCAACATAAGCTCGTACTCCTCCGGGATCTGAAAGCAGTCCCGGATCACCCCCAAGTCCTCTTCGCGAAGGATCGACACTGTCTCGTCGGCCTTTGTCATCTCCCTCGCCGGATTCTCCTCGAATGACCGGGCCCTCCCATACACAATGCGTTCGGCATCCTCCTCCGAAAGTTCCCGAACCCTGTGAAGCCCAGTCAGCGGCCCCGGTAATCTGCCGAACTCCGGCATGCGCTTCGGCTCCACCACGACAGAATCTTCGCCGAACACCTTCTTGCTTTTGTGAGGTCGGCTAGAGGTCGGAGCTTCGGTGACTTCAAGGGAGGGCTCGGACGAAGAAGAGGAGACGGAGACAGACATGTTTAGAAACTAAAATATAAGTTACCTTGAACGGAGATGTCGTCGGAAAGCTCGCCGGAAAAAGGTCAGCGATCACCTGGAGCTCTAGCAAGAACAAACCAAAACACCAGAGCGAAGAGTTGAAAAGTGAAAAATGAAGAGGGGGTGGGGGTTTTATAGAGAAGCCAGCGCATCAGTCGAGGTTAACGGGCCTTTACCACAGGCCCACTCCCACAAAACGACAAAAGGCGACTCCAATCGTCGCCTTGTTTGCCACGCCTGGCCGAACGGCTCATTAGTGACAGTCACGTCAGCAGAAGCCCAGGGGACGCAGCATTAATGGACGTCACATCTGTCAGAAACCCAGAGGCCATCACATCTATCAGAAACCCAGAGGCCATCACATCTGTCAGAACAGTCGAATCTCAAGCCTCGGCACCAGCTGCCGAGCGTTCTTGACACCGACCATCGTACGGGCATGGATTCGGCAGATTCCCAAAACTTTTTCGAAGAGAGCAAAAACTCTTTCAACTTCCTCTGCTTTGTCGAAATCAACAAGTCTCAAGCCTCGGCACCAACTGCCGAGCGTTCTTGACACCAACCGTATTACGGGCGTGAGTTCGGAACCTGCATCGAGCGTTCTTGCCACCGACCGTATTACGGGCTTGATTTCGGCAGTCAAGACCTCCAAAATCTCCAAGTTTCAAGCCTCGGCACCAACTGCCGAGCGTTCTTGACACCGACCGTATTACGGGCGTGAGTTCGGCACCTGCACCGAGCGTTCTTGCCACCGACCATATTACGGGCTTGAGTTCGGCAGTCAAGACCTCCAAAAAATCTCCAAGTCTCAAGCCTCGGCACCAGCTGCCGAGCGTTCTTGATACCGACCGTATTACGGGCTTGAGTTCGGCAGTCAAGACCTCCAAAAAATCGCCAAGTCTCAAGCCTCGGCACCAGCTGCCGAGCGTTCTTGACACCGACCGTATTACGGGCATGAGTTCGGAACCTGCACCGAGCGTTCTTGCCACCGACCGTATTACGGGCTTGAGTTCGGCAGTCAAGACCTCCAAAAAATCTCTAAGTCTCAAGCCTCGGCACCAGCTGCCGAGCATTCTTGACACCGACCGTATTACGGGCGTGAGTTCGGCACCTGCACCGAGCGTTCTTACCACCGACCGTATTACGGGCTTGAGTTCGGCAGTCAAGACCTCTAAAAAATCTCCAAGTCTCAAGCCTCAGCACCAGCTGCCGAGCGTTCTTGCCACCGACCGTATTACGGGCTTGAGTACGGCAGTCAAGACCTCCAAAAAATCGCCAAGTCTCAAGCCTGGGCACCAGCTGCCGAGCGTTCTTGACACCGACCGTATTACGGGCGTGAGTTCGGCACCTGCACCGAGCGTTCTTACCACCGACCGTATTACGGGCTTGAGTTCGGCAGTCAAGACCTCCAAAAAATCTCCAAGTCTCAAGCCTCGGCACCAGCTGCCGAGCATTCTTGACACCGACCGTATTACGGGCGTGAGTTCGGAACCTGCACCGAGCATTTTTGCCACCGACCGTATTACGGGCTTGAGTTCGGCAGTCAAGACCTCCAAAAAATCTCCAAGTCTCAAGCCTCGGCACCAGCTGCCGAGCGTTCTTGACACCGACCGTATTACGGGCGTGAGTTCGGCACCTGCACCGAGCGTTCTTGCCACCGACCGTATTACGGGCTTGAGTTCGGCAGTCAAGACCTCCAAAAAATCTCCAAGTCTCAAGCCTCGGCACCAGCTGCCGAGCATTCTTGACACCGACCGTATTACGGGCGTGAGTTCGGCACCTACACCGAGCATTCTTGCCACCGACCGTATTACGGGCTTGAGTTCGGCAGTCAAAACCTCCAAAAAATCACCAAGTCTCAAGCCTCGGCACCAGCTGCCGAGCGTTCTTGACACCGACCGTATTACGGGCCTAAGGTCGACGTGGACCGCCAAACGCCTTTGGGTCCGACCCCCTGTACGTGGGAAATCTGGCCTTCGGACTTTGACGAGCCCACTCTCTAGGCTCGCGACCACTCCGAGCTCCCCCTCCCCATCGGAAAGAATTCCCGAACCGATCTCTGACCTCGGCATCCTGGTCGTCGAGCTCTGGGAGGGGTCGGAGTTGTGACGCCAGTAAAACACGACTCTCAACAGAGGGAAACGACCGCACTGTTCACCGAGAAGATTACAAAGCTGAGAAGATGTTCATGCAAGAACACCATCCGATCATGAGGAATCACCACACTACCTCCCTTAAGATTTGCAGCCTCTCGCTTTGGCTCCGATACAACACCACTGGCCATTAGAACAACATGAACTACTCCCCAAAGGCCGATCAAGCTCAGCCTTCGGGAGTGGGGGGCTCGTGATATGGCTAAAATCGGGGTTCAATCAGGACCGCCCAAATTAAGCACAAATCTTGACGCCCGGGGGTAAAACGGTAATTCCACGTGCAAACGGGTCCAAAGCGGGTACTGGGTCTCTTTTGCAAAGAACCAATAACCCGCGAATGGATCCGCCTTAGCCGGGTACGGGTTCCGACCCGATACAAACCCGGCCCGACAAGAGGGAATCAAGGCCACCAATTTGACCAAATCAAAGGGCTTGATTGACAGCCACTGATTTGACCAAATCAAAGGGCTTGATTGACAGTTACCCTCTCACCTGGGGATTAGGGATTGATTTCCTAAACTAATTGGGAGGATTTCACTCCAAACAGTTACACAGGAAATCTGGCCCCTAACTTCACTCCTATGGCGGCTATAAATACCTCCCACCTACAATTGTCACAGGTTAATCACTCTTTCACCACTTAAGCTCTTTCTTAATCTTTTTCTGATTACTGACAAGAGCGTCGGAGGGTGCGTCGCCGGAATCAACCCCGGTGTTTCGCAATTCCTTGCAGGTCGCGACAGGAGCAAGAAGGCTGAGTCAACTGTTCAGGTTTTTCTCGGACTCACAAATTCTATCTGTTTACCCCCACACCGAAATCAGCGGTAACAGGGTGTATACATACATACATACATACATATATATATATATATATATATATATATATATATATATATATATATGTACTTACTCTACTCCTTACCCCCTTTCTACCTTTCCTCTGTCCTTGCCGAAATCAACCTCCAGCATACCCCCAAATCCAACATTCATTACTACTCCACCACCTACTACATCTATATCTATTTTATCATATACATGTATATATAGATAATTATGCCTATGTACATATATATATATATATATATATATATATATATATATATATATATATATATATATATATATATATATATATATATGAGATGAAGTAGGAGATTTACTTCTCTGTTTGCCTATGCCAAAAATGGAACTAGTGCTCTTGCTGTTGCTTGGCCGAAATTGGAGAGTGGGGTGATTCTTTTGGTGCGCAAATTTCGAGGAGTTTTCTTAGAGTTTATTTCTAGGAGTTCATTTGAGTACATCACATTTTGGGTGGGTGTTTCTTAAATCCTTTCTAAATTTAGGAGTATGATGCTTAAGTAATTTTGGTAGATGTAGTATGAGTTGTTAAAGTTTTATTACCTTTATGTGATGCATATTGTATTGATATCTACAAATTTAGTAGTTGATAAATGTAGAGAAATACATGCAAATTGAAATGTGAAAATGCAAATTGTAGTATACCATGATTAGATTTTATAGATGATTTGTATGTATAAATGAAAGGGGAAAATTGTGCCTTATTTGGGATAAATTACAATTGTAAAGAGATGTGAAGATTTCTCCATTAACTCACATAATAATTAGAAGAAAAATACATTCACGTTATTTTTGCTATAAGGAGTAGTAGTGTTAATTAATGTGTATAAGAGTTTTCATGAATTACTATTTTGAACTTATTGGGTATGGATTCACCTTATAAATAAAATCAGTATAAAATCGTCATTGGAAATGTAAACAAGTATTTTATGCAAATATTTTTGAGACTGTTGCCGCTGAATCTGGTGTGGGGGCAAACAGATAGTATTTGTGGATTCTTGGAAAACATTGAATAACAAACCTGTTACCTGTTCCGTCGGAGTTTGACCGTTGCTCCCGCCATTCACCTGCAAAAAGTGTGAGACACCGGGGTTGTTCCCGGCGACGCACCCTTCGACGCTCAAGTCAGTAATCAGGAAGATTATGAGAGAGCGTAAAACTGGCAAAAGATTGATTACCTCTTAATGGAGATGGATGGGGGGTATTTATAGGCGCCGCTGGGATCAGATTAGGAATGTAATCCCTGTGGTTAGATAAGGAATGTAATCCCTAATCCCCAGTGAAAGGATAGATATGAATCAGGGCCGTTGATTAAGATTTAATCAGAAACCCTAATTCTATCCTTTCTGGACCGGGTTTGCTGCGGGTTGAAACCCGCACCCAGTTGAGGTGGATCCGTTCGCGGGTTAGTGGGTCTTCGAGGAGGAGAACCTGTACCCGCTTCAGACCCATTGGTGGGTGAAATTACCATTTTACCCCTGGGCTTCAAAATTCGTGCCTGATTTGGACGGTTCCGATTTAACCCCATTTTTAGCCATATCACGAGCCCCCCACTCCCGAAGACTGAGTTTGATCAGCCTTTGAGGAGTAGTTTTACTGTTTTAATGGCTAGTGGAGTTGTATCAGAGTCCAAATGGAAGGTCTTGAATCTTTGAAGGAGGTAGTGCGGTGATTTTTCAAGTTGGTTGCACTCTGAGTTCTTCTGGTCATGTGGTGTTTTCGCAGGAATATTCATTTAACTTTGCGAAGTGTCGATCCGTCGTTCGGGGGTCTTAATAGATTGTCCTTGGCAATAATTACTTGCTTGGGGATTAGAAAATGTTTCCCCAACTTTATAATTATTTTCCAGGAGTTTTCCTTAACTTTCCCGAATTTTTAAGGCTTTTTTCGCAATTTTTTGGCGAATGGCTCGGTTGTTTCCTTCGTTGTGCGGCCTACATGCTTTTATCGCACTGCCGACCCCTTCGAGGGCTCGCTGCCAGGGAGGCCAAAGTCCATGGGTGGTTTGGCGCCTTTTGCCGAAGAACAGAGGCACCTCGATTAGGTTGTGAGTGCGGAGGAGTTCGGCGAGGTCCGAGGTAGCTTTTTCCATGTAACATGGTCGGTGTCAAGAATGCTCGACAGCTGGTGCTGAGGTCCAATTTTCCATGTAACATGGTCGGTGTCAAGAATGCTCGGCAGCTTGAGCCGAAGTCCAATTTTCCATGTAACATGGTCGGTGTCAAGAATGCTCGGCAGATGGTGCCGAAGTCCAACTTTCCATGTAACATGGTCAGTGGTAAGAACGCTCGGCAGCTGGTGCAAACGTCCAACTTTCCATGTAACATGGTCGGTGTTAAGAGCGCTCGGCAGATGGTGCCGAGGTCTAACTTTTCATGTAACATGGTCGGTGTCAAGAGCGCTCGGCAGCTTGTGCCGAGGTCCAACTTTCCATGTAACATGGTCGGTGGCAAGAATGCTCGGCAGCTGGTGCCGAGGTCCAACTTTCCATGTAACATGGCCGGTGTCAAGAGCGCTCGGCAGCTTGTGCCGAGGTCCAACTTTCCATGTAACATGGTCGGTGTTAAGAATGCTCGGCAGCTTGTGCCGAGGTCCAACTTTCCATGCAACATGGTCGGTATCAAGAGCGCTCGGCAGCTTGTGCCGAAGTCTTGACTTGTCGTTTTTGGGAGTTGGCGGCTTCTGCGCTCCTGACAGATGTGGCAGCCATTAAATGTGATGGCTTCTGAACTTCTGACAGCTCTGACAGATGTGACGCTTATTTAATGCGATGACCTCTGAGTTCCTGTCAGATGGGACAGTAATTAATGCGATGTACGGCTTGGCGTGGTAAACAAGGCAACGGTTCATATTGTTTTTGTCATTTTGCGTAAATGGGCCTGCAGTCTGGGCCCATTAACGTCGTTTTGCGCGCCTTGCTCTATAAAACCTTCCCCCCCCCTTCATTTTTCACTTCTCCACTTTTTTACTCAGGCAGTGATTTTTGCTTAGCGAGAGCTTCCGGTGATCGTCGTCTGTTTTCCGGTGAAGTTTCCGACAGCAGATCTTTAAGGTAATTTATACTTAGTTTCTTTCCAAGTATAAATATGTCTCTTTCCTCTGTCTCCGAGTTGTCTTCTTCTTGGTCCGAGCCCTCCCCTCAAGTTGCCGAAGCCCGCACTCTGAGTCGCCTAGATAAGGGCAAGAAGGTGTTCGGTCGGGATACCATCGTGGAGGATCCGAAGCGCATGGGGCCGTTTGGCAGGTTGTCGGGGCCACTGACTGGGCTTCACAGAGTTTAAGAACTTTCGGAGGAACATGCCGAGCATATTGTTCACAGGAGGGGAAGGACTTTTGATGAGAATGAGGCGAGGGAGATGACCGAGGCTGATGAGATGGTGTCGATCCTCCGCGAAGAAGACTTGGCAATGATTCGGGATTGTTTCCACATTTCAGAGGAGTACGAACTTATGCTGCCGCGTCCCGGGGTTAGGGCCAACTCGCCGCTGCCAGTAACTATGTGTTGCTAGCCGGTCGACGCCTTTATCTCCGGGGCTCGGCTACCTCTCCATTCGTTCGTGACCGTTGTTCTTAGGTGGTTTGGGGTCAGCCCCATTCAACTTATGCCGAACGCATGGAGAGTCATAAATGGTTTCGTGCTTCACTGCCAAGCTGCTGGGATTGAGCCGAAGCTGAGTGTACTTCGGACAATCTACCGGCTTCATCAAGCGAACCGGTCGGAGTTTCGGTATTACTTGGCCTCAAGGCATGGTGGTAGGCCATTATATGCCCCGACTTCATAAAGCACTGGCGTGATAAGTATTTGATAGTGCGGAGTGCGGAGGCCTGGCCTATCCCCTCTAGTTGGATGGAGGAGGTGCCGAAGAGGTTGAAGGCATTCCCAAAGCTTAGCCCCGAAGAGGAAGAGGCAGTTCGGACACTTCTTGATTGGCCGAAGTACGATTGGTGGGAGCTGACCGAGGATGTTCTGTTCAGGGGAGGGCTCTGCCACGTAGATCCCAGTACGCGGCTTCTCTTATGTTTCCGTCCTTTCTTTTTCATACTTCATCTTTTTCGACTTGTATTGTGTTAACAGACTTCGTTTTTAATGCAGATGCGATGGACTACGAGGCAGTGTTGGCATTGAGGGCTGGTCTTGCTAGCATGGCACCGAAAAAGCGAAAGAGGGTGGCCACCAAGTTGCCGACTGCGAAGACTCCGAGGGTCACGGAGGTGGTCGAGGAGGTGGAGACCCTGGGAAGCCCGGCCGTGGCCGAAGGAGTTGCCTCGGCGTCAACCGAGGCTAGTGACTTCCCGATCGTCGCAACCCTCAAGATGGCGACGCCCCCGCTGACAGTGGTGGCCGAGGAGCTCCTGACCGAGGAGCACAAGAGGATTCATGTTCCGGACTGGCAGGTTCGGAAACATGACGGGTTCCTCGGCAACTCCTTGGCGAGCATGCAGGTGGTCAAGCACCTGGCGACGCCGAAGGATCGGGCCACCATGGAGGCCGGGCTGGATGGCGACGACGTCATCGAGATTGCTCGCTCAGCGGTCTCGGTAAGTGTTGAATTTTTGCCGTCATTGGTTTTTCTTAGGCCTAATTTCTCTAACTCTTTGAACACCTCGTCTCCTGTCACAGATCATCGTCCACTTTGGTCACCTCTCGGAGAGGTTGACGACTCTGGAGAAGGAGCTTAAGTAGGAGTTCGACCAAGCTCGGAAAGAGAAAGCTCGCATGGGGAACGAGCTCGACAAGCTCAGGGTCGAGTTCGAAGGGAGGACGACGAGGGTCGAATACCTCGAGGGTCTGGTTGCGAAGCTGGAGGGCGACCTTCTTTGCCAGAAAGAGGAGGCGGCCAAACAATTGGCCGAAGCGGCAGAGGCCAACGATGCCGCGGTGAAGGAGGCCGAGGACGCCACTATGGTGAAGGCGCAAGGCTTTCTTGCCCAGAACATGGCCAAAGCCTATGCCGACGCCCTCGCCCGGGTAACGAAGGCATACCCCGAGGTGGACTGTTCGGGATGGAGATTGTTCCCGGGCCACGTCGAAGGCTTCGACCCCGAGTCGGAGGGAGCGGAAGAAGAAGAAGGGGAAGACGAAGTCGAGCCTGAGGTCGAGGTCGTCGCCGAGGTCCAGGGGTCTGTGGTCACCCCGCTGGCTATGGTGACCCCTTCAGGGACATCGGCCCCCACCCACTCTCGCCGCCCCGGGAAAGAGGTCACGCCCTGACTTTGCTTGCTTTTTCTTTTCTTCTGCTTTTTTTTTGAGTCTTTAAGTGTAATGCCTAATCGCGGACTGGCCACTACTTTTTTTGTAATGAATGAAAACATCTTTTTGGGCTCGAAATCGCGTCTCTCTATCATGACTTTCTCAAAAAACTCTTGAAATTTGGCTAAGTGTAGGGATTCGGCTAAGTGTTGAAAATTTGTTGTTTGCTTCGACTTCCTTTCAGCTTGCAGTTGTGACTCAAACTGTCGAGCCTACTTGCTCGGGGGAAAGCACTCGTCCCGAGGTTGGCTTAGGGGCGACGAGGCTGTGCTTGACGAGGTGCCGAGAGCGACTCTATGAAGTCGAGCTGGGGTTGCGCAGAGCCGTAAGCGAGCGGAACCACCTGCAACTCATCCTGGGTCGGCAGGACATTGAGATTCGACGACTGGAGAGCAGGCTCGCCGAGATGGCCCCCTTAGGAGAGGATGATGGTTCGTCAACCGCCTTTAGTTACGGCCTTCGGCTCAAGTGCATCCGCCACACTTTATCGAAAATAACAGCGGAGAGGGACGATCTGCTCTCTGAGATTCGTCACTTACAAACGGTAGAGACAGACCTTCGAACGGAGGGAGAGGTATTGACGGCAGAGGTCGCCAAACTGACAGCCGAACGTGACGAACTGACGGCCGAGGTCGACGCGCTGAAGAGAGCCACGGTGGACAAGAGCATCGAAGTCACTCATCTCCGCCGTCTTATCGCCAGTCGCTCTGGCGTTCCGAGCTCCGCAATACCTCCTCACTTCGAGGTTGATGTAAAAGATGACTTTCTGAGGGAGCAGATCTTAGAGCCGAAGGCGGAGGTGGCTCGCCTCAGACCGCGTTCGGGGCCGATCAATGTTAGGAGCACTTCATGTACTCGTGCGGAGAGCGAGCGGGGCATTTCATTTTATGAGCTCGCGACCCGTTCGCCCATCGCCCAACCTAGTCCGAGGGATGCACAAAGCGGGGTTGCCATCTCGTCGAGTGGAGCATCTGTCGGAGCGATTGTTAGGAGCAGCGCCGAGGATACGTCTCAATTCGTCGGATTGGAGCCGAGTTCCGGAGGCAAACGTCGCCGCCCTCGAGTGTCCTTGAAGCGGAACATCCCTGCGCCAAGAAGGCATTGAAGATCTTGTTTTTGAGGCCTTTGTATTTGGTCTAAGTGTAACAAGCCAGCATTGTAATTTTTGCTTTTTAACCCCTTGTAATCTGGTTGCAAGGAAAAGTCATCTTGTATTGTGTCCCCACTTTTAATGATGTTTCTTTCATAGACTTGTGCATTTTTAGTTGCCCTGTGTGGTTATTTTGTTTGAGTCTGTGTTCGTCGCGCCGAGGTCCCCGAGCTGGTCTTCTGCTCGTTTGGGGGTCGGCGTTATGAGCGTTCGGCAAGGGGTGCCGAGCTTCTGCTTCGGTCATTTAATCTCGAAAATTGGCAAGATGAGTCGAGCTCGCTTAAGAGCGAGCTTGCGAGGTAGGATCGAGCCAAGTGCTGGACTCCGAACCGTCGTTAGGGTTGCTCAACGGTTGTGGGAGCAATTCCGAATGTCGAACTACTTCTAGCTCGCTTAAGAGCAAACTTGAGAAGTAGAATCGAGCCAAGTGTTGGACTCCGAACCATCGTTAGGGTTGCTCAATGGTTGTGGGAGCAATTCCGAATGGCGAACTACTTCTAGCTCGCTTAAGAGCGAACTTGCGAAGTAGAATCGAGCCAAGTGTTGGACTCCGAACCATCGTTAGGGTTGTTCAATGGTTGTAGGAGCAATTCCGAATGGCGACTTACTTCTAGCTCGCTTAAGAGCGAACTTGCGAAGTAGAATCGAGCCAAGTGTTGGACTCCGAACCATCGTTTGAGTTGTTCAACGGTTGTGGGAGCAATTTCGAATGGCAAACTACTTCTAGCTCGCTTAAGAGCGAACTTGCGAAGTAGAATCGAGCCAAGTGTTGGACTCCAAACCATCGTTAGGGTTGCTCAACGGTTGTGGGAGCAATTCCGAATGGCGAACTACTTCTAGCTCGCTTAAGAACAAACTTGCGAAGTAGAATCGAGCCAAGTGTTGGACTCCGAACCATCGTTAGGGTTATTCAACGGTTGTGGGAGCAATTCCGAATGGCGACCTACTTCTAGCTCACTTAAGAGTGAACTTACGAAGTAGAATCGAGCCAAGTGTTGGACTCCGAACCATCGTTAGGGTTGTTCAACGGTTGTGGGAACAATTCCGAATGGCGACCTACTTTTAGCTCGCTTAAGAGGGAACTTGCGAAGTAGAATCGAGTCAAGTGTTGGACTCCGAACCATCGTTAGAGTGAAGAGTAAAAGCAGAGAGATGTAGACAATTTTACAAGTAAAATATGAAAAAGCTTTCTTTATTGATAACTAATGGTCGGCTGCTTCTAAAGTTGCGAGCCGTTATTACAAGAGAGAAATAAAAGAAAGAAAAATACAAGTAGTAGGAGAGGAACGGTTCGACATCCCAGAATACTTAGAGAGGCGTTGATGCTCTCTCTTGGTATTTTAGAAGATGGTCGGCATTCCAGGTCTTGGAGATCTCTCTGCCTTTGAGGTCTTCTAGTCTGTATGTCCCGGGCCGAACTACTTTGGCGATCTTATATTGTCCCTCCCAATTTGGAGCCAGTTTGCTCTTCTGACCAGGAAAAGAGATGGCTAGCTTTCTGAGGACCAAGTCCCCTTTTTTGAGGTCGGTAGGACGGACTCTCTTATTGTATGCCAACTCGATCCTTCTTCGGTAGCTTTGTTGACGAATGGCAGCTCTTTCTCGGATTTCATCAATCAGGTCTAGATTTGCTCGGAGCTCTCTGGCATTTTGTTCTTCTTCATATGCCATTAGACGAGGAGAGGGTATACCTACTTCTAGGGGGATCATAGCCTCGGACCCATAGGTGATATTGAATGGACTCTCTCCTGTGGGGGTCCGTTTTGTAGTGCGGTAGTTCCACAGCACGTTAGGAAGTTGATCGACCCATAAGCCTTTAGAGCATTTATCTAACCTCTTCTTAATACCGGAGAGGATCTGTCTGTTAGCATTCTCTACTTGGCCATTCGACTGTGGATGGGAAACGGAGGAGAATCGGTGTTGGATGGCGAGGTCTTCACAGAGAGCTCGGAAGGCAGCACCGGTGAACTGGGTTCCGTTGTCTGTTACAAGGACCTGAGGGACACCGAACTGGCAGATTACGTTCTTCCAAAAGAACTGAAGTACCTTGTTCTCGGTGATCGTGGCTAAGGGCTCGGACTCTATCCACTTCGAGAAATAGTCGATGGCCACGACTAAGAATTTGAACTGGCCGGGAGCTGGTGGGAATGGCCCTAGTAAATCCATCCCCCACATTGCAAAAGGGATCGAACTTGATAGGGAAGTGAGTGGAGCTTGTGGGAGGCGTCGGATGTCGGAGTACTTCTGACAAGAACTGCATTGCCGAACGTGTCGTTCGGCATCTCGTAGGAGAGTGGGCCAAAAATATCTGTAATTCAACACTTTGCGGGCTAGAGATCTGGACCCAGAATGTGCCCCGCCGATGCCTTCGTGAAGTTCTTGTAGGGCGTAGTCGGCTTGTTCGGGAGAGAGGCATCGCAAATAAGGCCTGCCGTCTACCTGCGTGAAGGAGTGCTTATATAGGATGTCTCCGATCAGTGTGTATCGCTCTGCTCGGGTTCTCACTCGGCGAGCTTCCTTAAGGTCCTCGGGGAGAAGCCCATCCCTCAGGAACTCAACGAGGGGTTTCATCCAATCATCTTGAAGCAGGACAGGCAGCGACTTCATAGAGTCGGAAGTTTCATCCTCTATACTTGGCTTTAGGAGGACCTCTATCAAGACGGTCTGCTCGAGACCTTGGAGGGAGGAAGAGGCTAGCTTGGAGAGGGCATCGGCCTGGGCATTTTCTTCTCGGGCATTTCGTTGGATGAGGGCTTCTTCAAAGAGTGCCATGAGGCTCCTGACCTTGGCTAAGTACTTAACCATCCGGTCATCACGTGCTTCATACTCGCCGAGGACCTGATTTACGACCAGCTGAGAGTCGCTAAAGATCCGGAGGCGTTGCGCCCCTGCATTGCGAGCCATTCCAAGGCCGGCTTGAGTGCCTCGTATTCTGCTTCGTTGTTAGAGGGTTGAAGTTGATACGGAGGGAGTATTGGAGGTTGAAGTCATCTGGGCCTGCCAGAATGACCCCGGCTCCACTTCCCTCGTTACAGGAGGATCCATCCACATAAACCGACCAGACAGGTGGTCCCTTCACTGCTTGGCTGAACTCGGGGATGGTACTTTCAACTATGAATTCTGCCAGGGCCTGAGCCTTGATCGCGGTTCGAGGCTGATACGTTATATCATGCTGGCTCAGCTCGATAGACCACTTCATAAGGTGACCGGAGGTCTCTGGCTTGTGGAGCACTTGCTTCAGCAGTTGGTCGGTAAGAACGACCACCGAATGGGACTGAAAATATGGGCGAAGCTTCCTCGCGGCCATCACCAGGGCATAAGCCATCTTTTCTATCCTCGGGTAACGGAGCTCGGCATCCCGAAGTACCTTGCTCACATAGTAGATGGGCTTTTGAGCCTGGTCTTCTTCCCTTACTAAAACGGCACTGAGGGTCTGTTCGGAGGCTGCCAGGTAGAGGTAAAGGGGTTCACCAGGGATTGGTTTGCTGAGGAGAGGAGGATTGACGAGGTAAGCCTTGAGCTGGTCGAACGACTCCTGTTGCTGTTGAGCCCATTCGAAACCTTTAGCCCCCCTGAGGGCCTTGAAGAAGGGGAGGCATTTCTCCCCGGACTTCGAGAGAAAACGCCCTATGGCGGCTAGGCGGCCTGTTAGCCTCTGAACTTCCTTTACGTTCTTGGGAGGGGCCATGTCTAATATGGCCTTGATTTTCTCGGGGTTAGCTTCAATTCCTCGTTGGCTGACCATGAAGCCGAGGAACTTTCCTAACGAGACTCCGAACGCACACTTGTTCGGATTTAGTCTCATGTTGTACTTTCTCAGAACATCGAACGCCACCTGTAGGTCGGTCACATGGTCGGCCCCTCGGGTGCTTTTTACAAGCATGTCGTCAACATACACCTCCATATTACGGCCGATTTGAGCTTGGAAAACCTTGTTGACGAGGCGTTGATATGTGGCGCCTGCATTCTTCAAACCGAAGAGCATAACCCTGTAGCAGTAGAGGCTCTGGTCGGTCACAAATGAGGTCTTCGGGATATCTGGGAGGAACATCCGGATCTGGTTGTAGCCTGAGAAAGCGTCCATGAAACTGAGGAGTTCATGACCCGAAGTGGCATCAATCAAAGTGTCAATACTTAGAAGAGGGAAGGGATCCTTGGGGCAAGCCTTGTTGAGATCGGTGAAATCGATACAAATCCTCCAAGTCCCATTGGACTTCTTCACCATTACTACATTTGACAACCACTTGGGATAGTTCACCTCTTGTATGAACCAGGCCTTCAAGAGCTTGTCCACCTCCTCTTTTATAGCTAGCTGGCGCTCGGGGGCGAATTTGCGCTTCTTCTGTTGGACCGGTTTGGACCCCGGAGCAACACTGAGGTGATGGACCAAGAGCTCTTCGGAAATTCCGGGCATGTCTGCAGCTGACCAAGCAAAGAGGTCTCGGTTCCTTCGGATGCACTGAACTATGTCGGAACATAGGGCGGATGGGAGGGTCTTGCTAACAAAGAACTTTCGGGTTGGATCCTGCTCAAAGAAGAGCACTTCCTCCAACTCATCCACCGGCTCGGACGTTAGTCGGGCAACATCTTGGGAGATTTCAAGAGTTTCTAGGGAAAGGACTGGACCGAGGGTAGAGGTCATGTAGCACTTGCGGGCCGTTTCCTGATTGCCTTTTACTTTCCCTACTCCTGCCCGGGTGGGGAATTTCATTTTGAGGTGATAGGCGGAGGGGACGGCTTCAAGGGCAGTGAGGCCGGGCCGACCCAAAATGACGTTGTAAGCTGCAGGGACATCCACGACCATAAAGTCCATCGACTCCGTTCGGGTAGTAGGAGTTTTGCCAGCGGTTACGGCGAGGGTGATCACCGCTTTAATAGTCACTGGCACTCCCGTGAACCCATGGAGCGTGTAGCCGGCAGGCTTGAGTCGGTCTCGGGATAGTTTGAGGCCTTTGAAAGCGGCAAGGAAGAGGATGTTAACAGAGCTGCCATTGTCCACTAGGATCCTCTCCACTTTGAAGTTCACCATATGGAGATTGATGACGAGTGCGTCAAAATGGGGGGTGCGGACACCTTCAAGATCTTCGTCCGAGAATGTGACGGGTACTCCGAGGCCTTTAGGAGGAGGGGTGGTGTGAACTGAATTGACTTCCCTAATGAACGCCTTTCGAGAGGAGTTTGAGGAGCCCCCCATTGGGCCCCCGTGAATGAGGTGTAGAACACGCTCCTCTTCGAAGTCGGGCATTTCATCACGTTCAGGACGCTTATTAGCCCCCCGAGGTGGGGGAGGAAGGTCGTCTCAGTCTTTTCTCACGAACCTGGTCTGCTGCCCCATCTGGATAAGGGCTTCTATCTCATCTTCAAGGCCCGACAATCATTGGTGTCGTGGCCGTGGTCCCGGTGATAACGGCACCACTTCTCTTTATCCCTCTTCTTGGCAGGGGTGTTCATCCTCGGAGCAGGAGGTATGACCCCCTCCTTCTCAACATCCATTAGAATGGTGGAGACATTGGTGGTGAGAGGAGTAAATTTCTCGAATCTGGGGGGAGGTCGGCACTGGCCGCCATTATCCTTCTGGAGCTTCTTGGCCCCTTCCTCTTCTGTTCCCTTTCTCTTAGTCCCGGAGGAAGACCCCTCCAAGTTGGGGCGGTGTTCAGCTTCTTCGGCCCGAATATACTTTTCGCTGCGGAGGAGGAGATCAGAGAAGTTTTGTGGGGGTTTCTTGGCGAGGGAGGAGCGGAGGCTGGAGTTAAGGACATTGGATTGAAATGCTGCTGCAGCGACCCACTGGTCGAGGGATGCTATGGACCTGGCTTCGACTGTGAACCTTTTCACATAGTCTCTCAACTTCTCACCCTTCTACTGGTGGAAGTAGAGTAGCGAAATGCTGGTCTTCTCAATTCTGTGGCTACTCACGAAGTGGGTGACGAAAAGTGTCTCAAATTGCTCAAAGGAGAATATTGAGGAAGGGGCAAGGTGAGAGTACCATTCTCCAGCTGGGCCCTTGAGAGTTGCGGGGAAGGTTTTGCAGAGCAGAGCATCAGAAGCTTGATGGATGAGCATGAGGGTCTTGAAGCTTTCGATGTGATTGACGAGGTCAGTCTCCCCAGAATAAGTCTCGAATTGAGGAGGCTTGAAGCCAACTGGTACGGGTGCATCCATTATGGTTCGGGAAAAAGGAGGTCGACTAGGACGAAGGGTCCTGCCTCTAAGCTCTTCTTCTCGGTCTAAATGGCCCAAGCGCCTCTCTATTTCGTGGAGACGGCGGTAAACAGCGTCATCCCTTCGACAGTAATCAGCCGAGGCTCTAGACTCGTCTTCGTACGAGGGAGAGCGGGGGCTACGACGACGGTAGCTTCTGGAGCGGCGAGGACTTGGCATGTGCCGGGAGTTGCTAGGAGCTGGAGGAGGAGTTGGGGACCGTCGGCGAGGACTTCGAACCGGAGGAGGATAGGGGATCTTTGGAGCATTGGTGTTGGGGTGGACATTAAGAGCTTGTAGGACGATTGCTTGGAACTGCTGGAACTCGGCACGGGTGATGGGTGCCTCATCGTTCCTAGGATGTTGCCGACCGGCAGGGGAATGGGGTCTTCTCCTGTGATGCTCAGGGGACTCTCTCCGTCCCCTTTGGATAGGGGACCTTCTGTAGTCTCGGCGGTGAGGAGATCGCTCATCCGGACGTTGTTGGCTGGAGGCTCCCTCTCGGGTCTGCTTTTCATCCAGACGGCGGCGAAGATCCTAATCCTTCTGCCGATTGAGGATGGTGTTGCGAATGTCAGAAGCTTGGGGATTGTAGGAGGCCATGAAATCCGAAGAGGCATTGTGGATGGAGACGTGGTCCGGATGGAGAGGTTGTTTCTGCGGGTTGGGACCCTTAGGAGGTTGTTGATTTTGAGGAGGAGGCAGGTCCTGTTGGAGGGGGTCCTCGGCTTGAGGCGGAAGTTGCCCCTGCTGTTGAGCGGGTTGAGGAGGGACTTCCTGTTGCTGATCGGGGTTGGGTCCTCGGTTGGACCCTCTGGATCTGGCTTTTCTAGGAGGCTTGGCTGGAGAAGATCTGACCAACAGGAAGAGGGGAGGCTGCTATTCGTTCTTTCCCACAGATGGTGCCAATCTGTTGCCGCTGAATTTGGTGTGGGGGGCAAACAGATAGTATTTGTGGATTCTTGGGAAACTTTGAATAACAAACCCGTTACCTGTTCCACTGGAGTTTGACCGTTGCTCCCGCCGTTCACCTGCAAAAAGTGCGAGACACCAGGGTTGTTCCCGGCGACGCACCCTCCGACGCTCAAGTCAGTAATCAGGAAGATTATGAGAGAGCGTAAAACTGGCAAAAGATTGATTACCTCTTAATGGAGATGGATGGGGGGTATTTATAGGCGCCACTGGGATCAGATTAGGAATGTAATCCCTGTGGTTAGATAAGGAATGTAATCCCTAATCCCCAATGAAAGGATAAATATGAATCAGGGCCGTTGATTAAGATTTAATTAGAAACCCTAATTCTATCCTTTCTGGACCGGGTTTGCTGCGGGTTAAAACCCGCACCCAGTTGAGGTGGATCCGTTCGCGGGTTAGTGGGTCTTCGAGGAAGAGAACCCGTACCCGCTTCAGACCCATTGGTGGGTGAAATTACCGTTTTACCCCTGGGCTTCAAGATTCGTGCCCGATTTGGACGGTTCCGATTTAACCCCATTTTTAGCCATATCAGAGACAAAAGGTCGAAATCGAAATTTATGAATGAGTTAAAATATAGAAGAAGACAGAGAGTCGGATTATACAAAACCCAACTCATTTTGTGACTGGTTAGTCACTCAGACCAATTGGTCCTTGAGTGCAAATTGGGTCAGTTACTATAGCAGGCAGGGCTCTGTGTGCATGGGTTCGAGTGTGGCTTTGGCCACTTTTTTTTTTGAAAAATTGATTTTAACTCAAAGGCTAAAAGCCAGACTTGAGGGTAAATCAAATCCTTATTAAACATTTAGACACTTTGGCCTTACTAGTCTTCGGGTGCACCTTAGTGCGGTAACTATTCATGACGGGTTGGGTTTGACCTGAGTTCGAATCCTACCTTCCACTTTTGTTTTTCATTTTTGATTTTTTTTGTATTATTGTGTTTTCAAGTGAAAAAAAAATTGGAAAAAATCCTATTTAATTTTCTAAAATTGTTTAAACTTTATGAAAATTATTTCTACAATATTTGGATATATTTTGTGAGAATTTAAATGGTATTTTATATTAAAGAACTCAATTCTATTAATTAAAAAAATGACTCTTTTTAATTAAAGAGAGATGAAAATTTGGATTTCCTTCTTAATGAGATTTTATGATTATTGACATTAATTAACTGAATATTTGAATTGTATACAATGTTATAAGTGATTAAATTGACAAAAGAGTTGAATTGAATATTTTCAAGTTATGAGATTATAAAGAAATGGTTCTCTTTGAGAAAGAGTTTTGAATAAAGAAATTGAAAAATTATTTTGAGATTGAATATGACATATTGTTGATATCTAGAAAGTGATAGTTGTTGGAATCTAGAGGCTAGGCAAGACCCTAGTGACTGGCAGATTTTATTAATGTTTTTGAGAGCTAACCTGTGTGGGTTGAGCATCTCTTGAGAAGTAGCCATGTTGGGTTGACTGTCTCTTTTGTTTGTTTTAAGTCCGGTAGGGTAAGCTAGCTCTAGGTTGTGATGATTTTTCTTCTAAAACAAACTAAATTGTAAGGACTACACTATAGTGGAGATGTGATGAAAGTAAGAGAAAAACACAAGTATGAGGACCTAGGATCTATGGTGTGAGAGTGTTCATAGGCTGTCCACATGATGCGTCATGTCATGACGTGAATACATCTCCGGAATTATCAGGACCATGGCGATGCTTGTGGGATTTTTGGTGAATACGGGTGGTGCCATTGTCCCATGACGAAGGCTGAATTGTCCATAGGTTGTCTACATGATGAGTCATGTCATGACGTGGGATTCTCCTCTAGGCTGTCTGGAGATGGGCTCGTAACTTATAGAACATCTAAGATACTTACCATAGTTACCATAATAGTTTAAATCATGGCGAGAGATTCAACCCTACAAGATGAAGAAGGATTATGGGCTTGCCCTCGGACCTATGTAGTATGGGATGCATAGAATCAGAACAAGTGCACATTAGTGTCATTTAATATAAATAACTGCATTAAGGACTAAGTGCACAACACTCACGACATCAATAGGATAGTCCCTCTTTAGATTTGTTTATGATCAAGTTTGTGTTTGTTAAAGTATTTAAGAATCGTTATACTGTTCGGCATAGTGAGGATGGCCGTGTATAATATTTCGTCGGTTGTAAGCAACTGACGTGCCCACAGTTTTATATGTAGTATTTGAAGTTTACATGAAGATATAAAGATGAATTTGTTGTTGCTGATTACCTAATTGCTAAAGTTGTTACAATTGTACATTTATCATTGTTATATTTTATTTATTCCGCTGCGTGTTGATGTAAAAGACTCTGATGTAAATAAAAGTTTTAAATTCCTTATAAAATTGTACGAAGTGAAGTGTAAAGATCCTGTGAAACTTTGAATTTAGTCTTATTTAGAATTCGGGGTGTTACAACATTAGAGTGTGAGTTCAGCTTATAGAGATTTAAATGTAAGTAGTTTACATTTGTGTTTCGTTATACGCTGATGTTTCTTCTTATTTGCCTATAAGATGGCCAATCATCATGACACCGAGAATGAGGTGGAATGGTTCGTTCCTTTAGAAGAAGAGGAAGAGACAATAGAGGAAGAAGAAGACCCAAAAGAGGAAGAAGAAGACACAGTAGAAATAGAAGAAGAACTACCCGAGTCCAGGGAGATTACTCAACCTCCACCTGATTCCTTAGAAGAATCCTCAGACGAAGAACTCATTCAAGATGACCAAAGTGGTATTGTTACTTCTCTTCGGAGGAAGTTGGATACCCAGAAGTGGAGAGTAAACCACTTAGAAGCACGGTGAGCAGAACACAAGGAACGCAATCATGAACTGAGTCACCAAGTATGGGAACTCGAAAAGCTCCGGCACGTGAATGCTCAACACTTCGCCAAGCTGGAACACCTGACTCACTGAGACAAGCAGGGACGTCATCAGAATTTTGAAGACATGAAGAAAGAAATCTAGGAATTACGGGGAGAGCTCAGAGAAGGCAAGAGAAACCGTAGAATCTAGGATATCTTTATGTTGAAGTGATGTAATGGATGTAAAAGCAAGTTTTCTCCCCGTCAGGAGAAAATTTGACTACCCACCGATATTATGAAGGGTGTGATCTTGAGATCGGAGGCAGAATCTTGGGCATCAACCACATTGAGTTGGTAGTTTTGGAGGTCGATATCATAATTGGCATAGGCTGGATGTCCATCTACAGTGCCACTATTGAGTGCAAGAGTAAGGAGGTTATGATAAAGGCACCAGGAGGACCAGAAGTTACATTTCAAGAGAAGAGGAAGTGCAAACGTTTAATAGCAGCGCTATCTGAGCAGAAGGTTTCCGAAGAAGTGAAGCAGATTTCGGTAGTCCGGGATTTTCCAACAGTGTTTCTAGAAGATCTATCCGGGCTTCCACCTCAGCGGGATGTAGAGTTCAACATCTCCATTCAGCTAGGGAGTGCACCCATTTCTAAGGCACCATACAAAATGGCGCCGGCTGAGCAAGATGAGATCAAGAAGTAGATTGAAGAACTGTTGGGCAAAGGATTCATCAGGCCGTGTGCATCACCTTGAGGAGCACCAGTTCTTTTGGTAAATAAGAAAGATAGATCGATGAGGATGTGCATCGATTACAGAGAATTGAACCAGGTAATAGTGCAGAACAAGTATCTGATTCCTCGAATCGATGATCTATTCGACCGTCTACAAGGAGCAGTTGTCTTCTCTAAAATAGATGTACGGTCGGGTTATCACAAGGTCCGAGTAAAGGAATAAGATGTGCAGAAGACGGCGTTCAGAACTCGACATAGTCACTATGAGTTGCTAGTCATGCCGTTCTAAGTAACCAATGCACCTACTATTTTCATGGAAGTAATGAACAAGGTCCTACGGCCGTTCATCGATTCTTTCGTCGTTGTGTTCATCGACGACATACTGGTCTACTCCAAGACAGAGGTAGAACATGCCGAGCACCTAACAGAGGTACTAAAGAAGTTGCAGGAGCAGAAGCTATATGCAAAGTTGTCTAAGTGTGACTTCTGGAAAACCGAAGTCGCCTTCCTGGGTCACATCCTTTCTAAGGAGGAAGTTGCTACTGACCCACAAAAGATTGAGGCAGTAAGAGATTGGACAAGAGTGACTACAGTGAAAGAGATCAGGAGCTTTTTGGGGTTAACAGGCTACTACATAAGGTTTATTTAGGGCTACTCCCAGATAGCTGTGCTGCTTATGGGGCTTATAAAGAAAAACATGAGTTTTAAATGGTCGGAACACTATGAGGCTAGCTTTCAAGAGTTAAAGTAGAGGTTGAGTACCGCTCCCATCCTGGCTGTTCCAAAAGAAGGAGTCGACTATGATGTCTACAGCGATGTTTCCCATCACGGATTGGGCTGTGTGCTGATGCAGGAAAGGAAGGTAATAGTTTATGGGTCTAGACAGTTGAGACCGCATAAGAAAAATTACCCAACCCACAATCTGGAGTTGGCAGCGATCATCTATGAACTGAAGCAGTAGAGGCACTATGTATACGGGGAAAAGGATAACATGTACACGGATCATAAGAGTCTAAAGTACATCTATCAGCAGAAGGATTTGAATCTGAGGCAGTAGAGATGGTTGGAAGTGTTGGAGGACGACCCGAAATCAAGTACCATCCAGGATAGGCCAATGTGGTGGCTGATGTGCTCAGCAGGAAGAGCAGTTTGTCCCGATTGATCACAACTCAGAAAAAGTTGGCAGAGGAACTTGATCGAGCAGAGATTGAGGTGGTGTTGCAAGGAATAAGGGCTTCCTTAGCTCAGTTGAGACTTTAACCCATATTGAGGGACATGATTATCAACAGTCAGAAGATTGATCCAAAGATTCAGGAGATGAGAGGGCAGGTTGGCACGGGCAGGTTGACAGAATTCCAAGTAATAGATGAGGTATTACGGTTTGGAGAGCGGCTGTGCGTGCCAAATCAAGCAGAACTGAAGGAGAACATTCTACAGGAAGCACATGCCAATTTATTATCCATACATCCAGGAAGTATCAAGATATACCACGATATAAAGCAGTATTTCTGGTGGTCAGGGATGAAGCGGGATGTGGCTGAGTTTGTCTACAGGTGTGTAGTCTGTCAGCAAATCAAGGCCGAGAATCAGAAACCCGAGGGTTTGTTGAAGCCATTACCCATTCCGAAGTGGAAGTGGGATAGTATCAGCATGGACTTCATGACAGGTTTGCCCCGGAGTTCCAAGGGTAACGATGCAATTTGGGTGATATTGGACCGACTCACCAAATCGGCTCATTTTCTGGCAATGAAGCTTACTTGGTCTATGAAGAAGTTAGCCGAGTTATTTATCGGGGAGATCGTGAGGCTACATGGAGTTCCTTTGTCGATTATATCCGACCGAGATGCGTTATTTACCTCACATTTCTGGAGAAGTCTTCAGGCAGCTTAGGGGACGAAGACTGAATTCAGTACTGCTTTCCATCCTCAGACTTATGGACAGACCGAGAGGGTGAACCGGGTACTAGAAGATATGCTAAGATGTTGTGTGTTGGATTTTGGCAGTAGTTGGGAGAGGTATTTGGCTCTAGTGGAATTTGCCTACAATAATAGTTTCCAGGCAATCATTGGGATGGCACCTTATAAGGCTCTGTATGGAAGGAAGTGCAGAACACTGGTGTGTTGGTATGAAGTGGGAGAACGACAGCTATATGGGCTAGAGATTGTGGAACAAACCTCAGAAAAGATTGAGTTGATCCGGAAGAGGTTAGTCGACGCCCAGAGCAGACAGAAAAGTTATGCCGACAACCGGAGGAGAGATCTGGAGTTTGAGGAAGGTGATTTTGTCTTTGTGAGGGTGTCTCCAACCAAGGGTGTGATTCGGTTTGGAAGATGAGGGAAATTAGCCCCGAGATACATAAGTCCTTATAAGATATTGAAGATAATTGGGAAGACGGCTTATTGGTTAGAACTACCGGAAGAGTTGGCCCAAGTACACAATCTCTTCCATGTGTCTATGTTGCGAGGCTATATCCCGGATCTGAGTCATCATTTTCCACAAGTGCCAGAAGGTCTGCAGTTGGATTTGAGCTACACTGAGCGTCCAATTGAGATCATGGATCGATGGGAGAAAGTCTTGAGGAATAAGACTGTACCTATGGTCAAAGTCGTTTGGAGGAACCAACTTGTTGAGGAGGCCACTTGGGAATCAGAGGAGAGAATAATGAAACATCACCCTGAGCTTTTCAAATAAAAATTTGTAAAACTTTTTCTCTTTCTTTGTTTTTTTTTCTCTCACTCTTTATGTGTAGTTCCGAGGACGGAAATATTCTAAGGAGGGAGTGTTGGAACATCCCGTATTAATTTTTTTTAAAAAATACATTTCTTACTTTTACACATGCAACGTACGTGCAATTTCATCTTATTATTTTCATTCTCAATTTTATTTAAAAATTATGCACAATTTCCTTTCATTTATTTTTGTTGCCTATTAGAACCCATAGGCCTAATAGGGACTCTAAGCCCATTAAAATAAATTAAATAAATAAAAAAATGAACCAAGCCCACAAGAGGAAGCCCACTAAGTTAATTAAAAGAGAAGCCACTAATTAAAAGAAAAACCCATTAGTTAATCTACATTTTAATAAAAAAATTTATCCTACACTTTTCATGTAACAACATGTACAATCAAATAAATAACAAGTATATACATTTAGGCTATAAACAAATAATTAACAAATGAATGAGATGTGTGCACATGTGAGAAATCCAAATGTTAGCCATTCATAAGAATATGAAGAGTTGTGAGTTTGTGGTAGTAATGGTGAGTGAGCATTTAAATAGGATCAAGGGTATTTAATTTTGGGTGATGGGTGTCTCTTCATTCATCCATTTGACACTATAAATACCACCCCCTTTTCTTCATAATCTTGCACCAAAGATCAAAACAAACAAAAGATAAGAAAGGGAGGAAAAGAAAGAGAGAATTGTTTGAGTTCTTGCTTGGAAGAATGAGAGCTTGCTAGGAGAAGAAGGGAGTCCCATTCTTGGAGCTAGGAGCAACTTCTAGGAGTCTTCTTCTACTTTAGAATCTTTATTGAGGTAGGTGTCTTCTTGAACTTTCTAAATTGTAGTATAATGCATGTGTAGGTAAATTGATATATAAATTTGATATACATATGAGTAGTAGTTAAACTGAAATGAAGATATTTAGAATGAAGATGCATGCTAATTGAAAGATTGTCATGAAAATAAGTTGAATTGATGTTGTTTGATTGCATGGTAGTACATCATGATTAGATTAAATCATGCGAATATAGATTTGTACACAAAGTTACTAATTCATGCTAAGAAAAGTTACTGTTTTGAATTTTATTTGCACATAAGAAAATCATATCTAATAAAATAGTTGGAATCTGGATCTTAAACTTTTTGGGAAGCATCTTGTATGTGTCAGGAACATCCTTTTAATGTTTCATAAGATTTGGAGTTCGTTTACTATTTTAAAAAATTCTAAACTCAAAACTGGTTAGTAGTTGGCTTGTTGCTGGAATTCTGCACACCTTTGGGTTTTTTATCAATTCAGCTTTGTAAATGAGATAATTTGAGAAAAGTCAGAACTAAGAAATTATAGTAGACATGTTAACCTTTCTGAAAAGTCTAAGAAATCAAATTGTAACAAAGAATTGGATTTTACATGAATTTTACAAGACTGTACAGTGGCAATATTTTAGTATCTCGACCCTACTGTATATTTTGAAGAGTTCAAGGTTATATATACAGTATTTTGAGAAAACTTATAAATACAAAATTAAAGTTGACTTGTATACCTTCAGTTCTATATAAAGAACGCTAAGTTTCGTAAAGTATACAATTTTCTATGATTTTTACAAATAGCATGAAATGCAGTTTTCTAACTTTGAATTTACTATTTTGAAAATGATACTTAGATGAAATAATTGAGAATGTTTCTCACTATTTTAAGTTATATTTTTTTGGAAAAATACAGATGATATTCATGCTTAGTCGTGATGTAAACTCAATATATATATATATATATATATATATATATATATATATATATATATATATATATATATATATATATATATGGTTAATGATGTTAGGAATTGGTTCAAAATAAATCAAAGGAAAATGATAAGATGAGTTTCAAATGATGAATTTTTAAGAGATTATGTTTTAATCTTAATTAACTTGATTTGAGAAAGTTCTGGATGAATATGAAAAGTGTATGTAAAAATGAATAGGTTGAGATTGTACCTGTTGATAAATGAATAAGAATGAATGAAAGAATTTGAATAAAATATGAATACATGAAAATTGAGAATATGAGTAATAAAGGGATGAGTACCCCAAGTTGTAAATATGAAAAGATGTTAATTCTAGAGGCTTAGTGAAACATAGGTACCGGAAAAAGTAATGAAAATGAACAATTGATTTTTGAGATGTGGCAAATATGGGCTGTCGTTCTCAGTATTTTTATGGAAGACCAGTAGAAGGGTAAACTAGCTCTTTGTGGTATTATTTATTCATGTTCAAACTTAAGGATTAGGCACTAAGAGAAGATATAGTAAACATGGGCAAACGTGAGTGGAGGGCCTCTATATAGTCGGGCGATAAATTTCAGGACTGTGGTTGCTTACGATGGAGGCGATGCTTGATTAAATCCGGGACTACGATTGATCGGACGGTGGATTTTGGAATTATGATTAGTCGAGCATATAGTATGCCGTACTACAGTGTATATGCGTATACCGGGGCTATAAGGACACTTGCGGGATGTTCGCACGATGAGAATTTTGTATAGTCAGGCGGTGGATCTCCGAGACTGGGATCCGTACTCGTGGAATGTCTAAACTTTGTTTTATTACTGAGTAGTTATCATGGCGAGGGATTAATGTGGAGTACGTAGGTGCTTGCCCTCGGACCTATGTAGTATTGGATGAATAGAATCCGAAATAGTATGCATTAGTGTCATTTTAGTATAACTTCTGCATTAGGCATTAAGTTATATCATACACTAACATATCTAGGGTATTCACTCTTTACACTTCTGTATGCATTCAAGTTTGTGATTGTTAAAGTAAAACTTTCAGAATCTTGTTGATTATACCAATGTAATTCATTTGGTTGGTTAGTCCTAGCTTTTTTTGATTGAATTTTAGCAAGTAAACTAAATGTGGCATCATCTAATTTACTCTTACCTTTATCTTTAGAAGTAGCAGAAGAAGAAGTAACAAAAGTAGTTGTACTAGTAAATGCAAAACTTCTATCATAATAATCATACAAGTTATTTAATGTCGATTCAAATTTAGCTAAAAATGTTCCGCAATCAATTTCAGATTCATCTTCCCCATGTAAAGTAAAAAACATTTCAGTCAAACTCTTCGTACCTTATAATTTGATACGAGGATCCATCACAGTTGCAATACAATATAACATAGGAGGAGGAATAAAATACTTCAAAATTTTGGTTTATGCAGGTTTCACAATATGACCAATAAAAGCATCATCGATCATTTCTTTGAAAGTTTGCATCATAGTAACTATTGAAATAAAAATTCTACTAGAAGTAGATTCATAAGATTTTGAAAATTTTAAAGTTGCGGTTTTAGAAGGTTCTAAAGATTTTAATAAAGATTCGGCAAAAAACCAACCTTCGGGAGTCATTTGAAAATTTGGAATATTTTTTGCCATACAAAATCATTTATACATGTTTTATGTTCGGTAACAACATGTAGCAAATCATAAGTAGAGTCCCATCGGTGTTTAACATCCTTTGTAAATTTTCTAAAATGTACATTTTTAAGCCTACACCATGCTTTCCATTCTTGAAATATAGGGCCACTTAATGCAATAAAATGTATACAATTTCTAATGTTAACTATATATAGGTCGGCTATTTTTAATGTATCTTGAACACATAAATTTAAAATATGACATGCACATCTAATATGAAAAATACTGTCAGATGGAGGGTTTGATGCGATTTGTAATATACTAATTGATGCATTGTTGTTAGATGCTTTATCAAAACTTATACACATAATTTTATCACGAATATGGAAAACATCACAAATTTGTAAAATACAATTTGCAATTTCATTACCACTATGGGGATAGGGCAACGCGGCAAGTGATATGATCCTTTTTTGAAGAATCCAATAACAGTCGATCCAACGACAAGTTATTCCCATCATTGGAATATTGTTGCAACCCTTCCAACAATCGGAAGTTAAAGAAACTCTACAAGTTAAACTCTATAAAATGGCAATCAAAGCTACTCTCATTTCATTGTACATTTTAAAACAATCCGACTTCAAAGTATTCCGAGGGATTCTTTTAAAATGCGGTTTCATGTGGTTTGATTAAAAGTTTCAAAGTTCCGACTCTCGGAATGGGAAAATAGTAACTCTTCCTTAATTACAAGTCGGACCATTTCCCGACGAACAAGTTCAGGATCATAAGAGTGACTATCAACTACACTGATCCTAGGGTGGATTTTTTGTTGGCCGGGTAGGTCTACTAGAAGTTCTTTGTGTACATTTTGGATGTGTCATTTTATTCTACTAGAAGTTCTTTGTGTACATCTTGGTCTTTCCACCATTTGTATGGCTTCGAACATGTTTTACAAATTTTTATACCTACTGCCGAAATTTTTTCGTCCGGAATATAATCATAAAATTTGTGCCAATCACTATCCCTCTAGTTTTCCAACTAGTACCCGGTTGTGTTGTTTCGGTTGCTTATATTTGTAGTTCTTCTTCTATGTCTATGTCTCCCACAAACACATCGTGTGTACTAATGTGTCCGGTCATAGGGTACTCTTCGGCGGGCTAATTTTGTGGGACAATAGGAGGCCTACGAGAAGTGCCGGTGGAATCTTGTCCACTTTGGCTGCGGCCGCTACCTCGTGATCTAGACATGTTGATATAGTAGTGTATGTGAAAAAATTAAATACAATCTAGGCGAGATAAGTTTAAAAAAAATTCTAGAAAACAATGAGAGGTTTGTGAGAGAGAAGATCAAAAAACAAAAAAACAAATATGATAAAAAAAAATATAACTACAAAAAAAATATCAAGACAATAAGAGGGTTGTGAAATTTTGATACCATACTTCTCGGATACTCGTATATAGAATGAGAGTGAAAATAAAAGTAGAAGTCCGGACTCGTATATAGAAAGAAAGATAGGTTCTTTGTTGGAGCCTTGGAGCCTTGGAGTAGTTGAAGACTTGAAGTAGACGTAGTTGTAAGTTGAATTCGATACGATTGGAATTTGTCACTTCTATGGTGTTAGCTTCTTTGTTGAAAAAGTTTGAATCAATTGAGATTGAATTGAGTAATAGTAGTAGAGAGAGTAAGAGAGTAAGGTGTGAAATTTTTAGACTGGTTTAAGGGGTATTTATAGGGGGAAAAGAAAAAAAACCAAAAAAAACCAAAAATAATGGCTAAAACATTGGCGGTCTTTTTTGGCCGTTAGACCTGCCGGTCGAACGGTCAAACTATGCGGGTCGAACGTTTGGCCCATACAGGTCAAACGGTTCTACTGGTTGGTGGGCGGGTTGGTCACTGTTCACCGGGTTGGCCGTGTTCAATGGGTTGGAAATCCATATTAGACAACCCGGGTCGACCCGCTTAGGTTCGCGGGTTCGACCCGGGGACCCTGTTGGATCCTGTAGGCAAGGCAAATAATACTAGGGGGGGTGAATAGTGTTGTTTAAAAAATAATAAAGAAAGAGAACTTTTTGTTCTGTCCAACGTAAAAAGAGAATACAGTCGACTGGGGCGTCAAATAAGAAGAGTATTTTATACAAGTCTGATCAGTCGACTTATAGCAGACACTCAGTCGACTTACCAGACAAGTGTTCGAAGAGTATTTTATACAAGTCTGATCAGTCGACTGATAGAGGAGACTCAGTCGACTTGCCAGACAAGTTTTTGAATAAAACACAGAAAAATTGAAATGCAAGTGAAGAAAATACAACCACAAAGAGAGTCAACAACATAGTACAAAACGATGTATCATGGTTCGGTCCTCCCGGCCTACATTTAGTCCCCAAGCAACCCATTTAAGATTTTTCACTATTCTTGAAAAAAAATTACAAGAATACCCTATGGCGTTTGACAACAACCTTGCCAAACCCGTAGACCTCTCTCACCACTAGAGAGCACACCCACTCTACAACCTAGAGTGAAAACCCGACTCTACAACCTAAAGCCATACTCTCCAACCGAGATAACCACTCTCACAACCCGAGAGTGAAAAACAACAACAAAAGAGTTACAACAACCTATAGCCTTGTTTTTTATTTGTGATTTTTGTATGGTGGCTAATAGGTCAACTTCTGAATCAGTCTAAAATAAATTCGATGTTATACTAGACTGATTTTGAGAGTTCCAAGACTTAGAGAATATGAATGCTTTTTAGAATGCTTGTCCTTTTCGAAAACAAGAGCTTGAAACTTAAGAAAAATGCTGGGAACCTTTACTAAGTGATTTTTACACTCTATTTATAGAGTTAGACTCACTTGACATTGAGAAACAGTTGCACCAACTATCAACCAATGGAAATAAATGTTTTGAATTTGAAAAACAAGTTTTAACAGAAAACTGTCGAAACGACTTGAACAGTCAACTGAGTTTCCATAATAAGTCAACTGGTCAGAGCTTGTATGAGTTCGGACAGTTTCGTACTAAGACAGTCGACTGGTTCCGAAGAGTGATCGGCTGGTACTCAACAGCTGAGATTATTCAAGCTTGTTTCGACCTTTTAACTTTTGTAAAACACTCATTTTTTAAAAGATATGTGTGAGTGTGTGTGTGACAAGGCTATTACAACATTTCTAAGACTCAAAGAATAAAAATTACAATTATTACAAGACACTTAATACAAAACATTTTGAAGCACTAGTCTTGTCTTGAACTTGAGTCTTTGACTTGAGCTTGAGCCATTGTCTTTATGTCTTGAAGCTTGCTTGATCAAATGTGACTTGAACTTAGGTCTTTGTAGTTTGATCTATTCTTTTGAAAGCTTCATTGGATCAATTTTGCCTTTGTGTATTGCACCATGGTATTTGTCTTTGATACATCCTGCAATATATATAGGAGGTAGCACAACTTTGCATTATGTTGTAGTCATCAAAACCGAGAAATCAACATTCTCCCCCTTTTTGATGATGACAATACAATAACCTACAATAATAATAATAATTAAAAATGATCCCCTTAACTAATGTAAAACATGCACAAGTTAAAAATATGCACAAAACAAACACTTATCCTTTTCTCCTAAAAACAAAAAAGAAGGAAAGAGACAATAACATAATGGAAAGCATTGCATAAAGAACAAACACATTGCAAAAACATAACAAATTTAGACATAGGAAATTGAAGTACGTGGTTTCAAATACTGCATAAAAGAAAAATACATAAAACATAACAAAAAATTACAACAAAAAATACAAAATATATCAAGTCAGTCATCATCTTCGTCATCAGAAAGATAGACTGATGTCACGACAGTTGACTGGTTTGGAGGAACAGTCGACTTAGTCGAGAGCAAATAAAACAAACGAAAATATCAAGTAATACTTCTGTCAGTCGACTGTATACAGTCAACTATCCAGAGCATAAAATTCAGCCAAGAATATATAAGCAAAAAGTACTTGGTCAGTTGACTGAAAACTAGTTTTAAGTCGACTTACACAAGATAAAAAATTTAAGAAATATCATAAAAACTGTAAATTCCTAGTTCTCTTCTTAAGGTGATAAAAGTGTCTTCCTTAAGTGGTTTAGTAAAGATATCTGCTACTTGTTTATCAGTAGAAATAAAGTCTAAAGATAAATCTCCCATTAAAATATGATCACGTAGAAAATGATGTCTAATATCTATATGTTTCGTACGTGAATGTTGAATCGGATTTTTAGATAAATTAATGGCATTGGTATTATCACACATTATAGCAGGTTTTGAAAATGAAATACCATAATCTAATAGGGTTTGTTTCATCCACAAAATTTGGGCACAAGCCAAACTTGCAGCTATATATTCAGCTTCTGTAGTAGATAGGAATACCGGATTTTGCTTTTTATTGCACCAAGATACTAGTGAGTGTCCCAAAAAGTGACACGTTCTACTAGTACTTTTACGATCAGTTTTACTGCCAGCAAAATCAGCGTCACTATACGACAAAAGTTAAAAATTATCGGTGCATGAATAAAATAAACTATACTCAGATGTGCCTTTAATATATCTTAAAATACGCTTCATAGCTTTTAAGTGAGACTCTTTGGGACTCAACTGATATCTAGCACACAAATATACACTAAACATAATGTCTGGTCTACTAGCAATTATATATAAGAGTGAGCCAATCATACCTCGATAGAGTTTTTGATCGACACTCTTACCTAATTCATCTTTGTCAAGTGTAGTAGTAGTAGTCATAGGTGTGGTCTTACTACCTGTGCTATCCATGCCAAACCGTTTGAGTAATTCTTTTGCATATTTTCCTTGATTAATAAATATGCCATTTGGTGACTGCTTAATTTGTAGTCTAAGAAAATAATTGAGTTCACCCATGTAACTCATCTCAAACTTATTTTTCATGGTATTAGCAAACTCTTGACATAGACTACTATTAGTAAAGCCAAAAATTATGTCGTCTACATATATTTGTATGATTAGAATATCGGTCTCTATTTTCCTAGTAAACAAATTAGTATTTACTTTACCTATTTCAAAACCAGTTTCTAATAGAAAAGTCTTCAATCGATCATACCAAGCACGATGTGCTTGTTTAAGACCATATAAAGCCTTTTTCAATTTAAAAACGTGGTTTGGAAATTGTTCATGTTCGAAACCGGGTGGTTGCTTAACATAAACATCTTCCTTAATAAAACCATTAAGAAAAGCACTTTTAACATCCATTTGGAAAAGTGTAAAGTTCATAAAATATGCAAAAGATAATAAGATCCTAATTGATTCTAGTCTAGCAATAAGAGCATATGTTTCATCAAAATCTATGCTTTCTTCTTCATTATATCCTTGAGCAACTAATCTAGCCTTGTTCCTAAGGACTTGTCCTGATTCATCTAACTTATTTTTGATTACCCATTTGGTACCAATTATAGTATGGTCAGGAGGTCATGGAACTAAATCCCATACATCATTTCTTATAAATTGGTTTAATTCATCTTGCATGGCATTCATCCTAAATTCATTCTCACAAGCTTCTTGTATATTTTTGGGTTCAAAATCCGATAAGAAAGCCGTATGAGAAATCATATTAACATGAGATCTTGTTTGAACACCACGTGAGATGTCACCAATTATTAAGTCATGAGAATGATCTCTAACTTCAACAAACGATTTTGGTAAAGTTAGAGTCATCACAACAGGATCAGTCGACTTGACTAGTCCATCAGCCGACTGATTCACATCAGTCGACTTGATTTCCTTATCGGTCGACTTATCCGCTAAGGTAGTTTGCTCTAGTGATTTAATTACGTTATTTAAAGGTGATGAACCAGTTTCATCATCTTTAATAATAGTAGATGAAGTCAGAGATTCATTAAATGAAACCTGCATGGATTCTTCAATAGTGAAAGTTGACTTATTGAAGATCCTATATGCCTTACTCCTATTTGAGTATCCAATGAAGATACCTTCATTAGATCTAGGATCAAACTTATCTAAATTATCTTTAGTGTTTAAAATGAAACACTTGCAAATAAATACTTTAAAGTAAGATATTTTAGGAATCTTATCAAAAAATAGTTTATAACATGTTTTCTTAAGCTTAGGCCTAATCAAAATTCTATTTAAAACATAACATGTTGTTGAAACAGCTTCAGCCCAGAAGTACTTAGGTAAATTGCTTTCAACAAGAATAGTACGAGTGTCTTTCAACCACTCTATTTTATGGTGAAGCTCTAGGAAATGCAAATGAATGTGTTATACCATTCTTGTTGCAATATTCTGAAAACGTTTCATTCTCAAATTCTGCACCATGATCAGTTCTAAGAGTGACTATAGTTAGAGATTTTTGATTTTGAATCCGTTTACAAAAATTTTCAAATACTTCAAAGGCATCATTCTTAAGTTTTAAAAAGAAAATCCATGTGAATTTTGAAAAATTCTCTACTAAAACAAATACATACCTACTTTTATTTAAAGAAGCGACTCTAGTAGGACCAAATAAATCCATATGGATTAATTCAAGAGGCCTACAAGTAGAAATCTTTTTTTTTTTGTCTTAAAAGTATATTTGACTTGTTTACCTAGTTGACATGCATAACATAACTTATCCTTTTTATAAGATGGTTTTAGCAGTCCTTTAACTAGGTTGTACTTAGAAAATTTAGCAATATTTTTCATATTCACATGGCCAAATCTCTTATGCCAAAGCCAAGAATCATTGTTAGAAGCTACTAAGCAAAAATCATCAGAAAAATCATTTGATTTTAAACATAACTCATAAATATTATTTTTCCTAAATCCTTGAAAAATTACATTTTGCATGGTAGAATCATAAATTAAACACGCATCTTTTTTAAAAACAATGTTATATCCCTTATCACACAATTATCTTATACATAATAGATTATGCTTAAGACCACTAACAAGAAAAACTTCTTCTATATTAGGAATAGTGTTCTTACCGACCATGCTTATTCCAATAACCTTCTCTTTGTTGTTGTCACCGAATGTGACTGTTCCTCCATCAATCTCATGTATGGAAGATAGGATGTTGGCATGACCAGTCATGTGCTTGGAGCATCTGCTGTCAAGTATCCAACGTTCTCTTTTAGGTACCTATAAAAAAATCATTGTGAATGTGGTACCCTTTTTATTGTGTCCGAAAGGGATTAGTTTTTGGAAAACCAAACCCCAAATGAGTTTGATTTACCACCAAATGCAGGAATATAATCTACAGAATTATATACAGTAAGAACATATGAATTTATATAAGTAATTCTATCTTTTTGACTCAAGTTAACTGGAACCCATATATTTTTGCTTTGTCTAGTCGACTTTATCGAACATTACAGTCGACTGTTACTGAAATCCAGTCGACTGGGAGGTGAAATAGGTCGACTTATTTGAGGTTTTTGTCTCTTTAAATAAGTTTCTGAACCTCTGGACAGATGGCTGAAATTGGGGTTCAGTCAACTGGTCTGAATGACAGAGTTACTCTTTTCATTGAAAACAATAGTTTTTGGTTTTTCAAAAAACTTATATATTTTATTCTTGACACTAGAGATAGATTCAGCTTTATTACTATTAGTGTTATTGGAGATATGATGTTTTTCAAGAGACTTTTGAAAAACAAGTCCAAATTTCTTATTAGTTTGAACTTGATTTTGGAGAACTTCATTTAAATTCTCCTTTCCTTTATTAAATTTAGATACATTTTTGGATATCTCTTCATAATTTTTTTAAGAGATAAAAGATTTATATCTAAATTAGAGAGTCTAGAATTTAAAGACTTGACTTCAACATTTAAGTCAAGATTCTCTTGAGAAAGTGTTTGATTAACTTTCTCTAAGTTTTTAACTCTAAATTTTTCTTTCTTAAGTTCTTGAAAAATCTCATTAAAAGCATCTAATATGTCATTTGAATCAAAGTTATCACTTACTTCATTTTGTATAGCCATAAAGCATACATTAGCAACTTCATTTGTCTCTTCATTTTCTTCTTCCGATGAAGAGTCGATATCGTCCCAAGTTGCTTGATACGCTTTCTTGTTCTTCATGTACTTGTTTTTTGTGTACTTGTCATTCTTGAAGTTGGAAGCCTTTCCTTTAGATTTCGCATTCTCAACTGGGCAATCCTTCTTCATATGACTTGTCTTGTTACACTTGAAACAAGTTGGAGGTTCATTAGTATCTTTAGATTTGGAATTAAATTTACCTTTCCTTAGAAACTTTTTGAACTTTCTCGTGAATATGGCTATCTCTTCCCCATCTTCTTCTTCATCTTTGGAGTCCGACATGGCCTTGAATGCGAGTGTCTTTTTCTTTGATTGTTGAGGTTCTAGATCCTTCTTGCGTTCTTCAAGTTGAACTTCATATGCCATAAGATTTCCCATAAGATTCTCAAGAAAGAGTTGTGTTAAACCGTTGGCCTCTTCTATGGCGGTGGTCTTCTTCTCCCATTCGGGGGTTAAGGCACGAAGAACTTTTCTCACCATTTCGGCTTGAGTGTACGTCTTTCCAAGAGCCACAAGGGAATTTGTAATATCTATGAACCTTGTGATCATATCTAACACATTCTCGTTCTCCTTCATGCGGAACATCTCGAACCTGTGAATAAGAACAAATATCTTAAATTCTTTAACTTTATTAGTACATTCATGAGTTACCTCGAGTGTGTGCTAAATTTGATACGCTGTTGTTGCATTAGACACACGATTGAACTCCTTCTTGGTAAGAGCACAAAATAGAGTGTTTATCGCCTTTGCATTGTTCATTGTTTCGCTCTTCATGCCATCGTTCCATTGTGCATAAGGAATTATAGAAGCGGTGTACTCGGTCCCCGTCATGTTCCATATCTCATAGTTGATGGACTGAAGATAGATCTTCATTCTACACTTTCAATAGTTGTAATTGGTTCCATTGAATAGGGGTGGTCTTTGTGTGGATTGGCTTTCATGGTATTGGCTTGCATTAGAAGTAGTTGCCACAGCACTCAACCAGGCTCCAATACCAAGTGTTGGATCCTGTAGGCAATACAAATAACACTAGGGGGGTGAATAATGTTGTTTAAAAAAAATTAAGAAATAGAAATTTTTGTTCTGTCCAGTCGACTTAAAAAGAGAAAACAATCGACTGGGGCGTCAAATAAGAAGAGTATTTTAAACAAGTCTAATCAGTCAACTTATAGTGGAAACTCAGTCGACTTACCAGACAAGTGTTCAAAGAGTATTTTATACAAATCTGATCAGTCGACTTATAGAGGAGACTCAGTCGACTTGCCAGACAAGTTTTTAAATCAAACACAGAAAAATGGAAATGCAAGTGAAGAAAACACAACCACAGAGAGAGTCAACCACAGAGTACACATCGATGTATCCTGGTTCGGTCCTCCCAACCTACATCCAGTCCCCAAGCAACCCACTTGAGATTTTTCACTATTCTTGAAAAAAAAATTACAAGAATACCCTACGGCATTTGACAACAACCCTGCTAAACCCATAGACCTCTCTCACCACTAAAGAGAGCACACCCACTCTACAACCTAGAGTGAAAACCTGACTTTACAACCTAGAGCCCTACTCTCCAACCGAGAGGACTACTCTCACAACCCGAGAGTAAAAAACAACAACAAATGAGTTACAATAACCTATAGCCTTGTTTATGATTTGTGATTTTTGTATGGTGACTAATAGGTAAACTTCAAAAATCAGTCCAAAATAAATTCGATGTTATACTAGTCTAATTTTGAGAGTTCCAAGACTTAGAGAATATGAATGCTTTTTAGAATGCTTGTGCTTTTCAAAAACAAAAGCTTGAAACTTAAGAAAAATGTTTGGAATCTTTACTAAGTGATTTTTACACTCTGTTTATAGAGTTAGACTCACTTGACGTTGAGAAACAGTTGCACCAGCTATCAACCAATGGAAATAAATATTTTGAATTTGAAAAACAAGTTTTAAAAGTAGAAAACTGTTGAACCGACTTGAACAGCCGACTGGGTTGCCATAATAAGTCGACTGGTCAGAGCTTATATGAGTTCAGATAGTTTCGTACTAAGACAGTCGACTGGTTTCGAAGAGTGGTCGACTACTACTCAATAGCTGATCTTATTCAAGCTTGTTTCGACCTTTTAACTTTTCTAAAACACTCAATTATTAAAAGATATGTGTGAGTGTGTGTGTGACATGGCTATTACAATATTTCTAAGACTCAAAGAATAAAAATTACAATTGTTACAAGACACTTAATACAAAACATTTTGAAGCACTAATCTTGTCTTGAACTTGAGTCTTTGACTTGAGCTTGAGCCATTGTCTTTATGTCTTGAAGCTTGCTTGATCAAATGTGACTTGAACTTAGGTCTTTATAGTTTGATCTATTCTCTTGAAAGCTTCATTAGATCAACTTTGCCTTTGTGTATTGCACCATGGTATTTGTCTTTGATACATCCTGCAATATATATAGGAGGTAGCACAACTTTGCATTATATTGTAGTCATCAAAACCAAGAATAAACAGACCCGAACCGTAAATCAACGGGCCGGGTTTTGGCGAGCGGGTCGCTGGTAGGTTGTGGGTCAGCCCGGCCCGGTTGCCAACCCTAGGTGCAGGCAGGGGCGGAGCGGCATGAAGACGGTGGTTAGTGCTCGAGTTGGCATCGAGGTGCTGCGTGCGAGGCTAGTCGGGGTTGGCTTTCGGAATGGCGGTGGTCGAGGAGATGTGTTCGAGGTAGAGGTTGAGCGGGGGCTCGGGGTGGAGCACAGTCGATGGGGAAGAGATGGAGAAGAAGAGGGTGGTCGAAGGTCGCAGTGGGTGCAGTGGTAGTGAAGGTGTAGACGTCGACGGTTGTGAGGTGGGAGACTCGGTTAGGAGACAGCAGCAAGAAGAGGAGCTCGGCTTGCGGTGGTGGTGATTGGAGAGGCAGCGTCGGTGATTGCAGGTTGGGACGGTGAGGAGATGGCAGTGGTAGGAGGCTAGGTCGAGATGCAGCAAGGGAGGAGAAGCTGGTGCTCCGGTGCTGGCTTCGGGGTGGTGCAGTAACTGCGGTGGTCGGCAGCGACAGTGAAGACGTCGAGGGCGGCTGAAGGTGGTGGCGACTAAGGGTGTGGCAGCGGTGTGGTGATGCAGTGCAGAGTGAGATGGAGCTTCGATTGGTTGCAAACGATGAAGGAGACAGTGGGGGAAGGGGTTCAGCAGTGAGGCGCGGCAATGTCATTGGCTGTGATGGGAAGTCTAATTGGGTGATGGTGATGAGAGGAGCAGCGGGACGTCGACATCGGTGGAGAAGCAGCACGAAGTGGCAATGAGGTGGTGGTAGCAGAGGTCGGGTGTCCTGGTGTATAGGGTGCACGCGCGAGAGGGCATGGGAGTGAGGTGAGGGTGATGGCGACGACGGGGCTGTTGATTCTTGGTTTTGATGACTACAACATAATGCAAAGTTGTGCTACTTCTTATATATTGCAGGATGTATCAATGTCAATACCATGTGTGATACACAAAGGCAAAGTTGATCCAATGAAGCTCTCAAAGAAAATTTGATCAAGCTACAAAGTTCTAAGTTCAAAACAAGATTGATCAAGCAAGCTTCAACAACTAAAGACAATGGCTCAAGCTCAAATTCAAGACTAAAGATCAAGACAAGATTCAGTGCTTCAATGTGTTTTATTAAATATCTTGTAAACAATTGTAATTTTATTTCTTTGAGTCTTGGAATGATGTAATAACCTTGTCACACACACACTCACACATATCTTTATAATTGAGTGTTTTCTACAAGTTTAAAGGTCGAAACAAGCTTGATTAAGATCAGCTGTTGAGTACCAGTCGATTGTCGTTTGGCAACAGTCGACTGTACTAGTACGAAACTTTTTGACTTTTTCAAACTCTAGCCAGTCGACTCATCATGGCAACCCAGTCGACTGTTCAAGTCGTTTGGACAGATTTCAGAATTTAAAACTTGTTTTTCGAATTCAAAGTTTTATATCCATTTTAAATCAGTTTGATAAACTGTTTTACAACGTCCTAGTGATTCCTCTCTATAAATAGAGCCTAGGAATCACCATGGAGAGGTTCCAAGCATTTTTGATAAAAGTTTAAGTTTTTGCTTTTGAAAAAGAGAACAAGTATTCAAACAAGCATTCATAATCTTCTAAGTCTTGGTTCTCTGAAATCAGTCTAGTATAACATTGAATTCACTTTAGACTGATTTCGGAAGTTGAACTATTAGCCTCCATACAAAAATCACAATCACAATAAGGCTATAGGTTGTTGTAACTCTTTTATTATTTTGTTTCACTCTCGGGTTGTGAGAGTGGTCCTCTCGGTTGGAGAGTAGAGCTCCAGGTTGTAGAGTCAGGTTTTCACTCTTGGTTGAAGAGTGGGTTTGCTCTCTCTAGTGGTGAGAGAGGTCTGCGGGCTGGACAAGGTTGTTGTCTAACGTCGTAGGGTATTCTTGTATTTTTTTCAAGAATAGTGGAAAATTTCAAGTGGGTTGCTTGGGGACTGAATGTAGGTCGGGAGGTCTGAACCAGGATACATCACTGTGTACTCTGTGGTTGATTCTCTCTGTGGTTGTATTTTCTTTACTTGCATTTTAATTTCTCTGTAAAACTTGTCTGGCAAGTCGACTGTCCCTCTTCTATGATTCAACTGATCAGACTTGTATAACATAATCTTCGAAAACTTTTCTGACAAGTCGATTGAGTTCTGCTATAAGTCGACTGATCAGACTTGTATAAAATACTATTCTATTTTGATGCCCCAGTCGACTGTATTCCATTTTCAAGTCGACTGCACAGTAAGAAAAAGTTCAATTTCGTTTTTTTATACAACACTATTCAACCCCCCCTCCCCCCTCTAGTGTTTTTTACCTTGCCTACAGGATCCAACAGGGGCTCGGTGGTCGGGAATACAGAAATGGGTTGAAGGCAAGGGAGAGGTTAATGGTGGTTTGGGTGAAGAAAACGAGAAGAAGAAGAAGAAGAAAAGGGAGAGAGATTAAGGGGTTGATAAGGATTAATTAGGTTTAAGTTAATGAGGGATTAGTGGAGTAGATTATGGGGTTGTGGGGTTACGAGATTGTTCGAATTTAGTGGGGGATTAGTTGGAGATTTAGTGGAGATTTAATAGGGGTAGTGGAGTTGTGCAGTTTGGGTGGGGGACTTTCAGGTTAAGATTGTATTTAGGTTAACGGGTTAATGGGTTTAGATTAGGCTCCAATAGAATTTGTGTAGGATTTAAAAGTGCGGGCTTGATTTTGTGTGTGGGTTTCAATAAAAATAATTATAGTTGAGATTAGAATTTAAAGATGGGCTTACAAAATAATTTAACAAATTATAGAATTGATTGAAAGCTTGGTCTTAAATCCAATTAAAAGATCAATAGAATGAAATTTTAGGCTTTTATAAAACTAATAATAATAATAATAATAATAATAATAATAATAATAATAATAATAATAATAATAGTGAATCAAATAATATACGGGTTTATAGATAATTGGATCTAGATCTCTTTTAAATAGAAAATGAAAGTAATAATAATTATAAGAATGGGTTGGGTTTACAGAATAAATAAATAGACACAATTATAGATTGGATTAGGAGTTTGGGCTTGACAAATAACGAAGAATCAAATAATCAAATTATAGGTTGGCTAGGATTGGGTTGTTTACAAATAAATCAAATAATCAATCAAATAATTTTATCGAATGAATTATGATTTTGATTCAAACAAAATAATCGTATATCGAGAGAATGCAATTGGGTTCAAGAGAACAATAATATATATCTATATAATAAAACACAAAGAAAGCTATCAAGTGGCTCTCATTCAATAGGTTTGAAATCAATGGTCCAGATCTAACCTCACTAAACATATTTTCCCGCCCAAAAGTTTCCCCCCAAAACTCAAATTCAAATCCCCTCAAAACAACTCCTTCATTTATTTATTTATTTATTTCTCTCTCTCTCACTCTCTCCCGTTCTCTCAATTTACTCATAAATTTATATTTTTCAGATTTCAGATTTATAAATTTTCAGATTTTTTATACATTTTTATTGCTCATGTTGCATTGAAAATAGCAAATATCTCATCAACAGTTAAATTTCATCATTTTCTACACTCAAAGTTCTAAGAAGTTGGATTTTACACCCCCATTTATAATTATTTTTCAACATATACTAATGGAAACATAGACTTTTATTTACAGCTAATTATTGTTTTACTATTCAAACTTGAGCTACATAATTGTTGGTTTACTGTATACAAGACTGTTATATGCTGTATCGTTTCGAAGACGTGTCGTAGGCACGTGCCTACGGGCAAATGTAGTATATATATATATATATATATATATATATATATATATATATATATATATATATATATATATTCCAGATAATTGGAATACAAAAATTGAAGAAGAGAAAAGAAATACAGGTAAAAATCTGTACAATCATGAACGGGGGTTACAGAATATGTTGTTCGTTCCTAAAGAAATATTTTCATAGCAGTGTGATTGAGGAAGCAAAAGTTGATAACGTTAAAGCATGATGGTTGCACACGCATTCTTTTTTTACTTCTTTGGTGAATTTTTTTTCTCCAATGGTGCTTCAGTTATAAGATGTGGTTGGCTTGCAGCACTTGAAGATCTAACTAGAGTTGGTACATTTGATTGGGGTAGTCAAGCGTTGGCACTGTTATATATGTCTTTGGATTCTTGTTCCAAAAATGAAGTGAAGTCTTTCAACTGCCCATGGCAAGTACTCGAGATATTCACTATTTTATAATCTTTTTTTTATTTAACCGTTAAATAGAATGTTATTTATTTTCAAAACTAATACAACTTTGTAATCTCAGTACTGGGCTTATGAATACACACATGTATGTCTTTAAATAAGTGCAACAACGAAAAATCTCGCCGACAAGTTATTGGTCGCTGACAAATGACCCAAAATTTCTTGTTGGAATTGCAGTGAATTGGAGTTTCAAAGAACGGATCAAGTTAGATACAATATCTCTGTAGCTAGATATCAATTGGAAATGTGGACAATAGCTTGTATTATAAGGCAACAGTATTTGAGATCGTCATATGAGGGTGAGCATGATATTATACTTACAAATATCATGTCTCGTCACTGAGTTATTTTCCAGTTTTGCGAATAGGATAAATTCCATATTTGTATCTTTATTTATTAATTTTTATCCAAATTATATCAGAAATTCATTGTTCTAAACTCCTAAATTTGTTTACAGGGTGTTTGGTAACTTGGTGATCGTTGTTATTGCCAATTGACTGTGATTATTGTTAATCCTAGAGACCCACCAACTGTTATGTTTCGAATACCACCACAAGATATATGTCCACCTATAGACACTTCACATTTGGTCCAGCCTGTACACCAACGTATGTACGATCAGTATTGGGACAAAGTATTAGTAGGTGCTATTATGAAGAAAATCTCGCATGCAGCAAATATTGATTTAATTGGACCAGTTAGCATTAGTGATCCGACTGCACAGTTACCCTTTCCTTCTCCCCCATTTTGGGCCCCAGCAGAATACATAACACAACCGCCTCAGGAAAGTTCTGTGACCTATGAGGATTGCGTAGTGGAATTGCCACTTTATTCTAGCATACAATTATGAGAAATTTCCCACAAGATTCTTTCAGTTTTGAACCACGTTGAGTTCAATCTTATGTGAGTAATAACTATATTCATAGTTTGGAAATGTTTTCATTCTAACTACACAAATTATTAATTGTAACAGGAGAAATTATACCGACGTTGCACGAAAGCTACTAATACAAAGGCTCAATTACGACGAATCATTCTTTCAGAAACAGTGTTGAGAAGCTCTATTCCAACTCAAGTTATCTCTCGTAGAAGACCAGTATCAGGGGATTACCCATCAACATCAGGTTGATGGGGATTGCATAAGAATATTGACTACAACAGTACTGAGACATCAAATCCAACACCCAATTACGTTACATCAACACAACATGAGTATGATGATTAGATAATGTGTAATTTACAATATTACATGTAATTTATGTACAATATTTAGTGTAATTTATGTACAAATAAAAAAAACTGGTCAATGTTGAATGATTCAAACCTAACCATTTTGGCCTAAATTCTATTGTTGGTTACAAAACAACTTTAATGACAAGAACACATTCATTGATACATCAAACCAATCATGCTCATTATTCATGTCATTTCATTTCAAACACTATGTACTTTTTGTCAACACCTTGTTATTACTATTCTGAATGTGATTGCATAGTGAATCTAAAAAATTATTTAACTTCAGGTCATTCTTCAACATTAGATTCACATACAAACCAAAATCAATCCTCCTACTCTTCAATGACCGATAACACTTCTTCTAACTCTACTTCATCATAAGAAGAAGCCGATAGTCTTGCGAGGATTATTAATAATCGAATGCAAATATTGTCAATGGCAGTTCAATAAAATCAACATACAAACCATCACCGATATTTTTGACGTGAAAAAGAAGATGGTGATAGTCGTCTTCGAAGGGATTATTTTGCCGAAGATCCTATTTACGGCGTGATATGGCTAAAAATGGGGTTAAATCGGAACCGTCCAAATCGGGCGTGAATCTTAAAGCCTACGGATAAAATGGTAATTTCACCTATAAGTGGGTCTGAAGTAGGCACTGGGTCTTCTTTCCAGGGACCCAATAACCCGCGAATGGATCCACCTCAACTAGGTACAGGTCCCAACCCAAAATGAACCCGGTCCAGCATGATAGAATTAGAGTTTCTGATTAGTACTAATCAACAACCCTGATTCACATCTATCCTTTCACTGGGGATTAGGGATTACATTCCTAATCTGATCACAGGAATTACATTCCTAATCTGATCCCAACAGCGGCTATAAATACCCCCCATCCACCACCATTAGGAGGTAATCAATCTTTTGCCAATTTACGCTCTCTCATAATCATTCCTGATTACCGACTTGAGCGTCGGAGGGTGCATCGCCGGGATCAACCCCGGTGTCTCGCACTTTTTGCAGGTGAACGGCGGGAGTCAACGGTCAAACTCCGGCGGAACAGGTTTTAGGTTTGCTATTCAAGTTTTCCAAGAATCCACAAATACTATCTGTTTGCCCCCACTCCAGATTTAGAGGTAACAGATTGGCGCCGTCTGTGGGAACCAGCGAATAGCAGCCCTTTCTCTTCCCGTTGGTCAGATCCACCCAGCCATGCCTCCCCGAAAGCTAAGATCCAGAGGTTCCAACCGTGGACCCACTCCTCCTCAACCACAACAGGAGATCCCCCTCCAAACCATCCAGCCAACAGGGCTTACCCCTCAACCTAACCAGGCCCCACAGTAGGACCAACTTCCTCCTCAGAATCTTCAACCCCCTCGTGGCCAAACCGGCCTCCAGAACGCCGGCACGGGGGGCTCCCGTCCCAATCCTCATAAACAACCCCTCCAACATGATCACGTCTCCGTGCACAACCCCTCTACTAATTCCATGGCATCTCACAATCCCCGAGCATTAGGCGACCTCCGCAACACCCTCGACAACCGGCACAAAGAAGAGGATCTTCCCCACCGTTTGGATGAAAGGCGGGCCCAAGAGGGAGCCTCCCGCCAACACCGTCCGAATGAGCTATCTCCTCATCGCTGAGAATACAGAATGTCCCCCCCTCGCAGAGGGCGAAGAGAGTCCCCAGGCCACCATAGGAGAAGACCCCAGTCTCCTGCTGGTCGGCAACCTCCGAGGAACAATGAGGCACCCATCACCTGTGCTGAGTTCCAGCAGTTCCAAGACACCATCTTGCAGGCCCTTAATCTCCATCCCAACAACAACAATGCCCAAAGGGTTCCTACTCCTCCCCGGGTCCATAGTCCTCGCCATCGGTCCTTAACTCCTTCCCTAGCTCCTAGCAATTACCAACACATTCCTAGCCCTCGCCACTCCCGGAGCTACCGCCGTCGTAGCCCCCGCTCCCCTTCATATGAAGACGAGTCCAGAGACTCATTCGGCTACCATCGAAGGGACGATTCCGTTTACCGTCGTCTCCACGAGATGGAGATGCGCTTGGGTCAGCTAGACCGGTAAGAGGAGCATAGAGGAAGGACCCTCCGACCGAGCCGACCCCCTTTCTCTCGAACCATCATGGAGGCGCCCGTTCCAGTGGGCTTCAAGCCTCCACAATTCGAGACTTATTCTGGAGAGTCCGACCCCGTGGACCACATTGAAAGCTTTAAGACCCTCATGCTAATCCACCAAGCTTCCGATGCGCTGCTGTGCAAGACCTTCCCCGCTACCCTCAAGGGTCCGGCCCGGGAATGGTACTCTCGCCTCGCCCCATCCAAAATATTCTCCTTCGAGCAATTCGAGACCCTCTTCGTCACCCACTTCGTGAGTAGCCGCCGAACTGAGAAGACCAGCATTTTGCTACTCTATCTCAACCAGAAGAAGGGTGAAAAGCTGAGAGACCATGTGAAAAGGTTCACTGCGAAAGCCAGGTCCATCGCTTCCCTCGACCATTCGGTCGCTGCAGCAGCATTCCAGTCGAATGTCCTTAACTCCAGTCTTCGATACTCCCTCGCCAAGAAGCCCCCGCAAAACTTCTCCGACCTCCTTCTCCGAAGCGAAAAGTATATTCGGGCTGAGGAAGCTGAGCACCGCCCTAACTTTGAGGGGCCCTCCTCCGAATCCAAGAGGAAGAAACAGAAGAAGGAGCCAAGAAGCTTCAAAAGGATAATAGCGGTCAGTGCCGCCCTCCTTCCAGATTTGAAAAATTCACCCCTCTTAGCGCTAACATTTCCACTATTCTCATGGAGGTTGAGAAGAAAGGGGTGCTACCTCCTGCCCTGAAAATGAACACCCCTGGCAAAAAGAGGGACAAAGAGAAGTGGTGTCGCTATCACCGGGACCATGGCCACGACACCAATGATTGTCGGGCCCTGAAGAACGAGATAGAAGCCCTCATCCAGAGGGGGCAGCTGGCCAAATTCGTGAGAAAGGACCGAACCGACCTTCCTCCTCCCCCTCGGGGGGCTAACAAGCGTCCTGAACGCGATGAAACTCTAGAGTTCGAAGAGGAACACATCCTACATCTCATCCACGGAGGCCCCATGGGAGGCACCTCCAACTTCTCTCGAAAGGCTTTCATAAGGGAAGTCAACTCAGTACATGGCATGCCCCCTCCCAAAGGCCTCGGAGTGCTGGTCACCTTTTCAGATGAAGACCTTGAGGGTAACCGAACCCCCCATTTTGACGCACTAGTCATCAACCTCCATATGGCAAATTTTAAAGTGGAGAGGATCCTGGTGGACAATGGCAGCTCCGTCAACATCCTCTTCCTCGCTGCTTTCAAAGGACTCAAACTATCCCGGGACAGACTTAAGCCCGGTGGCTACACACTCCATGGGTTCATGGGAGTGCCAGTGACTATTGAAGGGGTGATCACCCTCGACGTAACCGCTGGCAAAACTCCTACTACCCGAACGGAGCCGATGGACTTCATGGTCATCGATGTCCCCACAGCTTATAATGTGATCCTAGGCCGATCTGGCCTAGCACCTCTCGAAGCCGTCCCTTCTGCTTATCACCTCAAGATGAAGTTTCCCACCCGGGCAGGAGTAGGGGAAGTAAGAGGCAGTCAAGAAATGGCCTGCAAATGCTACATGACTTCTACTGGGGGTCCATTCCTCTCCTTCGAAACTTTTGAAATCCCCTAAGATGGTGTCCGGCCAACGTCCAAGCCAGTAGATGAATTGGAGGAAGTGCTCTTCTCTGAGCAAGATCCGAGCCACAAGTTCTTTATCAGCAAGACCCTCCCATCTGCCCTAAGCTCGGACATAGTTCAATGTATTAGAAAGAACCGCAACCTTTTTGCCTGGTTAGTAGCTGACATGCCTGGAATTTCCGAAGCGCTCCTCGTCCACCACCTGAGTGTTGCACCGGGGTCCAGACCTGTTCAACAGAAGAGGAGCAAATTTGCTCCCGAGTGCCAACAAGCTATAAAAGAAGAGGTGGACAAGCTCCTCAAGGCTCGGTTCATACAGGAGGTCAATTATCCCGAATGGCTCTCAAATGTTGTGATGGTAAAGAAGGCCAACGGGTGCTGGAGGATCTGCATCGATTTTACCGACCTGAATAAAGCATACCCCAAAGACCCATTCCCTTTTCCAAGCATCGACACTCTGATTGACACCACTTCGGACCATGAGCTTCTCAGCTTCATGGACGCTTTCTCCAGATACAATCAAATTCGCATGTTCCCCCCGGATATCCCGAAGACCTCCTTTGTAACCGATCAGGGCCTCTACTGCTATAGAGTAATGCCTTTCGGGTTGAAGAATGCAGGTGCCACTTATCAATGCCTCGTCAACAAATTTTTCAAGCACAGATCGGCCGAAATATGGAGGTGTATGTTGATGATATGCTTGTAAAGAGCATCCGTGGGGCCGACCATGTCACCGATCTGCAGGAGGCATTCGACTGTTAAGGAAGCACGATATGAGGCTCAATCCGAACAAGTGTGCATTCGGAGTCTCGTCAGGGAAATTCCTAGGCTTAATGGTTAGCCTAAGAGGGATCGAGGCCAACCCCGAGAAGATCAAAGCCATACTGGATATGGCTCCTCCCAAAAATGTAAAAGAAGTTCAGAAGCTAACCGGGCGCCTCGCAGCTATAAGGCGCTTCCTTTCCAAGTCAGGGGAGAAGTGTCTTCCCTTCTTTAAGGCTCTTAGGGGGGCTAAGGGCTTCGAATGGGGTCAGCAATAGCAGGAATCGTTCGATCAGCTTAAAGCCTACCTAGTCAACCCCCTCTCCTCAGCAAGCCAATCCCCGGGGAAACACTCTACCTCTACTTAGCTGTCTCCGAACAAGCCGTCAGCACTGTCTTGGTAAGGGAAGAAGACAAGGCTCAGAAGCCCATCTATTACGTAAGCAAGGTACTTCGTAATGCCGAGCTTCGTTATCCAAGGCTAGAGAAGATGGCATACGCCTTGGTTATGACAGCTAGGAAGCTTCGCCCGTATTTCCAGTCTCACTCGGTGGTCATTCTTACCGACCAGCCGCTGAAGTAAGTTCTGCACAAGCTGGAGACCTCTGGCCGCCTCATGAAGTGGTCGATCGAGCTAAGCCAGCATGATATATCCTACCAACCTCGGACCCTAATCAAGGCTCAGGACTTGGCTGAATTCATAGTCGAAAGCACCACTCCCGAGGTCATTCAAGCGGCAAATGGTCCTCCTATCTGGACGGTATATGTTGATGGATCCTCTTGTACCGAAGGGAGCGGAGCCCGAGTTATTCTGGCAGGCCCCGATGACTTCGTCCTCCAATACTCCCTCCGCATCAATTTCAAGGCGTCCAACAATGAAGCGGAATATGAAGCACGTATAGCTGGTCTCGGAATGGCTTGCAAGGCAGGGGCACAACGCCTCCGCATATTTAGTGACTCTAAGCTGGTCGTGAATCAAGTCTTGGGCGAGTATGAAGCGCGAGATAACCGAATGGCTAAGTATCTAGCCAAGGTCCAAAATCTCATGGCTCTCTTCGAAGAGGCACTTATTCGGCGGATCCCCAGGGTGGAAAATGCCCAAGCAGATGCTCTCTCCAAGTTAGTCTCTTCCTCCCTCCAAGGTCTCGAGCAGACCGTCTTGATCGAAGTGCTCCTGAAGCCGAGCATAAAAGAAGAAACTCCAGACTCCATGGAGTCGCTGCCTGTTCAACTTTAAGATAATTGGATGAAACCCCTAGTAGAATTCCTAAGGGATGGGCTCCTCCCCGAAGACCCTAAGGAAGCTCGTTGAGTCAGAACCAGAGCGGAGCGGTACACCCTTGTTGAGGGGATCTTGTACAAACGCGCTGTAGAACCCCGTATTTTCAAATATTATTTTAAATATTTGAAAATGAATTAAAATGATTTTCTGGAGATTTAATAAATATTTTCTGAAAATCTATCTCTTTTACACGTGCGAACCACGTGCAAATATTTTTGGTGTAAATAACTAATTTTATATTTTTAGTAAATTCTCCTAATTATAATTGAGTATATTCTAAAATTTGGGATTTTTCTGAGTAGAGAAACTATTTTTATAAATACCTCGAAAGGGAGGGGCTTTTATGTAAAAGTCGTTTGGATCTTAAATAAATTATGAAAATTCGTTTTTACTAATATTTTGGTTCTCCATGGTTATCATTTGAATTTAAATATATTTAGATCTTATTTAAAGTCGATTTGGTGAAGATTTAAACAAAAGGGGTGTTTTTGCAAATATGGAATTCATGTAGAATTTTATGCAAACGTTTTTCTGGAAAGTAAAAGTCAAATATTTTGATTGGAAAATATAATATGTATAATTAGATATTATTTCTGACTTTTCTGAATTTTTATGAATATTTTATGATATGTTTGCAAATATTACAAAAGGGAGGGCTTTTGTGCAAAATCGCCATCCTGAGTTGTAAATCCAGATTTTTCTTATTTACTGGGCTGTGCTGGATTGCTGGAAAACTCAGTGATAAGAAGATTTGATTTGGTTTTGATTTAGTTAACCTATTTTAACTAAGAAAATGTTATATATGTAAAGTTATATTTTGGAAGGACTATTGTGCAAATGTATTTCTAAAACCCTAATTCCTTATTTCCGGCCTATATAAAAGAGGGTGTGCAGCCATCATTCGCGGCACAACTCAAGTTTTATTATATTTTTATTTTCTTGGTGATCAAGAGGAGGATTTTTGGATCTCGCAAAAAGAGAGGCTTTTTTGTTGGATCTCTTCATTCCTAAGGTGAGTGACATTGTTTTATTTTATTTTGTTTTGTGTATGTTGTAGATGAGTAGATATAATCGTTTGGTTGTTTTGTTTGTTCTCTTTGATTCGTGTATGTCATATGAGAATGATATGAATGTTTAGATTGATTTAGATGTTAAATATGTATATGTATGGACGGATGAAAAATTGAATCTTCGAGAGGAACCCTAGATATTTGTATGAGAATGATTTTAGATCTTGTTGAGAACCTAATATAAATTATCAGTAGGCTAAAAATATTGGACTTTCGTTGCGGACAGTCGACTGGTGACTATTACTAGTCGACTGCTACTGCTTAGATTATATTTTCTTAAAATGTTGGATTATTATTGATTTGATTGAGTTTAATAGATGTCACGCATTAATTAAATTAAAAATGAGATTTTTGGACTATTGGTGAGTTGGATAAAAAAACAACTTGACCATGTTGAGGATAAATTTGTTTTGTTCATGAATCAACTATAGAGAATAGTTGAGATTTAGTTGAGGAATTTTGTGAATGATTAATGGTTTAGAGGACCATGTTTTGAGGATTTGAGTTATGAGGATTTAAATTGGGGAATTGTGATTTTTGTAAAAGATGTTGTTTGAACTTGGATTTCTCAAATGATAAGTTTAAATCTAATTATTTTGGTATTAATAAGATTTAAAAAATAAAAGAAAGTTATTTCGATATATGACTGATTCCTAAAAACCCTAGTTTTGACATATGCACACCCAAAACTATGCAGTCTGTAGGCCGACAGTCGACTGGCATGACCTTTCAGTCGACTGGTACGATCCGGCTGCTATGATCATTAGTTTTTTTGAAAATCCGTTTTGGACAGTCGACTTAGACCCTATTCAGTCGACTGGCACACTTAGAATATTTTCTTAAAGATTTCTGGAGTTTCTCTCTGGTAAGTAGACTTATGACTTTTTAAGTCGACTTATATTCTCTGGTAAGTCGACTTATGACTTTTGTAAGTCAACTTATATTCACTGGTAAGTCGACTTATGACTTTTATAAGTCAACTGATAACACTTAGCTTATTTTCTTAAAACCATGGAATTTTCTTTCTTGACAGTCGACTTATGTTTTCTATAGTCGACTGATACTGATGTATCCTTATATCTATGAATGTTCTTTCAAATGACTTTTACTCTAAATGCTTTAATCTATAACTTATTATTCTAAAGGTTACTGTTTCTACAAAACATATATTTTCAAGATATTTAATAGTTGTATTTGGATTCTGGAATTATATAAAGATTTGGGTTTTTTTGGAGAGGTTTCTCCTTATGATCGTTTTGACGATGGATTTGTGGATTGTGGTTCTGTTGGGATCTCTAGGAGTTGAGTGGGAATCCTGTGAACCGGCAGTTGAGATTTATTGAGTTAGGCCTAAGGGGTTTTGGTTTAGTTGTTGTTGAAGTCCGGCAGGGTACACTAACTCTAGAGATAGGGAGTTTTGATGTTTTAATAATAACCTACTTAAGATAGGCAAGGTGCATTGTATGTACCGGGTATATCTGCACGTTGGGGTCTTGAAGGCCTATTCGTGTGGTACACGGCAGGGAGATGATTCTCTGGATAGGCAGGGTGCATTGTATGTACCGGGTGTATCTGCACGTTGGGGGTCTTGAAGGCCTATTCGTGGGGTACACGGCTGGGAGATGATTCTCCGGATAGGCAGGGTGCATTGTATGTACCGGGTGTATCTGCACGTTGGGGTCTTGAAGGCCTATTCATGGGGTACACGGCAGGGAGATGATTCTCCGAATAGGCAGGGTGCATTGTATGTACCGGGTGTATCTGCACGTTGGGGGTCTTGAAGGCCTATTCGTGGGGTACACGGTAGGAAGATGATTCTCCGGATAGGCAGGGTGCATTGTATATACCGGGTGTATCTGCACGTTGGGGGTCTTGAAGGCCTATTCGGGGGTACACGGTAGGGAGATGCTTCTCTGGTTGTTGTTTAGGTAGGGTGCATTTGTGCCGGGTGTATTCTTGGTTTTATGCTTGTGTTTTCCAGTTTTTCTACACTTGACACTTAGTCTGGCTTCACTTGTTGTTTTCACTCCATGATGTTTTCATGCCTTACATCTGTGTTATTTCTCATTCCTTTATCCTTGTTTTTAATACATGCTATTGACGACTTTATGTTTTATAATTTAATTATGTTGTATGTTTTTATGTCACTCACACCATTTATGGCTGACCCCTTTAGTTTTGGGGGTTAAGGATCATCTCTAGCCTCATGTGTTGCAGGTTGTTGCTTAGAGTTTGGAGGTTGGGATGCTTGAGATAGTTTTGGAGATAAACTGATGTAATAGAGCTTTGTGTAAAATTTTGTAAAAAGAAGTGTTGTAATTCAAGGTGTTTTGTATTCCGCTGTGTTTGTAAATGATTGTTGTAATAAAAGTTTGGAATAAAAATTATTGTGTTTTTGGGCTATGTGTACTATTACATTGAAGTTGATGCTGGGATTGTGCCACGTATTTTCTAAGATATTATATTAGAAATTCGGGGCGCTACAGATTGGTATCAGAGCATGCTTCAATAGTAATAATAGACATAGTATGAAAACCAACCTAGGTGTGGACACTAGAGCGTGAGTACCTAGGTGTGGACATTAGAGGGTGAGTATCACATAGAGTTAGAACATGATGTCTTACCTTTGGGATACGGTTGAGGTTTCGCCAAAGGGTATTGACGTGAATAGGAATGGTGTGTGGTGCTCTAACTTTACCCTCGTTTTGCAGTGTTCAGTATGGTTGCATCAGGACCCAGGAATGGGGACAACAATGGCGATGGATCTGGAAGTTCTCAAGGAACTGGAATTGATCTCGAGGCTGAATTTGCAGTGTGTATCAGACCTTGAATGTACTGATGGCAGCTAATTTGGCACAGATTCGGAACCAGAATCGGAATCATAGGATTGGACCAGTGTTTATTAACGCTGATCCTATCAAGCAGGTCGAGTCTTTCAAGAGGAGGAGGCCAGCGTCAGGTCAGAGTGCGAAGGGATTCCCAGCGAAGCAAGTCAAGTTTAGTGATCCAGTGCAAAAGGCACCTGCAACTCAGGAAGTGACTTGTTATTACTGCAAGGAGGCAGGTCATTACTGGTCAGCGTGTCTGAAGTTGACGAAGCAGACTTGTTTCAATTGTGGAGAGACAGGTCATTATCGAACAGCATGCACCAAACCTCGGAAGGCGTGCTGTTATTGTGGTCGTAAAGGGCATATTCGACCAAACTGTCCGCAGCTGAAGAAAGATGGTGCAGGGAAAGGCAAGGATCTGAAGAGGGACGAGAGTCCGCATTGACTGAGGAGGATGCGGGTAACACAGGAATGTGATCCGTGTGTGCAAGAATTTTGGTCTTATTCATTTTGTATTAAGTAAAACTTTTATTTGGGGAATAATTGAAGATTGAGTATTTTTCTTCATGTAACAAGATTTGTTTGAGTTAATGGAATAAAGACAAAGGTTTTATTTGATACTGTTTTCTTGCATACATTTGTGTCGCCCAAATTCTTGTTAGTCTTAGATGTGGAGCTTAAGGTGTTTCCAAGCAAGGTCTTGAGGTGGCTATCCTTAGTCATGTCCTTTCTAAGGAGGGAGTGGCCACTGATTCTTGGAAGGATGAAGCAGATGTGGAAGGTCAGAGTTGGATGCAGGATTTCAGTAGTTGTTGCAGCAAGGTTTCCGATGGCAAGTTATCAGAGTTGCGCAGCGGAAGTTTATTTTTCTGAATTCTTTGCATGATTGTGTTTCTCCTGTATGTTGTACTTCTTCTGTTGAAATGCATTCCTTTGTGTGATTGTATTTCTTTAAATTATGTTTCTATCCATGAGTTTTCATTACTTTTTGATGTGTTTGTTTGGACCTCATTAGCAGTAGTTCTGAGGACAGAACTCTTCTAAGGAGGGAGTGATGTAGAACCCCGTATTTTCAAATATTATTTTAAAGATTTGAAAATGAATTAAAATGATTTTCTGGAGATTTAATAAATATTTTCTGAAAATCTATCTCTTTTACACGTGCAAATATTTTTGGTGTAAATAACCAATTTTATATTTTTAGTAAATTCTCCTAATTATAATGGAGTATATTCTAAAATTTGGGATTTTTCTGAGTAGAGAAACTATTTTTATAAATACCTCGAAAGGGATGGGCTTTTATGTAAAAGTCGTTTGGATCTTAAATAAATTATGAAAATTCGTTTTTACTGATATTTTGGTTCTCCATGGTTATCATTTGAATTTAAATATATTTAGATCTTATTTAAATTCGATTTGGTGAAGATTTAAACAAAAAGGGTGTTTTTGCAAATATGGAATTCATGTAGAATTTTGTGCAAATGTTTTTTGGGAAAGTAAAAGTCAAATATTTTGATTGGAAAATATAATATGTATTATTAGATATTATTTCTGACTTTTCTGAATTTTTATGAATATTTTATGATATGTTTGCAAATATTACAAAAGGGAGGGCTTTTGTGCAAAATTGCCACCCTGAGTTGTAAATCCAGATTTCTCTTATTTACTAGGCTGTGCTGGATTGTTGGACAACTCAGTGATAAGAAGATTTGATTTGGTTTTGATTTAGTTAACCTATTTTAACTAAGAAAATGTTATATATGTAAAGTTATATTTTGGAAGGACTATTTTGCAAATGTATTTCTAAAACCCTAATTCCTTATTTTCGGCCTGTATAAAAAAGGGTGTGCAGCCGTCATTCGCGGAACAACTCAAGTTTTATTATATTTTTATTTTCTTGATGATCAAGAGGAGGATTTTTGGATCTCACAAAAAGAGAGGCTTTTTTGTTGGATCTCTTCATTCCTAAGGTGAGTGATATTGTTTTGTTTTATTTTGTTTTGTGTATGTTGTAGATGAGTAGATATAATCGTTTGGTTGTTTTGTTTGTTCTCTTTGATTCGTGTATGTCATATGAGAATGATATGAATGTTTAGATTGATTTAGAGGTTGAATATGTATATGTATGGACGGATGAAAAATTGAATCTTCGAGAGGAACCCTAGATATTTGTATGAGAATGATTTTAGATCTTGTTGAGAACCTAATATAAATTATCAGTAGGCTAAAAATATTGGACTTTCGTTACGGACAGTCGACTGGTGACTATTAGTAGTCGACTGCTACTGCTTAGATTATATTTTCTTAAAATGTTGGATTATTGTTGATTTGATTGAGTTTAATAGATGTCACGCATTAATTAAATTAAAAATGAGATTTTTGGACTATTGGTGAGTTGGATAAAAAAACAACTTGACCATGTTGAGGATAAATTTGTTTTGTTCATGAATCAACTATAGAGAATAGTTGAGATTTAGTTGAGAAATTTTGTGAATGATTAATGGTTTAGAGGACCATGTTTTGAGGATTTGAGTTATGAGGATTTAAATTGGGGAATTGTGATTTTTGTAAAAGATGTTGTTTGAACTTGGATTTCTCAAATGATAAGTTTAAATCTAATTATTTTGGTATTAATCAGATTTGAAAAATAAAAGAAAGTTATTTCGATATATGACTGATTCCTAAAAACCCTAGTTTTGACATATGCACAACCAAAACTATGCAGTCTGTAGGCCGACATTCGACTGGCATGACCTTTCAGTCGACTGGTACGATCCGGCTGCTATGATCATTAGTTTTCTTGAAAATCCATTCTGGACAGTCGACTTAGACCCTTTTCAGTCGACTGGCACACTTAGAATATTTTCTTAAAGATTTCTGGAGTTTCTCTCTAGTAAGTCGACTTATAACTTTTTAAGTCGACTTATATTCTCTGGTAAGTCGACTTATGACTTTTGTAAGTCAACTTATATTCTCTGGTAAGTCGACTTATGACTTTTATAAGTCAACTGATAACACTTAGGTTATTTTCTTAAAACCATGGAATTTTCTTTCTGGACAGTCGACTTATGTTTTCTATAGTCACTAATACTGATGTATCCTTATATCTATGAATGTTCTTTCAAATGACTTTTACTCTAAATGCTTTAATCTATAACTTATTATTCTAAAGGTTACTGTTTCTACAAAACATATATTTTCAAGATATTTAATAGTTGTATTTGGATTCTGGAATTATATAAAGATTTGGGTTTTTTTGGAGAGGTTTCTCCTTATGATCGTTTTGACGATGGATTTGTGGATTGTGGTTCTGTTGGGATCTCTAGGAGTTGAGTGGGAGTCCTGTGAACCGGCAGTTGAGATTTATTGAGTTAGGCCTGAGGGGTTTTGGTTTAGTTGTTGTTGAAGTCCGGCAGGGTACACTAACTCTAGAGATAGGGAGTTTTGATGTTTTAATAATAACCTACTTAAGATAGGCAGGGTGCATTGTATGTACCGGGTGTATCTGCACGTTGGGGTCTTGAAAGCCTATTCGTGGGGTACACGGCAGGGAGATGATTCTCCGGATAGGCAGGGTGCATTGTATATACCGGGTGTATCTGCACGTTGGGGGTCCTGAAGGCCTATTCGTGGGGTACACGGCAGGGAGATGATTCTCCGGATAGGCAGGGTGCATTGTATGTACCGGGTGTATCTGCACGTTGGGGTCTTGAAGGCCTATTCGTGGGGTACACGGCAGGGAGATGATTCTCCGGATAGGCAGGGTGCATTGTATGTACCGGGTGTATCTGCACGTTGGGGGTCTTGAAGGCCTATTCGTGGGGTACACAGCAGGGAGATGATTCTCTGGATAGGCAGGGTGCATTGTATGTACCGGGTGTATCTGCATGTTAGGGTTCTTGAAGGCCTATTCGTGGGGTACACGGCAGGGAGATGATTCTTTGGTTGTTGTTTAGGCAGGGTGCATTTGTGCCGAGTGTATTCTTGGTTTTATGTTTGTGTTTTCTAGTTTTTCTACACTTGACACTTAGTCTGGCTTCACTTGTTGTTTTCACTCCATGATGTTTTCATGCTTTACATCTTTGTTATTTCTCATTCCTTTATCCTTGTTGTTAATACATGCTGTTGACGACTTTATGTTTTATGGTTCAATTATGTTGTATGTTTTTATGTCACTCACATCATTTATGGCTGACCCCTTTAGTTTTGGGGGTTAGGGATCATCTCTAGCCTCATGTGTTACAGGTTGTTGCTTAGAGTTTGGAGGTTGGGATGCTTGAGATAGTTTTGGAGATAAACTGATGTAATAGAGTTTTGTGTAAAATTTTGTAAAAAGAAGTGTTGTAATTGAAGGTGTTTTGTATTCCGCTGTGTTTGTAAATGATTGTTGTAATAAAAGTTTGGAATAAAAATTATTGTGTTTTTGGGCTATGTGTACTATTACATTGAAGTTGATGCTGGGATTGTGCCACGTATTTTCTAAGATATTATATTAGAAATTCGGGGCGCTACACGCTCCTTCACACAAGTTGATGGCAGACCCTATCTGAGGTGTCTCTCCCCCGAACAAGCCACATACGCCTTGCAAGAGCTTCACGAAGGCATAGGCGGAGCACACTCAGGGTCCAGACCCCTTGCCCGGAAGGTGTTGAATTATGGATATTTCTGGCCTACCCTCCTACAAGATGCCAAGCGACACGTTCGGCAATGCAGCTCTTGTCAAAAGTATTCCAACATTCGTCGCCTACCCCAAGCTCGCCTCGCATCCCTATCAAGTCCGATCCCTTTCGCAATGTGGGGGATGGATTTACTAGGGTCATTTCTACCAGCTCCTGGCCAACTCAAATTTTTAGTCGTGGCAATCAACTACTTCTCGAAGTGGATAGAGGCCGAGCCCTTGGCTACAATCATCGAGAACAAAGTCCTTCAGTTCTTCTGGAAGAACGTCATCTGCAGGTTCGGGGTCCCTCGGGTCCTGATAACCGATAACGGAACACAATTTACCGGGGCCGCATTCCGATCTCTGTGTGAAGACCTTGCCATTCAGCAACGCTTCTCCTCCGTCTCCCATCTGCAGTCGAATGGTCAAGCAAAAAATGCCAACCGACAAATCCTCTCCGGCATTAAGAAGAGGTTGGATAAGTCCGCTAAGGGCTTATGGGTTGATCAGCTCCCTAATGTACTATAGAATTACCGCACTACGAAATGGACCCCCACAGGAGAGTCGCCGTTCAATCCCACCTATGGGTCCGAAGCTGTGATCCCCCTGGAAGTCGGTGTAACCTCTCCTCGCCTAATTGCTTATGAAGAAGAGCAGAATGCCAGGGAGCTTCGAGTGAATTTGGATCTGATTGAGGAACTCCGTGAAAGAGCTTTGATCCGCCAGCAAAGCTACCGAAGGAGGATCGAGCTGGCTTACAATAAGAAAGTCCGTCCCACCGACCTCAAAGAAGGGGACTTGGTCCTCAGAAAGTTAGCTATCTCATTCCCCAGTCAGAAGAGTAAGCTGGCTCCAAATTGGGAGGGACCTTACAAGATCACCAGGGTGGTTCGGCCCGAAGCTTACCGTCTAGAAGACCTTGAAGGAAAAGAGATCCCCAGGACTTGGAATGCCGACCATCTCTTAAAGTACCAAGAAAGCGCATGAACGCCTCTCTGGGTACCGTCAGATGTCGAACCGTTCCTCTCCACTTATAATTTTTCTGATTGCTTCTTTATTTCTCCAACGTAATAACGGCTCGCAACTCAGAAGTAGCCAACTTTTAGTTTTCAATAAAGAACATTTTTTCATATTTTGCTTGAGAAGTTGTTTGTATCTCTCTGTTTTTACCTTCTTTAAACTCTAACGATGAGTTCGGAGTCTAACACTTGGCTCGACTCCGCTTCGCAAGCTCGCTCTTAAGCGGGCTAGAAGTGGTTCGCCATTCGGAATTGCTCCCACAACCGTTGAAACAAACTCAAACGACGAGTTCGAAGTCCAACACTTGGCTCGACTCCGCTTCGCAAGCTCGCTCTTAAGCAGGCTAGAAGTGGTTTACCATTCAGAATTGCTCCCACAACCGTTGAAACAAACTCGATGAGTTCGGAGTCCAACACTTGGCTCGACTCCGCTTCGCAAGCTCGCTCTTAAGCGAGCTAGAAGTGGTTCGCCATTCGGAATTGCTCCCACAACCGTTGACACACTCAAACGACGAGTTCGGAGTCCAACACTTGGCTCGACTCCGCTTCGCAAGCTCGCTCTTAAGCGAGCTAGAAGTGGTTCGCCATTCGGAATTGCTCTCACAACCGTTGAAACAAACTCAAACGATGAGTTCGGAGTCCAACCCTTGGCTCGACCCCGCTTCACAGGCTTTGCTCTCAAGCGAGCTAGGAGCAGGTCACCATTTGGAACTGCTTTGACAACCGTCGACGCGCGCGGAATGCCCACAACTAGACTAGACATATGAGAAAAGTACTTAAAGGTTTGGTTCTTATGAAGCGTTTCGAATCAAACTACTATGCACGCCCAGCACACGAATACCAGAAAGAAAACGAGCTTTTATTTCGTTAAAAAGTTCGACAAAAGAACCCAAATTACAAGGCCAAGTTACTACTACGAGGCGCTACAAAAATTCAAAGAAGAATAAATACAACTTATTCAACACTTCTTTGGAATGGGGATGTTTCGGTTCAAAGACACTCGGGAACGGTGTCTTCTGACTTTGGAGCTCGTCTGTAGACCGACGGATCGAGACGCCTCTTCGACGCTACCCATAACCATAGCCCCAACCGAAGCACCACTAGACGAGGCAGCCACCCCGCTTTGAGCATCGGCCGGGCTCCGCCTAATGACGGGCGAACGAGTCGCGAGCTCGTAAAAAGAGATTCCCCTCTCACTCTCTTCGCGCGTACATGACGTACTCCGAACGTTGATTCTTGCCGGCTGAGGCTTGAGTCGAGCTACTTCCTCCTCAAGCTCGACAATCCGATCCTTCAAAGAGTCGTCTTTCACAAATATCTCAACGCGAGGAAGCTGAGCAGAGCCTTCAGAGCCAGAGCTACCGGCTATGATTCGACGAAGGTGGGTCACTTCAATACTTCTGTCGACCGTAACCCTTCTCAACTCGTCGACCTTCGCCTTCAGCTCGTCGCGCTTGGCCATCAACTTATCCACTGCCGAGGTTAACGCATTTTTCTCCGCCAAGAATTCTGCCTCAGCTATCTTCAAATCTTGAACTTCCGCCAGAAGGTCACCTTCCGCTCGAGTGACGTCGAACAGCGTCTTTCGGAGCAACTCCACCTCGCCTTCAAGACGATCTTCGCGTGATCGCTTCCGCAGTTGTTTTAGCTCGGAGAGATAGCCTCTCACCATGGCTTTGACCTCTGATAGATCTAACATGATTTTGAAGAGGTACTCTCGGCTGCTAGAAAGAGCCTGCTTCGCCGCTTTCAATTCAGTACGAAGGCGAGAGACCTTAGCCGCTGCACTCGACTCGACCTGAAAAGTGGAGGAATATCAAAAGAAGTCTTCAACACTTGAGGTCACAACCCGAGCAAAAAGAGTTGAACACTTTGAGAAATCTTGAAACATTCGGCCAAAATGTCAAAAGTGAAGTCGTTTCATTAAAAATCCAAAATTTACACAAAAGCGGTGGCCAGTCCGCAGTTAGGCGTTACAAAAAAAAACCAAAAAAAAGGAGAAAATGAGAAGAGGCGACTAAGTCAGCCGTAGACCTCATGATCTCGTTCCGAATCGTCATTGCTCGGCACGGGGACTATCGCGCCCTCGGCACCCCCCTCGTCCTCGGCGTCTTTGCCCTCTTGCCCGGAGGCGAGCTCGGCCAGAGGCAGTTCTTCCTCACCCTCTACGGGGTCGTAGAAGTAGTAGGTGGAGCCGTCGAACCGGGGGATGCGAGCGGCAACATGCTTCAGCGCTCGGGCGTACGCCTCCTCCATGTTTGTCAACATGTGAGCCTCGGCCTCGTCCCGAACTGCCTGCTCCGCGGCCGCCACCTTCGACGCGTGGCTGCTCAAAGCCTCCTCCGACGCCTTCAATGCCTTGGACAGCTCCTCTTCAAGGCGAGCCGTCTCATTTTCCAAATTCTCGACCTTGGAAGCCTCGACGGCTGAGTGCTTCAGCGCCTCGGCAAGCTTAGCCTCAAGGTCGGCAACTTCGGCTGTGCGCAAAGCAGAAAGCACCTGCTCGGCCTCCAGCCGTTTGACTGCCTTGGCACGTTCCGACCGCTCCTGATCGTTCAGAACGGTCATCTCCTTCTCCTTGCTCGCAAACTCCTCGAGCAAGTGGTTGAAGTGGCATAGGGTCTGCAAGCGGCACAATAAAAAACTATTAGGCCCGAGCAAGAAAACTTAGAATACTTGTTGAAGAAAACTTTTGATACTCACCGACATGGTGTTCCGAGCTATCTGCATGGCATCATCGCCCACGGAACCCGCCTTCAGCGCCGCTCGGTCTTTAGGGATCAGCAAATGCTTCACCGCCTGCATACAAATGCCCCCGTCACCAAGAAAGTCGTCCACCTTCATCACCCGCTAGTCAGGGACGAAGAGGCACTTGTGCTCCTCGGTTAGTATCTTCTCGGCCTCGGCAGTAAGAGGGGGGACCTCAAGAGGTAAGGCCGCACCTACATTGAACGCCCCGCTCGACGACCCGGGCGCTTCGACCTGAGCAACTTAGGCCAGTGCCTCCGAAGGAGTCGAGGCAGACGTCCCCAACTTGCCTTGAGCGGATGCACCCGTAGGTGCCTCAACCACCGGCTGCACGATGGTCGGTGATGCCGAGGGGGGCTTCGCAGCTCGGCCACCCTGAGGTCCGGCCACAGTCCTCTTCCTCTTTTTCGACTCCTGCTCCTTCGCAGCACGAGCCTTAGCCATCAGTCCTTTGTAATCCATACCGGGGGCCTCTGAAAAAACCGAGCAAAAGGAGTTAGAAAATTTTAACCAAAAGATAAAGCTGAAGCAAGAAAAGAAGAGAAAAGCGTACTAGGGTCGATCGGACAGAGACCCCCACGAAACAAGACCTCCTCGGTGATGTCCTTCCAACTAAGGGTCGGAAGACTGAGGAGCTTCTCCACCACCTCCTCCTCTTCTTTGGTAAGCACAGGCTCCTTCTTTGCCCGCTTCGGAACACCGATCTTCCAATTCGTCTGAAAGACCCACGGCTCGGGAGCACGAATGAGGAAATACTTCTCTTTCCAGTGCTTGATCGAGTTTGGGTTCTCGATCAGTTTCACGCCCTTCCTCCGCGACAGGTAGTACCTCTCCTCCATCTTGCTCATCTGGCAGATGCGGTAGAGGCTTCGAAGTATGACCATCTCCGGTTGCACACCGATCTCTTGGCACTGAAGGACGAAGGCGATCACGTGTCGCCACATGTTCGGCATAAACTGAGCGGGACTCAGGCCGAACCACCGCAGCACCTCATTTATGAAAGGGTGCAGTGGTAGCCGGAGTCCAGCGTTCAGTGCATCATACGGGAAGATGCATGTGTCGGCCAAAGTAGGTGTGCACGCTCAGATGCTAGGGCCGGGGAGTAGAAGAACGTATTCTTTGGGGATCCGGAACCCACTCCTGATCCGATGCAGGTCTGCGTCGATCAAGAATGAGGAGATATGATCCACCTCGGAAGGGTCCCTCGGATCATTCTCCTCGTATGACGGGGCCGTGCCCTGCATCACCTTCTCGAACAAGTCTTCAGGGTAACTCCGCACACCACCGTCGCTGGATAAGGTAGACGGGTACCGACCCAATTCTCCGGCCGTCTTCGGATGCTCGACTACTGTCGTCACCCCGATCACTGTCGTCACCCCGATCGGCTCGGCGATCTCCTTCCCCTTGTTGGACCTAACCATCATCGCTCGGCTGACGTCTTGGTCCGAGGTGGGGGTCTCATCCTCAGAAGAAAACTTAACCATTTTCTAAGGATAAGGCGAGACACTAACATTGAAATGATGCTACTGGCCGGAAAAGATCGCCGGAATCTAAGAACGCCTTGCCTCGACAGCTAGTAGCGCCACCCGAGAGCGAAAACTCCGCTGGTAGAAAGTAAAAGTGAAAGTAAAAATGAAAAGTGAAGAATGAGGTAAAATGTGAAGGGGGTGAAGACTTATAGTAAAAGAAACGTCCATTGGGCTTTGCAACGTAAAGACACGACTTTTGGGCCTCCCCTCAAGGCATTATAAAAGCCCAAACGACTAAGTGGCAAAGAGCGGCAACCGTTCACGAGGAGTAACAACGGTTCGGTACGAGCCGCTCCACTCGGCTGCACCTTAAGCCCCATGTCGCCGATGCACCTTGCTCTGCAACCAAGAAGCCTTCAGATTGGCCAACGATTCCTCGGAAACCGAGCAACTGCCAATCCGAGTTGCGAATTGGAGAAAAATGATTTTCTCCCCAAAATTCGTGCAAGATCTCAATCTGACGGCTCAGATCGTGCCACCGCTACAAAAAGACAAGATAGTGTTTTCTCGAGAACTGAACCTACCTTGAGATCTGCGCCATGATCCGACGGCCCAGATCGCTCCATGTCCCTCGAAACCAAAGCACCGAGCGACTAGCGATCCGAGCTAATCACACACAGAAGAGGCTCAGAAACCGAGCAACTGCCAATCCGAGCTGCGAATTGGAGAAAAACAACTTTCTCCCCAAAATTCGTGCAAGATCTCAATCAGACGGCTCAGATCGTGCCACCGCCACAAAACGACAAGATAGTGTTTTCTCGAGAACTGAGCCTACCTTGAGATCTGCGCCATGATCCGACGGCCCAGATCGCTCTACGTCCCTCGGAATCAAAGCACCGAGAGACTAGCGATCCGAGCTAATCACACACAGAAGAGGCTCAGAAACCGAGCAACTGCCAATCCAAGCTGCGATTTGGAGAAAAACGACTTTCTCCCCAAAATTCATGCAAGTTCTTAATCAGACGGCTCAGATCGTGCCACCCCCACAAAACGACAAGATAGTGTTTTCTCGAGAACTGAGCCTACCTTGATATCTGCGCCACGATCCGACGGCCCAGATCGCTCCACGTCCCTTGGAGCAAATATCCGAGCGACGAGAGCTGAGAAAGTAACTCGGGATCCCCAACCCGAACGACCAGGATTCCGAGCAACTCACAATACAGGAGAGAACGGAGCAATGTCACTCGGAATCCGAGCCGATGGCAATCCGAGCTCACATTTGAAGAAAAACACAACTGACCAACCCCAACCATCGGATCGTTTTGAAAATCGTACCAAAAATGAAGAACAGCTCAGATCGTGCCACACCCACAAAACGACAAGATAGTGTTTTCTCGAGAACCACGCCCACCTCGAGATCCGCACCATGATCCAACGGCTCAGATCGCTCCATGCCGCTCAGAATCTGATCTCTGAGCAACTGGTGATCCGAGCTGCTCATACGGAGAAAAAGAGCGCCGAGCGACCACAGCCATTGGATCTCCTCAAAATGCGTACTCTGACCTGACGAACGGCTCGGATCACCCCACGTCGCTCCGAATCAGCGATCCGAGCGATCGGCGATCCGAGCTGCTCAGACGGAAAAATGTCGCCGAGCTACATCACTCGGAATCCGAGCAACCAGCCATCCGAGCTGCTCATACGGAGAAAATGTTGCCGAGCGATTCCAACCACCCGATCTTTCAGAAAATCGCGCACAACACTGAAGAAGGGTCCAGATCGCGCCACGTCATAATTCGGTATTAAAAATTTTTTTTATCTATTAAAATCGTTTTATTTATTTAAAAATTGCGAAAAAATAATTAAAAATTTGGGAAAATTAATTAAAAATTCTAGAAAATAATTATAGATTCAGGGAAATATTTTGAACCCCGGAGTAAATAACTATTGCCTGGAGTGGTTGATTAAGACCCCCGAACGATGAATCAACGATTCGTAAAATTAAATAAGTGATCCGAAAAATAGATAAAAATTAAGGAAAAATGCCGAAAGACCAGAGCAGCTTAAGAACAACTTGCAGCACAGAACCGAGTCGGAAAATCACCATACTACCCCACTCTAAGATTCGAAACCTCCCGTTTAGACTCCGATACGACTCCACAAGCCATTAAAACAGTCAAACTACTGCTCAAAGGCTGATCAAACTCAGTCTTTTGGGAGTGGGGGGCTCGTGATATGGCTAAAAATGGGGTTAAATCGGAACCGTCCAAATTGTGCGCGAATCTTAAAGCCTAAGGATAAAATGGTAATTTCACCTATAAGTGGGTCTAAAGTAGGCACTGGGTCTTCTCTCCAGGGACCCAATAACCCGCAAACGGATCCACCTCAACTGGGTACGGGTCCCAACCCGAAATGAACCCAGTCCAGCAGGATAGAATTAGGGTTTCTGATTAGTACTAATCAACGATCCTGATTCACATCTATCCTTTCACTCGGGATTAGGGATTACATTCCTAATCTGATCACAGGGATTACATTCCTAATCTGATCCCAACGGCGGCTATAAATACCCCCCATCCACCACCATTAGGAGGTAATCAATCTTTTGCCAATTTACGCTCTCTCATAATCATTCCTGATTACTGACTTGAGCGTCCGAGGGTGTGTCGCCGGGATCAACCCCGATGTCTCGCACTTTTTGTAGGTGAACAGCGGGAGTCAACGGTCAAACTCCGGCAGAACAGGTTTCAGGTTTTGCTATTCAAGTTTTCCAAGAATCCACAAATACTATCTGTTTGCCCCCACACCAGATTTAGTGGTAACACGGCGATAATCTATTTTGATGTTGTTTTCATATGCACCGAGTTTTATTCATTCGAATACTCGATGATACTATAAGTTATGATCAGTATTTTCTTCAGCGACAAGATGTAACAAAAGCTTTTGGTTTGTCCCTGTACGAAAAAATCACAGCGGCTATACGGTGTTTGGTGTATGGAACTTCTGTAGATGCAGTTGGCGAATACGTACATATTAGAGAATGTACAGTTCTAAAAATGCTTCGTCGATTTTGTGTGACAATTGTTAACAAATTTGGTCTGCAATATATGAGATATCCAACACCCGATGATATGCAGAAGTTACTGCAAGAAAACAAATCTAGGGGTTTTCCCGAAATGTTAGGTAATGTTGATTGCATGCATTGGGTATGGAAAAATTGTCTCGTAGCCTGGCAAGGTCAGTACACCGGTCATGTTCGTGAACCTACAATCATTCTTGAAGCAGTGGCCTCTTATTTGACATTTATTCTTTGGAATGCTTGGATGCAATAATGATCTAAACGTACTTAACCGTTCTCCATTATTCAACAACATTCTCGATGGTTGTGCACCGCCAGCTGAATTCGTGATTAACAATCGCACTTACAACATGGGGTACTATTTAGCTGATGGTATATACCCCCATTGGGTACTATAGTCAAGACTTACTCTGCCCCAGATACACAAAAAAAGAAAAAAATTACCCAAATGCAAGAAGCAACACAAAAAGATGTTGAATGCGCTTTCAGGGTATTACAGGCAAAATTTTCTATAGTTAAAGGACCAGGCAGACTTTGGGATACCGACAGTCTCTCATATATTATGAAAATATGTATCATATTATACAATATGTTTGTTCAGGATGAAAAGGACGAAGAAATTTGTAAGTATGAATACGACTAACATGCTTACTCAACAATCATCGTACCTAATAGAGCTAGACAATTGAGCGTGCAGCTCGAACAGTATGCAAAGTACAACTACATGAAAGACAGAGGCATCATCTACTTCGTCAAGATTTAGTCAAACATATTTGGAACTAATATGAGGATTAGCCAAAATCTTTCGATATATTCATGATATGCATATGTCCTTATAATATTGTATGTAAATTTCGTTTCAATCAATCAACAATGTATTTCATTAAGAAGTCATATCTTGAATTGTTTTTTTTTTCCTTCATATTACAACATAATAATAAAATAGAAGATCTAACTAATATGCAAATAAGCATGAAATAGAATATACGACAACAATATCTTTTAATCAAATACTACTTTATCCTGGATGGTAACATCTTTTTCGCATTATTTCATTTTTTCGACATATGAAATAATAACGTTGCGTATCAGGTAAGCTACTGAGATCCATACTCATTATGCGATCTTCTTCCATTCTTTCTTTCAATTCGTAATCTTTTTGTTTGATTGTCATCCTCATTTCTGGTGTCTCTTTATAAAAAGTGTTAAAAATTTCGTCTCTTCGACCATTGCAGCAAAATTGGATGCATCGGCGATCTGCTTTCCTTTTTTCTTCTCTGCTTTTCGACCAGGTGTTCGAGAGAGGGGTGTAGGTGCATCGAAGTCAACTGGTATATTAGAATCCCAGTCGATGGTTGTGGGCGAACGTGTTATACTACCACCTTCCTCAGATTAAGAACTCAGGACCGGTTCAAAAACTTGAGTTGTACGCAAGGAAATTTTAGGTTGATCTTTAAGAATTTGGTAACACTCTTTGAAATTAAAGGCTTTACTAGTTGTTTGCATGTATTCCATTCGAGCATCGCAGACCTTTCACAATTAATAAATATGGATTATAATTAAGTACAAAAAATTTGCAAACAATAAATTCTTAATGAACCACATAAATTAAACACACCATATCCGCCTCTGTAGTTCTGCTTGCTGCTCTATTTGTGACGCTGCTCAACTTTGCACTGTATAAAGCAACTTCTTTTGAAGTTGTAGAGAGTCGACTGAACCGACTGTTCTATCGGTTGTAGTACCTAAGAGACTCACAAATGTAAGAAAAATGCGATCCCAAAATTGCTTCCCGGATTGATCGCTACCAATCAATGGATTTTGGGTTATTGCAACCGAGCTTTGAGCCAAAATAACATCTTCAATACCGGAGTATGCCCGACTTCTATTAGGACGATTCGCCATGATATCATTTAATAAACCCCGAAATAAGGAGATAGAGAAAGATCATAAACAAAATAAAAATTTAAGGAAGAACTGAATGAAGACTAAAATGTTGTATTTGGAAATCATATGAAAACCACACAGAGTGAGGATGATTTTTATAACCAAAAAAAATTCTGCTCGTTGGGTCATTTGAATATAATAGCCGTTGGAAATGGAAATGTGAATGTGTTGAATGAGTAGAAGGTATTTAAGTAATTCAATAAAGTATTTAAACAATTTTTTTTTAAAAGCACATTATTTTTTTGGGAATTATTTTGTGGGACGGGAGAAGATTTCCCGTCTAATATTATTATTTTTTAAATATCGTTCGGGCGGGAAATGATTTCCCATCTGATCTATATTTTTTTTAAAAAATATTTGGATGGGAAATCATTTCCCGTCCGATACATTTCAGCCAAAAATATATAAATTAAACGACGATAAATGATCTTTCGTCCGATCCACTTTTTTAATAATAAAATCAACGAACGAAAGATCATCGTACGTCTCCTATATTTTCCAAATTCTCATATCTTCTGCCAAATATAGTGGAGAACTGTTCCTCCAAAACCCAAATTTAATGTTTTTTGCCAACTACTACAACTCGTTTTTTGTCAATTTTTGCAATTTTTGCAAATTTAGCCAATAACTAGAGATGCTCTGAGTTATATGAAATTAGGTAGTTGTAAGTATGTATATGAAATTGAAATATTTGTTAGTGACCCATGTGAGAAAAACCCTAATTTAATACCCTAGTTTTAGGGAGTGTTTGGTTGGAGGGGAATGGAGGGGAGGGGAAGGGAGGGGAGGGGTTTTTTAAAAATTTTCGTGTTTGGTTCATTTTTTAGGAGGGGAGGGGAGGGAAATGTGGGGGTGCAACACCCCTCCTGAGCCAATTTTGGCTCCCCTCCAATAGTAAGGGAATTTGGAGGGAAAAAAATTATGTCCAATTTTTTAACGTGAATGGATTAAATTGCCCTTTTAGTTAGTTCTCTTTGATATTTTCCCTCTTCAATCTCCACATCATCGTATTGACTATTCACATTGTTCCTTCTTAGAATTAATCGTTGATGAGGATCGTTCCTTCTTGCTACTTAGGAAGTGCAGTGTAAATTTAGTCTTGTATCTTAACATTTATCATTTCAAATCTTGATTTAATTATATATTGTCCTATTTTTACTTTATTCATGGCACCATGGCCCATGGAGATCTCTGTTAATTTTTCACATACTAGCGTGCTTATAATTTTGGTCACATCTTCTATATCGAGCTCTTTCTTCACAACTGAGTCGATGAAGTGATCAAATAAACTTGAATGACTGATTCCAGGAATAATGTGACAGAAGAAAAGTTGGTATTGCATATATTGGATTGTAAAAATCTGTAGAATAGGATTTTGAGTAATGCTTCAGCTACTACCAATTTCACTACCATTTTGTTCATTACCTTAGGTGGCATATTTCTATTGGAGAGTTCTCCCACCTACTCCATCTTTCTCTACCTATTGAAGTGTGCTACCTAAGGTAGTGAACAAAATGATAGTGAAATTGGTAGTGGATGTAACATTACTCTAGGATTTTTTTTTATAACTTCTTATTAATGATGTTTGATCAAACATTCAAAAGATTCCTCCAGTATCTAGGCATGGAAATCTATAATATCGACTCATCCTAATGAAATTCTTTTTCTTAGTGGGTTGTCGATCAAACCAAATCATTATGCATGGATCCCCACTGACCTGTTGCCATCCATACCCTACCAAAAGGGAGGAGTTGTTCTTTGACCACTGACTTCCAAGACAAGGTAGTGAGCTGTTAAAAGCAGCTGATGATTTCGTATGATAATTTCCAATTAGCAGAGCTTTTATCATTACATCAAAAAAGAAGTAGAAAGAAATAGAATTGGGAGAAGCAGAGGAAAGTGCAGATACAGTAACTTTTACTGTATCTTACAATCTTTTACCAAGTATTGTGACGATTTTAGTATGAAATAGAATTGGGTGGAGATCGTTCCATCACCAATCTTTTACCAAGTATCAAAGCAAAGCGAGGATGTCGTTCCATCACCAATCTTTACTCTGATTGCGCCTTCTACTTCATTTCTAATACGAGAAGTTTCTTCTGAAAGGTTAAGGGAGGATGCAACACAGTAACTTGTCCCAAAAATTAGTTCGATTGGAAATATCGATCACCTTGTGAAGGGTATAACAGTAATTTTATTATAAAATCCATTCTCTTTCCTTATGAACCAAACAAGAAGATAATTATTTTTCCTCCCCTCCCCTCCTTTGAACCAAACAGAGTCTTCATTAAATCTCTCCCCTCTTTTTCCCTCCCCTCCCTTAAAATCCCTCCCCTCCCCTCCCCTCCCCACTTCAAACGAATATATAAAATGCCTAATCGTCATCTGAAAGAATATTACCGTAAAATTCATATCTATGATTGTAAACGCGAACACCATATATCTCCTATCTTATCTCCCATTTCCCCTTCCGAAACTCTAACGCAAGATGGACCCGCCGTTACTCAGGGAAAAAAAACGGTCTCTCTAAAATTTTCAATTCCTTCTTCTTTGTTGTCACTAATTTGTTGTTAGGGTTTGGGACCGAGAAATGACGAAGTCGAAGAACCACACTGCTCACAACCAATCCCACAAGGCCCACAAGAACGGCATCAAGAAGCCCCGAAAGCACAGACACGCTTCAACCAAAGCGGTCGGTACCCTGGCTACACAAAATTAGCTATTCTTCATTTTCTAATTTTTTTTAACAATTTTGTCTCATTTTCTGTAATTATTCTATAATAATAAAAAAATTTGGCAGATGGACCCAAAGTTTTTGAGGAATCGGAGGTATCTGAGGAAGCACAACAACAAGATCGTGAATTCGGTTCTGAACAAGATGAGTAGATTGAATGAGGATTCTGCTGTTTGTTCGATTGGGTTTGGAGTTTTATCATTTTAGTTTGTTTAATTTTGATGGAATTGACAACAGACAAAATCTATTTCTGTTTTGATTTAGATACATGTTGCTTGAAAATTTATTATTAGAATTGCTTGATGTTTCTGTTTTTATGTCCTTGTTTTCGGTTATATTTAATTTGTAAGAGCATTTGTAGTCGTTAGGACTCAAAATTTTAAAATTTGGGGAATAAAAATAGGAATTTTGAGTTAGGCATGTGGTCGTTAAAAACTCAAATTTTGGACGAACGGTGGATCTAACAAATTCAAACCAATCTCAGCCATCAAATAAAAAAATAAAAAAATTGAGTCCAACACTTTGACCAAAAAAAATTGGTATGCAACGTACACATAACAATCCTATAGGCCCATTCCATCTCAACCCTTGATCAAAAAAAAAAAACAATCTCAATTATATACTACTAGGTATGCCCGTGGCACGTGCCTACGGCACGTATTCGGAACTGCATATAAATTTAATTGGAGTTATTTGGTTGGGTGAATTGCATATAAAAAATCATTCAATATACCTATTTCTACCTCTTTAACAATTATTGGTTAAAAAAATGCACCCACCTTTCTAATACAATCATCTACTCTTTACAGTCCTCCTTTGAAATTATATTGATTCCTAATAGTTTTCTAATACGGCGCCTTTAAATTGTTTCAATTAAGTTGTTTAGTAAATATTTTGGCAGTGTTATTTAAAATTTTACAGGTAGGATTGTAGTAAAAATTTTGACAGAATCTCTCCTGAAATATTATTCCTTTTAGAGCATTAACATCGTAGACAGTCAAATTGAATCCTCCCCAGCCCAATCCAAGCCACACCACACAGGCATCATATATATAAGGCTTGGGAAAAAAAACTTCATATGACTAAAGATATAAAATAAAAGACCAAGATATAGTTTGGAATCATAAAAGATTTTAGGAAATTTTGTAAAAATTTCGACAGAACCCCCCCCCCCCCCCCCCCCAAAAAAAAAATATTAGCCATTTTACAGCAATTCCTTACGGAATTCTGCTCACAATTAAAAATTTAACATCACAGTCAAGAAATATAAATTCTCCCTAGGCCAATCCAAACAACATCACACAGACATCATATATATAGGGCTCTGGGAAGAAAAAATCTTCATATGACTGAGATACAAAATAAAAACCAACATATCATTTCAAAACATAATAGATTTTAGAAAATTTAATAAAAATTTTGACAGAACCTCCCTTAAAATATTAGCCCTTTTATATAAATTCTCCCCAGGTCAATCCAAACAACATCACACAGACATCATATATATAGGGCTCTGGGGCGAAAAAATCTTCATGTGACTAAGATACAAAATAAAAACCAACATATCGTTTCAAAACATAATAGATTTTAGAAAATTTAGTAAAAATTTTGACAGAACCTCCCCTAAAATATTAGCCCTTTTACAGCAATTCCTTACGGAATTCTGCTACCAATTAAAAATATAACATCACAGGCAATAAATATCATTCCTCCCCAGGCGAAACCAAGCAACATTACACAGGCATCATATATATAAGGCTATGGGGGGGAAAATCAAAATATAATGCAAGATACAAAATAAAAACCAAAAATTCGTTTGAAAACGTAATGGATTTTTTGGAAAACCTTCGAAAAACCTTTAAAAAACCAAACACAGAACCCAATACTCCACAAAATTGCGGGTACAGGTATTAACATAACTATATTATATTATCATTATATACAATTACTTACATTATCTCCGAAAATGCTAAATATTGCAACTATTACAGCTATTACATCCTCCACCATAATAAACACCAACCAACCGAATAAAAAAAATAAAATTACAGGGTTGTAGGAGAACACAATGGTTGAAGTCTTCAAAATTGGGGCCAAACAATGAGCCTAATAAAACAGTAAGAGTTTTGAATCAAATAGTAAGAGTTTACAATAAAGAATTAAAACAATAAAAGTCTGAAAACAATAGTAATAGTTTTGAAACAATTACCTTTCAAACAGAACAATGCCTTCAACCAAATATATTCTTCATCACCCTACAAAAAGTTAAACTGTCAATATGTACATAGCGGTTCTGAGTGAGGACGACAATCTGAAAAAAAAGAAGAATTAAATTAGCAGCAATTAACGGTTAACATAGGGTGTAGTTGTAGTAAATATAAATTTACTTTATTGCAACCCCAATTGATCAATATAGTTGCATTTATAAATTTGAGGTCCTTGTCAGCTGCATCCCAGTTCTATTAAAGTTCAAAAGTAAAACAACAATGAAAAAATGTTTTGGTAAGGTAGGTCTATCATATATAATTGGTTTTTTTATTTTGTCATCCTGTTTCATTAAAGAAAAAGTGCCTAAGTTAATAGACGACCCTTTTTTTTTCTTCTTAATATGGTGTCAATATGTCATTACTGATAAGTTAATTGATTTGAAGTGTTTGTTGGCTCATTATTGATTTAATGTTTGCCATCAAATAATAGAAAGGGTGATGCTTGTTTTATAGCAAGTCCAATTGTTTGTTTTTGCTAGAATAATTATTTGTTATTGCAACTCCAATTGCTATATAGTTGAAAATTTAGCATCGTCTTCAATATATATATGAGTGACAACCTATTGTTTGTTATAGCTAGTAGCTACCTAATATGGAAATTATATTGTATTCAATATATATATGCTTGTGCTTAAGATAACCATAGTTATATTTAATTTTTTAGCTAGAAAAACTGTAGTTATATTTAATATCCATCTCTATGAGAAAACTATTAGTTATATGTTTCAAGGAAGAAAATACTTTTATATGTTGCTTACTCCCTGGCTTGAACCCTCGACCTCCTCTTTGATCACATGGGGTGCCTCTTCGAACTTCATAAATTCATTTTTTTCCTCTTTCTACCATTGTTTGTTGGTTCTCCATGTCCTTGGTCCAATTCCTAAACACCTGATGTGCCTTGTTTGTGGTGTGCTTGTGGCTCTATCTGAGTAGGACTGTAGGGGGTATCACCAGTGTTTAGTATAAGAATGTTAACATGTTTTGAAACTTGTTATTGGCTCAGTAAGAAGTGTGGCCAATAATTGTCGTGAACCATTAATGTTGAATAACATGATACAAATTTCCATGCTATGCAAGACATCACTTGTAGACACGGGCTGCATTTCTTTTATCTTCTGTAATTGCTGCTTAGTTGAATTGACTCTTACTTGAAGATCTATGGTTGTGTGTGTGTGTTTCTGAATCTGATCTTAATATGAGCTTTCACAGGGTTGTTTTATGTAGTATGATCTCTTTTAATTTGAAATTCTCTCTGGTTGTTTGTTACAGGTTCGTGGTGTAATGGAAAAATATCCTCCATATCAACAACAACAATAGATATGCCGATGATATGATTAGGAAGCAGAAAACATCATCTGATTCAAAGAAGAGGCCGAATCGAGAGGGAATAGATGCAAACTCATTAGCTGATTACCCTAGAAAATCCCCGAGGTGATCTCATGGAAGGATGTAGATATTTGACCCCACTTAACAGTCATTTTGTTTCAGCTTTTATCTTGATCACTGATTAGTTGGCAGATTGAAAGTAACAGTTGTAATATATATCAAATAGAAGTATATCTGATGTTTAGTTCTCCAATTTCAGATTGATGTACCAGATTATAACTACTATTGTATATACCTTTCTTTTGTTTAATAGTTGGCAGATTGAAAGATACTAATTGTCATTCATATTTCAAGAATTTGTTTAATAACTACTATTGTATATACTTTTCTTTTAAGATCATTGTTATACATCATCTCCCAAAATACTAACTGTTGAGATCATTATTGCCATGCATACTTAATAAAAATATCTGTAGTTATCCTTACAAATTCAAAAAAAATTTAGACACTGTATAGTTGAGAGGATGTGCTGAGAGTATGGTAGTGGTAGCATTTCTTAATTTAGATGCATTTCTTAATTGTGGTTGGTGAAATTTAATAGTTTGTGGATCATCCATAACACTATTTAGAGAAAATGTTGCTATCTTAAGTCTTCTAAAAAGTTTATGGAGATCACCTAACTGAATAAAAAGTTTTATTCAAGTAAGGTTCATTAGTTAGAGTATGAAATTTTTTTATTGAAAGATAATCAAAGTCATAAATTTGTAACTTGTATTTTAATCAAAAGTACCTGTATTTTCTGAAATAACTATAAAAGAACTTCAGGATAAACAATGTTTGTTGTTGAGCTCAAACAATCTTCTGGTAGGAGTAGAAAAATACGATCAAAACTTGTACACCTAGAGAGTGCAACATAGAGTTATCCGTGACTGAAAACTGGTGAGCGTAAATCTATCCCCACAATGTCAACAGATTGGCCTTGTGCTTTATTTTTTGTTACAGCATATGCTAATCGAACTGGAAATTGGCATCTTGTCATTGCAAAAGGTAGATCCGAAGACGAAGGTTTAGCGGTTAGAGGTATTCTTGGAATGAAGACCAAATTTCCTGCTTTATCGCCAGTTAAAATCATAGCCTCAATTACACGCGTCGACTGAGCACACCGAACTACAATTAACCGAGTGCCATTACATATACCATCCTTTGGTGCAACATTCCTCAGCAATATGATTAGGCACCCCACTTTCAGCTCGAGTTTAAATGGTGGTAGCCCGGGAGGATCTAAAGAGTTCAAAAACTCGTTAGGGTATCGACTGGTGATGTTTCGATCAACTCCATCCTCCTTAGACATTTTATCGGCAGCAAGAAATGTAAATTTTGGCCCCGGATGAAGATTTAATGCAGCAGCATTAATGAAATTGACATCATCATTTCTCGCTGATAGAATTGTCCGCTCTGTGAGATATTTGGGAGTGATAGGGCCGATAACATTTAGTTGCGGATAAATGGTAGATAAAAGTTCATCCAATGTGTGACACCTCCGAATTGTTGAAGGAAGTTGTACGGTCTCATCAGGTTTGGAGCCAATTTATATAATAAAGAAGACTTATTTGTCAGTAAGATTCAAAAGGAGAGATTTGCTTAGTTATTACAAAAAATATGTAAGAATACAACCTCGTTTAGAAAATTGGCAAATGAAACATTTCTGATATCGGATGAATCTAGACGCATGTTCACGTTCAAAGTTAAGACTTGTACGACATTCCAAAGTAAAGATTTTCTTAGCAATGCACCAACAATTTGTTCTCGAACCCGCTTCGGTACTACTGGTAGAATTTGTCGAAAATCCCCACCGAGCACCACAGTGATACCACCAAATGGATTTTTACTATCACAGATATCTTGAAGTGTATGGTCAACAGCTTCTACACAAAACCTATGCTGCATAGGGACCTCATCCCAAATGATTAGCTTTGCTTCCCTGAAAAAATCTGCCTGAGGTGATTGCTTAGTGAACCCACAAAAGGAATTATCCAACACATCAAGTGGGATGGAAAATGTTGAGTGTGCAGTTCTACCTCCTACCAGTAACAATGATGCAATGCCAGAAGAAGCAACAGTTACAACAATGAAACCATCTCGACGGCATTTCGTTGCTATTGTATTGTATAAAAAGATTTTTCCCGTACCTGCCCCTCCGTTCAAGAGGAAATGTAGTTCCATTGCCGCCCATAACTGATGTAATTATTGCAGAATATGCAGATAACGGTGCATCATTAAGTGAATTTATACTTGCTTGTATATCAGCTTGTAGGGCTTCAACTTGCAGTACTCTATGTTCCCAAATAAACTTGTTGCCAACAACCGTACTCCAATTTTGCATAGGATGGGGCATGGGTCGGAAGTTATCTAAGTTCTTGCCTGATTCTTGAAGCATTTGGTTTAAAAGATATAGACCATAATCTAGGACTTGAGCTTGGGTAGGATTGAGAATGAAAAATAATGTACGCAGTTTGTGTTCAAGATCATCACATATATGCACTGAGAATTGGTTCCATAAGGTAAGTGGTTCCAACAGAGAGCATTCCGTAAGAATGACACTAAATAACCTTCTAAGTTGGTAGCCGGTGCTCATAACTGCAGCTTCCTGGAGACATTGTACCCACTCACCATCATCTTCCAACAATCCTCTGGTAACACATGCTAATTTGAAAGTAGCATACTCAACATTGTCGACTGTACGTAAGCACTGAAATGATCGTGGTCCCTTCACAGCTGTTAGTAGCAAACGCAAATAAAAGCGCTCACCCGAATTTGGACTTGCAAAGTACATTCTGCCGATTGCGTACCCCTTCTTTCTCGGCGTCCACATCTTCGAAGACTTATTCCAAACAAAATGTTGCAGGAACTATTGGTAGGTGAATGCGCGTGCAGCTAAATTGGATGAACAACATGCAAAAAAACCGGTAAGAGTTGTCATTTCTAGTTCGGCTCTAGATACGACGCCGTCAATCCTATTAATCGAATTATAAACAATACGATGCATTCTAGGTAAATGCAGTGCCAAGTGTACAACCGCTAGCACCTCTTCATGTAAAGAGTGTCCAAAAATTCGCCATGCAGCTTCTGGAGGGCCAATATACCGTGCGTCGAGATATTGCTTGATCTCATCTACTCCTCCCAACACAATTGTTGCGCGGTCGTTTCCTTTGAAAATATATTTGTGGATATATTTAATACATCTCACCCTAGCACAAACTTCAACATTAATATGACAATTAAACATTTTAGAAAGGTAAGCATTATGGGGTACAACATCTCTTTTATCAACCTGCTGCCCCCTCACAGTATAAAAATGTTTAGTATCACAATGACGGTAGATTGGATAGCCATCTTGATCCATATTTGTTGCCTCAGAGAACTCTCTAGGATACCTCTTTTGACATTTTCCATTTTCCATGCACGATGCTTGAGAATTTCGTCCACCACACGGGCCATGCACCATACAATTTTTGACAGTTTCAAAGAGTAGGGGATCCGCTATCGGATCTGGAAATTCAGCACAAACTACTTCATCTACTTGTTGGCATGTACGAATTTTGTCTGGATTTGCAAGAAAGAAAAGAGCGTGCATATGAGGTAGCCCGTGTTTCTGAAACTCAATGGTAAAGACATGTGCAACTTTCTGACCAAATACTTTTGCTTTCTCTATCCCCATCATCAAAGCATTTTTCTTCAACTCAAAAACGCGAGAAACTAAATCAGGGCGATCAGTGGCTTTTTGATGTGGCAATAGAGCTGCAGTTATTTCTGGCCATTTAGGATTTGCAGTCATGGTAAGGAAAATATCTGGGTGTTGGTAGTGGCGCGTAATAGCCATTGACTCTTGAAAGATTTCAAACATATGTCTTGGACTACCAATGAATGAAGATGGCAAAATGATTCGTTGTCCAACCTGATCAAGTCCTAACCCATCTGCAGCGATGTCGGTAAGACCTTGGTAAAGTTCAGCTCGAAGTTTTTCCTGATTAAGCTTATGATATGTTAGTCGATTCTGCTCAGTGGCTACCCAAGCATCTACAATAAATTCTTGCAAAAGTTTTCTTGCTCTCAGAATAGTTGAATACTCTGTATTGCGCTGAAATAAACGATAACTATAGAATTGCATTTGAGTTAGTCTAGCAGTCGAAGGTCTTCCATTGATGACATCCACTATTTCAGATCTGGTTCCCATCCCAACTCACCATAAGGGAATAGCAAGACATAATACAAGGGCAAATATGCTGGATGGCACTCGTTTATTTGCATTAACTCGTTGTTTCCCCTCAAATGCAGTATGATATCTCTCATACCACTAATTTCAGTTCCATCACCAGGTATAATCACTGTAATCTCATCAGTAGTTGGAGGATTATACCTACGCCGGTCTTTTTCTGAATTGTAGTGTAGAACCGCAGGTAAGCTATGATCCGAAGAACTTGTCTGGTTTAAAATTGTATAAGCTTGACGGAACTTATATGCAAATTTATTGAACTCCAAACAATCCTGAATAATATTGAGAACATTAGCTCTCAAATGAGGATTTCGCGATGTACGAAAACCTAAAGCAGAAACTGGATCGTAAATGTAGAGTTGTGCATAAACAGCAGCTTGACCTGGCTGTGGTATTAATGACCCCATTCGGTGGCGCAGTTCTCCATGTATGGTGAATGAGGTAGGCCCCCGACCATGGATGACCCTTTCATCCATTCTGACACCCAAACTCGTAAAAGCATTTGCTGCATTGTATTCTCGAGTATAAGTCCGAAATGAAGTCGATTGTACACTATCACCATCATATAAATCTTGAAGTGGTGGGAGTGGAGTAATGAGCGAAGGTAGCTTTACTTTTCCTTGTGAACAACAGTTTCCAAAATAATTATTTCTGGTAGATGAGACCGATAATTTTTCATCATTCCAATACAATGCTGAACAATAAGAGCAGGTTACATTCATCATGCCGAGAAAGTGTCGTTCGGAATTTAACCTATTAGTTACGATGGCCATGTAAGTTAACAGTTGTATATATTTTAACCTATGGATAATATACACGGGTTAAAGGTAAAATAAAATTAACCTATTCGATTTGGACGTAGCAGTTCAATATTGTCTCTTACGTTGGGCCAATTGACGCGTGGTGCACTCTTCAAGTCTCTCTACTTGTGAATCAATCATATGGCTGAACATGGAGAACAACTAACTAAAGACATTCTGGAAAAGTTATGATTAAAAAAGCAAACATTATTTACCTAACAGCATCTGAAGTTTGAGAGGTTCTTTGCAGGCCAATATTCGGCATAACTGAAGTAGTTTGTCCATCATACGTATGTTTCCGTGGTACATTAGAAGGAATAGTTGTTCGAGGTAAAGATGCGTCAGTTGCGTCTAATACTCGTGTAGAGCACATTTCAAGTTTCTCTCGTTCTCGTCGTCTACGTTGAGCCAACATAGCTTTCGATATAACATGAACATTATGAGCCTAAATTTGTGAAAATGAATCGTTATAAATGACTGTTTAAGAGGAGAACCACTTACTTATTTGAGAATGTATTAATTTTGATTATTACATCGATAATAAATAAAAGAAGCAGTGTGAGGAAAGATAAAGAAAAAGCAATATAGATAAAGCAAGATAAAGAAGCAAGATAAGCATATACCGCACTGGTCCCTTTCCTTTGCCAGAATAACTTGTTTTCTTTCTCTACATTGGGTGGTTAAAAAGTAGGAATTAATACAAAATCAATAATGAGCAAAAGACCAACCAAGTAATAAGGGGTGAAGCTTACCTTGCGAAGAGATATTAGATTAAGCTCGCGTTCATCGCGAATAGTAACCCCGACATTTTTTTGTCGAAGGAATTGTACCTGCAATAGAAAAATATCAATTTTGAATGTAAGTGGACAATTAATTAATGTTCTAAGAACACAATGAAAAGCTTCACTTACTGTTTTTTCCAAGTCAACATCAACCTGTAAGGTATTAAAGTAAACATTAAAATGTGAGGAACTTATTGTTATATCAAGTGTTGTAGATTTTTTTTTAAAAAAAGAAGATACTTACATGGCCATATATAGTGATGTCATCCATTGCTATTCTTTAATTGGAGTAATTGATCTGTATATAAAGAAGGGGAAATATATGATGATTAACTTTGATGTTCTAATTATTTTAACAAACCAATCAAGACATTGTAGAGTAATCTATTTTCTTCTATGATGTTCTGATTAACTTTGATTATAAATTATTTTTAAAAACGTATTAACTACTATGATCTATCTTCTAGAGAAGCCACCAAATATAGATCAAGAAACATGAACAGGATGTAGAATGACTAAGCACATTTTTTTCGGGCGAATCTCACTAAATCCCAAGATTCCATATCTGAAGAGCAGAATATATCTTGAGTGCAACCCCTAGCAATTTACTAAACCTACTATCACTACTGACAGTGTTTCTGATGTTTCTTTTTGCAATATATTTTCCAAATTCGTTGGTTTACTAAGTCTGTATATTTAACTTTAATCTATTAACTCTCGACAAAAAGGAACTTGTTTTTCATTGCACCAGGGATTTATTATTATACCATTTTCATTGATTTCTTCACCAACGGCATGCTTGGTAGCTTGAATGTTTTTATTATTAATATCGCTTTGGAAATAAAATTATCTCATGAAACTATATAGTTATTAAAACTTTGAATTGATTATAATCCTTTTTGAGGAGTTGAGATAATCCCAGTTTACTCACCCCAAATCCGCGGTTATCTAACAATTCTAATCCCTGCTCCTATCTAATAAACAAACCTAGAATAAACGCTATGCATTCTAGGTTTGATTATGCCTATTACTTGCAAATATTTACAAACCAAATTACTTAAATTAGGTTTTTGATTATGCCTATTACTTGCATTTTATGTTTGATTATGCCTTGGGTTGATCTTCATATTGTTTACTGCAACCCACATGCAAATTACTTAAATTAGGCAAAAATCGCCACCCATTCTGAACCCTACTCGCCACATCCACAACTCTACTTAACGAAGCTATAGGAGCTGAAGTCATTGAAAATTTGGAACTATCCTCAGAAACACGATAAGCTTATGTCTCTATCTGTTGCTTACTCCCTGGCTTGAACCCTCGACCTCCTCTTTCATCACATGGGGTGCCTCTTCGAACTTCATAAATTCTTTTTTATCCTTTCTCTACCATTGTTAGTGTGTTACTGTACCGTGTTTGTTGGTTCTCCATGTGCCTTGTTTGTGCCTTGTTTGTGGTGTGCTTATGGCTCTATTTGAGTAGGACTGTAGGGGGTATCACCAGCGTTTGTGTACTGCATGCTTACTGTATTGTGTGGTGGGTGAGGGTGCATGTGTTTGTTTCAATTTGTCCTTGAAGAATTAGTGTTCCTTGATTTGACCTTATGATAATGGATTTTATGCCGTCTTAATTAATCTAGCACAATGAGAAACTCCATTAAATTGTACTGACTTCTTTGGAACAATCTACAGCATTGTGCACGTGACTACCACTCCTTACTATCCTTTTAAAGCCTTACCCTAGGTATTCTAAGATGCCCAGAAAAGAAAGGGAGGCCCTTTGGATTAGATATGCCGATGATATGATTAGGAAGCAGAAAACATCATCTGATTCAAAGAAGAGGCCGAATCGAGAAGGAATAGATACAAACTCATTAGCTGATTACCCCAGAAAATCCCCGAGGAGATCTCATGGAAGGATGTAGATTATTGACCCCACTTAACAATCATTTTGTTTCAGCTTTTATCTTGACCACTGATTAGTTGGCAGATTGAAAGTAACAGTTTTAATATATAGCAAATAGAAAGTAACAGTTCTCCAATTTCAGATTGCTGTACCAGATTATACTTTGGAAAGCTAAGGATGCTGCAGATGTTTGTTATAGTTTATGCAAAGCATGCATTTGAATGTTCGTTTAACAGTGCTAAAATACCAAAATAATGGTGAAGATCGAGAATTTTATTTAATTAACAATTCTTCTATGCAGTTTTGGTGAATATTTATGTATGTTCTACATAATGAACTTGGATCTTGTCACATGTTGGTTATATTGTATTATATTGGGTACTTCATTCAGAAGCAATTTTGCTGAATATGTAAGTATGTTTTAAAGTCAAATAAATGATGCTCCCTATTTATTTAAGTGGATCAAAATGTACTCCATTTGTGCTGGGTATGTTTGTTAATTAGTATAGAGATACGCATATACAACTGAGCCAGATCTTAATTCCGGTTAGGTTTGCGCGCGCGCCAATGCCAATTAAGTATAAACTACTTGATCTCTAGTGCCAATAGGTGTAGTGATTATGCTCATTGCTAGCAAGTTGAAGGTTGGATAGTTTGAATCCTACTTGCACCAATCCCCCTGCTAATTCTGCACCAATTCCCATTAGGGGTTGTCTGACTTAAGAAAATAAAATTATAGAAACAAAGATAAATTTTGCTACTAAGAGTCATCGGCAAATGAATTTTAAATGACTTGATTTTACATATTTACACTAATTTAGATGTGAAAATTGAAGGAAAGCAAAAGAGAAGCAAGCCATGAAATTGTTTTGCATTATTTAGAGACACGAAAAAGTGAAAGCAAAAGTCACCTACAGTCCATATCAACCCTCTTCAGACAATTATTTAGAATCAACTCGGCTATACTGTAACTGTCTAACATACAAACATAAACAAATTGCATCATGAAATTATCCATCCATAATTTAATATTCCTATTATCGATTACGATCACCATCCACATCCACGACATCTCAATCCATACCACAACATAAAAAACACACCAAATTTGTTTATCAATCTTTGTCACAAAAAACATAATCCCTCACCTTCTCCCCGTTATACACAACACAAAAAACATAATCCAACTGAAGAAAAAAAAGCCGACTTTCTTCAAAATTCCTTCTCGTCCTCCCTCCTAACCATTTTATTCCAATCCATCTCTTTCCAAATTAATTAAGAACCACATACACAAACTATCAGAGGAGATCTTGCTTACTCCCTGTTATACACAACACTAAGCCCATTGCCTACACCTACAACACTACAAAATCTAGAGTGCAAACTCTTCGAAATCAATAATCTCACAGCAGTACAAACTCTTCCCTTTATCAATGCTCGCTATACTATTACTCCCTCCCCTAACAATCTCCGAACCAACAACACTTAGCCCATTGCCTACACCTATAGAATTATCCAGCATTTCCAATATCGAAATCAACAAAATTCCCCTTAATCCCTCCCAAACCACCCACATTGCCTTCCTTCAATACCCAAATATCACAATACAAACATATGTGCTTTTAATCTAAGAAATTCACAATACCCAAACATATGTACTTTTAAAGAAACAACACAGTCTTGTCTCTCTCAATACCCAAATCTCTAAAAGATAACCAAATCTCTCAATACCCAAATCTCTCTCAATACCCAAATTAGTCAATCTCTCTCAATTCTTCTAATCGATGGTTGGATTTTGTATAACCAACAAAAACAGCACCAACAAAAACAACACAATCTCTCTCAATACCCCAAGCACAAAAACATCACAATTTTGTTGGATTTTGTATACCTGAGATGGTGAAATCGACTGGATTTTGTAGGGGATCGCTGATTCTGAAATCGATGGTGAAATCGACTGGAGGTGAGAGCGGAAGGGAGGAGGAGGGGGGTTGGCGACTGGAGATGGTGAAATCGACTGGATTTTGTAGGGGGCGCTGATTCTGAAATCGATGGTGAAATCGACTGGAGGTGAGAGCGGAAGGGAGGAGGAGGGGGGTTGGCGACTGGAGGTGGGGGGCGCTGAAGAGGCAGCGGAGGTGGTGGGGGGCGCTGAAGAGGCGCCGGAGGTGGCCGGCGGAGAGTGAGGTGGTGGTCGCTGATGGATGAGAGCGGAAGGGAGGAGGAGGGTGTTAGGATCGGGAGGTGGGGGGGCGCTGAAGACGGCCCGATGGTGAGGGGGTGCTGAAGAGGCGACGGAGCGGAGGTGGGGGGTGCTGAAGAGGCGACGGAGTGGAGGTGGGGGAGAGAGAGGGAGACTGAGAGAGAGCGGGGAGATAGAGAGAGGGAGACAGTGAGAGAGAGAGTGGGCGGGAGAAAGAGAGAGAGAACGGGTTGTTTTTGGGGGAAAAAGAGAGAAAGTGTGTGGGGGGGGGGGGGGGGGTTTGAATTTGTGGAGTTTGAAATTTGGGCGGAAAAATATGTTTTGTGAGAGTAGATCCGGTCCATTGATTTTGGGATAGATTGAATGTGAGCCACTTGATAGCTTTCATTGTAATTTATTATATAGATATGCATACAATCCTATAGGTTGTGTTCCATAGAAGAAAAAAAAATATTTTGGTGGAAAAAAAAGCAACGCCTTTTTGCGTCCATGCTGTGTTTGTTTTTTTATTTTTTTATTTTTCTTCCGACGCAAAATGATTTTGCGTCCCTTTTCTCCAGGATTTTATTTTTTTGGATCGGACGCAATATGATCTTGTGTCCGATACTTTTTTTCTCCTTTTTAATTTTTTTAATTGCTCATACGCAAGATCATCTTGCATCCGATGTTTTTTTTTAGATCGGACGCAAGATGATCTTCCGATTTCTGTATTTGGGGAATTCCTATATCGCCTCTCAATTATAGACGGCTACTGTAGCGATATTTCCAAAGTTTGGAAATATAGCGAACGACTACAGCATGTCATTGGCTATATTTTCCAAATTTTGGAAATATAGCGAACGGCTACAGATGCTCTCAGTGTCTGATTATTTTTCTGCTTTTTTATTATTTTATTTATGATAGTATGGTCAGGCTTGGCTTTTACTTAGGCTTTTGGCTATTAAAGGGTTTGTTCAAGGCTCCCTTCGAGCTTCTTTTGCATCTGATTATCACTTATACCTAGAATCCTTCTTTCTTCCTCTATAATTTTATTGAAGACAGACAAATGAATGTATGACATTTTCTCGTAACTAAATGAACAATAGAATTTATAATCTTTTTAATCTCGTAATTCCATTTGTATATATTATTGAATTTCTTTATATTATATCGTTGAACTGTATAAGCTGCTAGTGAAAAGGCCAAAAAAAATTGAGCTGCTCGACTCAAGGTATGAACAAAGACAAGATAGTTCAAAGCTATGCTCTATTGACCAACCTAGAACTAACATATGATCAAATCCCTTGGTGTTCTTTTCCTCCCGTAGAATTCTAGAGCTTGCAACTTGATGTTTTAACAGATTTGTCAATATGTTGAGGTATAAGGTACTATTGGTTGCATATGGAGATCAGCAGTATTATTTTTAGCTCAAAACTTGTTCTCTTTTAACTGATCTCTCAAACCTGTTCTTTAGGTAAAATTTGAACCTGTTCTCTCAAACCTGGTTGCATATGGAGACAGCAATATTATTCTTAGCTCAGACTTGTTATTTTTTCCTGATCTTCTGTCAAACCTATTCTTGAGGTAAAATTTTAGTAAGGTTCCACATTGCATACCAACCTGACTATGTTGTTATGTTGTAAACTAACATGCCATTTTGAAAGCCAAAGCTATATAAAACAAGGTGGCAACTGTGTTCTTTTCCTTCTGTAGCACATCTGTTAACGATAGCTGCCATATTGATCCATAATCATTTTCAAGGAAGAACAAATGCTTCCACAAAGCAACATTGGTTCTATAGATAAAAGCAATTACCTCAAATTTGCGGTAAATTAAACATCATTATTGATGTACAGACTATAAGCTGTCACACCAACTCTTTGATAGTAGTATATGTACACAGCATGTTTAAATGCTAATATTAGTGAATAACAGCAAGATAAACGAATTTTCTTTTTGAAATGATAGAGGGTTGGGGAAAGATTGCGAGGGATGTCATCCTCTCTGTCAATGTTAATGTTAATTCAGTAGGGCTAACTTACCCACGTAAATACGATTTCAGTTGTAATGATCAGCCAAATTTGGATTGGAGGTTCAATCCCTTAAATGGGTTGCGGCTATCTTGGAAGGAAATAGGGTGGCCCTTTCAGATTAGGTCCAATCCTAAGGTCCACAGGTCCTGCTCTTTCAGATAAGGTCTCTGGTCTCATCCAATGTTTCTAGTTCATTGATTTCCTCCTCATTCTTGATCTATGCCAACAGATTTTTCAGTCATGATAGCAGCAGCATTTCATGCCCATCAACTCCGTAATCGAATTAGAATTGTGTTTATATGCGCGGAGTTGGTGGATGGACATTGAACATATATTTTGTCTCCAATTTCTAGTAAACATGGAAAATTTCATTGTTACTATGAAGCATAGTTATATTATGATATCCCTTTTTTTTAATTTTTTTTATATGGAAGTAAAGGCAGTAAGCCCGAAAATATTACACAGAGAAGGGAGAAACAGAAAATAGTATAAATAAACACAAAAAAATAAGATCTAATCTCAGAAGAGTTTGCCTGTTTGCATTCACGACCATGAAGAAGAATTTGCTCCTCAATACTTGTTCTGCAGTTGGACCAATTCCACTTTGAGTGTAAATCAGAATTTGTTGAATACGAGAAATCATCGATTGAGAAAGTCCAAACATTTCTTCTGTTCCAAACATTCCAGAGGAATTCCGCAATGGCAGTTTCAATTATGTGATCGAGGACATTGAGCTTAAGAGGCAAGTAATTGAGCCAGTCAATAAAATGTTTACAGGAGACAATGTTGACAACAGACGAACGGTAAATGTATTTCTAGGCAATCCTCAATATTTTTCTCAACAAATTAACCTCAGTGCAAAGGAAAAGTGGATGATGTTGAGTTTCTAGCATGCCACCACACAAAGCACAGTTGGGATTAGGAAAAGTATGTCATTTATCGAGAAGAAACACTTTTAGTAGGTCATTTTCCATGCAAAAGCTTCCAAAGAAAAATTTGAATACGAGGGAGAAATCCAGAACTTTTTGATAATCTGAAAGAAACAAATCTTTAATATTATAATGGGAGAATTGAAATTGTGTAATTTGTATACAATCCAACGCGTGCAACGCATGATCAGATTATTATATAAAAAACCAAAAAACCCAAACAAATAATTCCCAAAAATCCCCCAAAGTAAAATCTAAATTTTACTGGTTTAAGTGTGTCGATTATTTTGCTCGTTAATTATCAACATATATAAATTTGATTGTCGTTGAAATGAGATTTGACTGTATGGCTGTATATTAGCTAGAGAACCTAAAACTTGAAAGAAGATGAGAGATTGTTTACGACGTAATTATTAGGGCGCGCATTGCATGCGTGCAGATAACTAGTATGTTGGAATGGAGAGGATTAACAAGATGATTATGCGAAGATTGTACGGTATATTGGAAGGATTTGTTAGGTAACAAGAGTAATTCTTCTTTCAAATGCAGGTTAGGCAAGGGGAGTATAACCAAATTGGTCAAAAGATATGCATGTAGAAGCGAGGACAAAGTATTAACATCTCAAAAATCCTCTAACGTGATAATAGAAAAGATCAGCATATCATTGATCAAAGTAGTTATTGATCAAAGTAGCTGATGCTGCTAATTTTTTGCATGAGAGCAACAGATGATAAGTTCTTTTGTTAGGTGGAAAACACAGATCCCAGTCGTAGACTTGATCCTGACGGGAAGCTAATATGTGATTAGATTATATTGATCTGGTGGTTGACTGGTGGTTGTTGGCCGTCGAATACCTGCCAAAAAGTCTGAAATACTGGGAGTGTTCTTGGCAACAGGTCATCCAACGATCAAGTCGGCAACCAAGGGTGTAAAAATCGGGGTTTAGTGGCAAAAGATTGATTACCTTGTAACTGAGGATGGTGGCATGTATCTATAGGCCTGTAGTGAATTAGTTAGGGAATGACCCATAACTAATTAATTAAATCCCATGGATTATGGATGTGATGGAGTAACTGATCCCTTCATTATAGGGATTTAATTGCCAGCCATAAATGGCTGGTCAACTTTTTCTTGGCGGGCTGAGTCTGGGTGATGGGCCGGTGGATGGCCCATGAACTGGCCCTGGGCCTGTGGCCGCTTGCAGGATTACTCTCTTGGCCTTAGGGATCTAGAGATCCGTGCAAGGACCATGCAGTGCTGATTAACCGTGATTTTCACCTTCATCATAAGCCCCCGCTCTCGGAGATGAGCTTCCGGTCGCCTTCGAGGAGTAGGTAACTCGTAGGGAAAATCACGACGGCGTGAAAGCCTATCTATTGCCATGATGTTGAATCTTTTTTCCTGAAGCCCGAAGCGCGGGGTGTGAGGAAAAAGGTGCGACGCAGTTCGTGATTAGCTCAGACTCGGGATACCATGCCAAGGTGAGAGGCACAATGCATGGGCCTAACTGCAGAGAAATATGTGCATGGCTTGGGGGTTGGAGTGTCACGCCATTGGGATAGACACGGGGACGCAAGCTTGACTGCAGAGAAATCCGGGAGTGACTCTGGCTCGGAGTACCATGCCGAGGGGAGAAGCATGAGGCACGAGTTTAACTACAAAAAAAGTTTGCGAGTAGCTCGGGGTCGGAGTGCCACGCCGAGGGGCAAAGTACAAGGCGTGAGGAGCGAGCTAAACTACGGAGAAATCTGCTAGTTGCTCATGCTCAGAGTACCATGTTGAGGGGTGGTGCAGAATGAACCTTGTTGTAGAGAAATCCACATACAACTGGTCAGGTGAGTGACGATGGACCTGATGCTCACGTAAGTTCACATGGTCTTTTAGGAGTCATTACGTGATTTTGTAGTTATCGAGGACACGTCACGCGACCGGGGTCATTCGAGAAGTCACGCTCTCCTCTATAAGTTCCCTTCTCCTCATTTTCTAGGATTACTTTCTATTTCTTCAGTCATAGCTTCAATCTTTAGAACGAAACTCTTTCTTTAGACTAACAATTAGGTAGCATTTTTATCATATCTGGTGACCAATCAAGTAGTTCGACTTCGTCCTCTGATCGAGGCCGATCCTTTTTAGAATCTTCGTCTTAGTCATCTTCATCTGTGAGTGAGCTTGAGGGTTCAAGCACCGTTCGCGCTCTTTCTTCGGAAGAGTAAGTGGAGGTTGAGGTGTGCTCAAGCGCTGAGGGGGCAGAACCTGATCATTCTGAGGCGGAGGCTGAGGTCAGTGAAGAGGAAAAGGGAAGTCCTGAGGGAGGGTACAAAGACACTCCGGAGTGCCTGAGGAGGTCGAAGAGGAGAGGGAGATTCACATGAATGCGATGGAGGAGGAAGAAGTGGAAGGAGGTCCACAGGTTCGGGAAGCGGGGACCTCGCCCCTTGATTGCATCATAGCCGTCACCCCCTTCTCGTGTCTGTCGGCCAGCGATGTAACGCCCCGATTTTCATATACTGGAAAACCGTGACATAAGCCAGAATCTTTCCTTCAATTAGCCACAATACACAGAAAAACAGGAAAATTTAAAATTTTTTATTCAACACAATTGTATTACAAGCCCGAGTGTTATAAAACAAGTCGAGTACAAATGCTCTTACAAATTACAAATGCTCTTACAAATGCTCTTACAAATGCTCTTACATTACATCATTGTTACAATAATATAATTAAAAGCCAAGTGTCACAACTTTCAACAAAATTACATCAGAGTATAATGAATAAAGAACAACACTTAGTACTTCACTTGGATGCTTCCCAATAAATAAATGAGTTACAATAATTGTTACAAATGGAACAATAGTAAACAATATATATTACAGCGGAAATAAAATCGACTCTTGCTTCTCTCGCCTTAAGTCCTCCTGAATATTGTTCCTGTACTTCTGCAATCCAGTACCTATTGAAATGGGGACGTCAGTACATATACTGACGCTTTAAGGCTGATGACTAGAAGCAATTCTCCACTTAAAGCAAACAGATTGATGAAAAGAGAAATGTGTATATATAATTGATGTGTCAGTGTATGCTATGCCTTAGACTCTAATGCCCGAATAACTAATACAATGATGCTCTTATTCTAATGCAAGCAAGTCTCTGGGATAGTATGCAACCAATACTACATACGCCCTATATCAAGCTGTTTCTTCGTATATAGGGATTTGAACCGGCACCATGAATTCTATTTTTTGTACTCGACTTGTTTCTGAAGATACGACATGACTGATGAGGTTGCCCTAAAACGGTCTAATCCCATCAGGCGTAGCGGACCTCACTCAAATATCTGACGAATCTTTGGAGTTTCCGCAGTCGCAGGTTAGCTCGAAGCATCCCCTGCCGCTCCCTAGCCAGACCGTAGTTTATGGCTTCTCGCCTTTAGATATAAGACAAGGAGTTGCGGGGGTCCATCCCCTAGCTCCGACAGGAATCTCTCTCGCTTATCAAGGCACTTCAGAAATTAACAGACGAGATACGGATCCCGTGCTTCCAACTTGTGAGAAGGCACAGACCGTATCCCTTTAACAAGAAAGGTACAACCTCATAACACCACCTAGTGTCGGCCTATAGGACAGGTCAGATCATAAGGAATCACCCTTAACACCAACTCTTTCCTTCGGCAAAAATGATAATAAGTAAAGGTTCAGTAGTAATAGCCATAAGTTACTACCCTAACGATGTCATTAGACCCAAACAATCACACGGGGTTTTCAATAAGAACTTTCTTAAGATTATTCCTATCCAACTCATGGCCTATCTGTAGCGCCCCGAATTTCTAAATACGAAACTTTAGAAAATACGTGGCAATTTCCCAGCGATCCACTTCAATGTAACAACATACATAGCCAAAAACTCACATCTTTTTATTCCAAATCTTTATTACAATAATCTTTAACATTGCAGCGGAAATACAAACACTTTAAGGTACAACAATTCCTTTTACAAAACTCTTCTTACAACAATTTACACAAGGCTCTATTATAATACTCATAATCTCTATAGCTAACCCAAGCATCCAAGCCTCCAATTCTAAGCAACCTGCAACATGTGAGGCTAAAGTTGAACCCTAACCCCCAAAACTACGGGGTCAGCCATAAATGGTGTGAGTGATATAAACAACAAACATAAATAACAAATAAACATAAATTCTCAACCAACATGTACTGAACAAAAATACAATAGCTGAACATGTAATCTGGAATAAGAACGATAGGCCAGTACATGCAAGAACCAAGTCGAGAAACAATACCAACGATCAAGTATCAATCAACCAATCACTCTCAAAATAGTACAGCTCATCTGCACTGTACAGTCGACTGTATAATGCACCAGTCGACTGTTCTGAACAAACAGTAATCCCCACAACTCAGAATATGTCCAACTGTCAACAATTCTCAGTACCACAATGTATGTCCAACAATCGATCACCAATAATGCCATAGATCGGATAACAATATATCCATCTACAAGACCAAAGATAATATAGATCGAATAGGAACCCGGTATGCCAAGACACCGACGAACATATCCATCTACAAACAAACTAAGAAGGTATAGATCGATTACGAACCCAGTATGCCAAGACACCGACGAACATATCCATCTACAAACAAACTAAGAAGGTATAGATCGAATACGAACCCGGTATGCCAAGACACCGACGAATATATTCATCTACAAACAAACTAAAGACTGAAAGAACACTCAAGATTATGAAAACTCATCAGAACCAGTCGACTTATGCGATAGTAAGTCGACTGCCCCGAGAACCAATATCCAAGATTATAACAAGTACAGTAAGTCGACTCAAGAAAACCATCAGTCGACTTACCCGAGACAATTATCAATAATTCTCAAGAAACATTCCAAGTGCTAACAGTATAAGATGACTTATAAAAACATAAGTTGACTTATCAACAATATAAGATGACTTATAGAAATCATAAGTAGACTTATCAAAACATAAGATGACTTATAAAAATCATAAGTAGACTTATCAAAACATAAGATGACTTATAAAAATCATAAGTAGACTTATCAAAACATAAGATGACTTATAAAAATCATAAGTAGACTTATCAAAACATAAGATGACTTATAAAAATCATAAGTAGACTTATCAAAAGTATAAGAAGACTTATAAAGATCATAAGTAGACTTATCAAAAGTATAAGATGACTTATAAAGATCATAAGTAGACTTATCAAAAGTATAAGATGACTTATAAAGATCATAAGTAGACTTATCAAAACATAAGATGACTTATAAAAATCATAAGTAGACTTATCAAAACATAAGTTGACTTAAAAGGGGACATAAGTCGACTTATAAGAACATAAGTCGACTTATAAAAACATGAGTCGACTTACCCGAGAGAAATTCTACGATAACTTTGAAAAATAGATTCTAAGTGTACCAGTCGACTGAGAAGGGTGTAAGTCGACTGTCCAGAACGGATTTTCGAGAAAAGCTAAAGATACAGCAGCTGGGGTCGTACCAGTCGACTGAATAGTAGACCAGTCGACTGTCGGCCTACAGTTTTCATAAATTAGGTCTGTAATCAATACTCAATATTGGAGTTTATCACAATACCAAATCCCTTCCTCAACTCAAATCTGATCCAATTCGTAATAACAAGGTCCAGAGATTCCTCCATCCAATTTCTTATCTTCAATAATCATAAGTCAAACTTCAACATGTTTCAAGCAATCAAGAATTGTCAATCGAGATCTACTAATCTTTCATGGATTTCACATGTATATCACAAATACAACCATGGCGTCGATTTCATACAAGATACGAAAACATCAAACAAAACAACATGCAATCATACACATAAACAAAACAAGTCTATATCACTCACTTTTTAGAATCAAGAAGAATCCACAAAAGCCTTCCTTTGCTAGATCCGAAAGCTTCTTCCTCAATCACCAAAAGAATGAGAATATAATAAGATCTGAGTTGTGCAGCGAATGACGGCTGCAAACTCTCTTATATAGGCCGGGATCAAGTATTAGGGTTTAGGAATATATTTACAAAATAATCCCTTCAAAATGCAATTATACATATATATATATATATATATATATATATATATATATATATATATATATCTACTCTTGGAAATTCATCTAAAATTCATTTAAATTAGGATTTAATAGAAAATATACTTCTAAATCTTAACCAATACTGTTTAAAACGTCCTGAATGCCAATTTTGCATTTTAGCCCTTTAAAAAGTCAATTTTGCAAATAAGTCCTTCTTTTCTCAAAAATTGCAAACAGGCACAATTAATTTCAGAAAAATCTGGAAAAATACTAAATAATTCTCAAATAATAAATAATGGTTTTTCATAAGGAAAACTTAATTTTTCAAACATCTCAAAAGTCATTTGCACGTGTTTTGCACATGTACCAAAGATAAATCTTTTAGAAAATATCAATTAAATCCTCAAAAATCATTTAAATTCATTTTCAAATAATTAAAATAATATTTGAAAATACGGGGTTCTACATCACTCCATCCTTAGAAGAGTTCTGTCCTCAGAACTACTGCTAATGGGGACCAACAACCCACTAACAATGATTGAAAGCTCATGGGTAGAAACATAAATCTTAGGAAATACAGTCACATCAAAGAATGCATTCTAACAACACAAATACATCACACAAATAAACACAATCATGCAAAGAATTCAGAGAAGTCAATCTTCCGCTGCGCGACTCTGAACCTACCATCGGAAATGTCACGCCCCGCTTCCCAAAATACGGAAATACGAGTGCATGACGAAGCCCAGCGAATGATTTTTACATCATCCATAAGCTGTAGGATCGACTCAGCATCATAACAAGAATATATAACCAGATTTATATATAACCAAGCATGCATGAATAATTTATAAAGCAACAGAAAACAATTTAAACATATAATAATATTCAAATAGTTCTCATGTCTGGATCAAGTGTAAACTCGGAAACAAGTCTTAAACAACAGAAGAAATAAATACCTTAAGGAAAGAAACTATTTAAACAGATCCTTGCTCCAAGCAAAACCTGAAATGTCTGCTCACCAATTCCGGCAGGTAGTTTGTCTCCCAAGTCTGCTTAATAAACATAAACAGAAAAACAAGGGAAAACAAGAGAAAATGCCCTTAGTGCAAGCTAGGGCCACAAATAGTGAAAGCAAGTACAAGTATGGGGAACAGGAACTGGAATCAAGAATATAACAGAATTATAACAAGTAGTGGGAACAACCAAGAACTAGCTAGCAAGGGGGGACTTCCTAGTAAACAGGCTGGTTAACAACTGCTAATGGTAAAACATATGTCAGGTGACTAACATCAAGTATCATGTTCCATGTGTCAGGTTTCACGTATCAAGTAACAGGTGTCATGTTCAAGTTTCATGTATCAGATATCAGGTAATCAGGTAACAGGATAATCAGGTAACAGGATAATCATGTATCAGGATAATCAGGTAACAGGATAATCATGTATCAGGTGTTAAGTTCAAGTCTTGTGTGATTACTATCTAGGTAGCACGACATGCATCCATACTTTTACTACATGGTTGCTACAGTCAAATCAATTGCGTTTAGACCTAGTAATGGAGTCTATAGGGCGGTGTACTCAGGTATCAAGTAATCAAGCAGGAACGGTTCATGAATACGAATTAAATAACAGGTTCACGAAGCAAGTTCGTGAATACTAACAGGTTCAAGGACCACACAGTGGTTCCATGAATACAACAGGTTCATGAGCCAAGTAACTGACTCCATGAATACATCACGTGCAACAGGTTCATGAGCCAAGTAACTGACTCCATGAATACATCACGTGCAACAGGTTCATGAGCCAAGTAACTGACTTCATGAATACATCACGTGCAACAGGTTCATGAACCGAGTACTGGAAAACACGGGCCCCCTTCTGAGTACACTTATCCATATTGTCCATTCTATAGTCTTTCCCATAACCCCGGCTTGTTACATTTGTTCAGGCAGATTTTGTGTTCTCGTATTTATGCATGTGGAACAGGGTTGAAATAATATAAATTAATTCTAAGAAAAATTAGAGATGTCCTATATGGTGTCCAGCATCTACATATAAAATTTGAGGTCAAGCGCTCGCTGTTTACACAGCTAAAATAATTCGCAAAGTAAATATATACAGTAGTTTTGCAAAACTGCGTCTACTGACACAGTTGCAGTATAACTGCCATAACTCCTAGACCGTAACTCCAAATTCGATTATTTTGGAGTCTATAGATATCTACACATCCGGATCTACATTTCATATTCAGGGCTCGGGCCCAGATTCCAATGATAAAAGGGTCGAAACCGCAAAAGAAAATCCAGACAGCAACACTCAGGATTTATTTACTAATGTAGGTTTCATGGAAATATGTAATTTGGTGTCTAAAATTATCAAGTAGCATAAATACATATTCATGGATGTCAAAACAGCAACTAATATATATTTTCCAAGTCATAATAGTCGCAATTTCGTCAAAATACTAAATTCATATGCGTCTACAATTTTTAGGGGTCCTTAAATCATATGTCTATGTGATTCATGTGTTCAAGGGGATAAAAGAGTCCAATTGATTATTATTCAATACGAGGAAGTTTTGTGACTCTTAGATTTGTGGGTTTGAAGGTTCAAAATGATTTACAATGATATTTCAAAGGGAGTCACAATCTAGCTATATGTGGTATTTTCAAGAAAACTTGTACTAGAGCAATAAAATGTACAAGATGAATACTTGCCTTAAATCGACGATGATAAACTCCACTTGTTGTAGCAATTTGAATAGAAAAATCCCGGAAGGAGTCCTCAAAAAGCGCGCGCGAAAATCAACTGTAGATCGAGTTTTCCCCACGCCGGATCAGCCCAGAACAGCAAACAGCGAGCTGGGATTCGCTGCGCCAAAACACGGAACACCAGATCGCACCAATGGGATTCTTTCCTATGCAGCGGATCTCCAGAACAGGAAACAGCCATCGAGGATCTACTGTAGGCACAACACGGGACAGCGATCTCGATCGCACGGATCTTGAAGTGATCCGATGGTCGAGATCGAATCCCGCCCAGTCCACTGATCTTCTTCTTCTTCTTCGTTCTTTCGACCGGCGGAGAGCGAGGGAGCGACGGCGTGGACTCGCGCGACCGCGGCGATGGCTTCGACGGTGACGAAGTGGGGCTCACGACGCTGGCGGCGGCGCGACGTCGAGAGGGAAACGGCGTCGCACGGCGACTCTGTTCTGGGTCGAAAATAGGGGAGGAAGGAGAGCGGGGTTCGGGGTGTTGGTCGGCGATGGTGGTTGCGAGGCAGTGGGGTAGGCGAATGAGGAAGATGACGAGCGGCGCAAAGGTGGAGAGTTTGAGGCGAAAAGGTGGGGAGAGGGCGATGGTTACTGACGTCGAGTAATGGTAAAAATGGGTTCGGAGCTTTGGGAAATGGCGGAGGACGGATGAGTGACTGGCGACGATGACGATGGGTTTCCGGAGGCTGGAGAGATGGGGAAGATGACGATGGTAATGGCGGTGAGGTTGAAGGGTCGGAGAAATGGAGTTTCGGGGGAGGACGAAGCTAATGGTAATGGTGGAGGCGATGGGTTTCAGGAGTTGGGGAGTCGACGGCGGGACGATGATGGAGTTGACAAGGGCGAGGAGGTGGAGAGGAGGCGAAGGCGATGGGCGAGGGGATGATCGGAGTAAGGGAGCTTGGGGTTGGTTGGGCGCAGCGAAAGAAAATGGAAACGAAGGAGGTGGAGAAATGGGGAAGAGAAGAAGGCGGCGGGTTTTAGGTTAGAACAGTAGGTTGTTAGGGTATAGGGTATAGGGTTAGGGGTTTAAATAGTGTGGGTTTGCGGGTTTGCGGGTTCGCGGGTTTTGGGTATCCATTTCAAAAAGAAACCGACAAGAGAATTGGTTAAAATACACTAAAATAGAGATTAAGGATATCAATGAGAAGAATTGGTCAATTTCATGAAGAATGATACGAATGGCACACAAATGAATTAGATAGAAAGACCCAAAATTTGAGTTGAGATGGAAATAACGATTTCATTCAAACAGAACAATTTACATGATCTCAAGTAGACGAGAGAGTACAATGAGGCACAAAACAGTACAAAATATAAATACGGGGAAATAGGAGTTACAGGAAACCACGCTGCAACAATTACTGAACTCCTGCATCCCACTCTGACCTTCTGCTCATCCTTCCAAGAATCAGTGGCCACTCCCTCCTTAGAAAAGGACATGACTAAGGATAGCCACCTCAAGACCTTGCTTGGAAACACCTTAAGCTCCATACTAAGACTATCAATAAATGTGCTACACAATTGTATGCAAGAGACAGTATCAAATAAAACTTTATCTTTATTCCATCAATCCAAATAAATTTGTTACATGAAGATAATACTCAATCCTCAATTATTCCAAAATAAAGTTTCACTCAATACAAAAGAATAAATTCCTGCACACACAGATCATGTTTCTGGATTGCCCGCATCCCCTTCAGTCAACGCGAACACTCGCCCCTGCTTCGGATCCTTGTCCATCCCTGCATTCTCTTTCTTCAGCAGTGGACATCGTGGTCGAATATGCCCTTCTTGACCACATTGAAAGCAAGTCTGCTTTGCCAACTTCGGACATTCCCTCCTTTTATGTCCTGCCTGCTTACAGTAAAAACAAGTCACCTCCTGAGTTGCCGGTACCTTCTGCACTGGATCATTGGACTTGTTCTGTTTCACTGGGAATTCCTCCCCTCCCTGATCTTCTACTGACCTCTTCTTCTTATTCCAAGTCTCTTGCTTTACCCGGGACTGATCCATATCTTCCTCGGTCATAGCTGCTCTCCTGACCAGCTTGTCGAATCTTCTGATGCCGAACGGAACCATCCTTGACCTCAAGTTTGGCCTCAATCTCTGCTCAAACTTTTTGGCCATCTTTGCTTCATCCACGACCAACTCTGGCGCATACCTCGAAAGTTGAGCAAATTTAGTCTCATACTCCCGCACGGTCAGGCCACCCTGCTGAAGGTTCAAGAACTCAGTCGCCTTCTTCTCCTGTACATCAAAAGGAAAGAAGCGATCTCTGAACTCATCCAGAAAAGCTTCCCATGTCAGCTGCTGATCTCCCAAATTCCTCTTCAGCGACTCCCACCAGACACCAGCGTCTTTCTCCAACTGCATCGAAGCTAACTTCACCTTGCTAGCTGCCGGAGTCTCTGACACCTCGAAAATCGTCTGCATCTTCCTAATCCAATCATCCAACTCTAAGCAATCTGCATCACATGAGGCTAGAGTTGAACCTTAACCCCTAAAACTACGGGGTCAGCCATAAATGGTGTGAGTGATATAAACAACAAACATAAACAAAACAACTAAACATAAGCAACATGTACTGAACAAAAATACATAAACTGAACATGTAATCTGAAACAAGAACGATAGGCCAGTACATGAGTGAAGCCGAGTCAAGAAACAATACCAACGATCAAGTATCAATCAATCAATCTCTCTCAAAATATGTACAGCTTAACTGTACGGTACAGTCGACTATCTTATGAACCAGTCGACTGTTCTGAACAAACAGTAATCCTCACAACTCAGAATATGTCCAACTGTCAACAATTCTCAGTACCACAATGTATGTCCAACAATCGATCACCAATAATGCCATAGATCGGATAACAATATATCCATCTACAAGACCAAAGATAATATAGATCGAATACGAACCCGGTATGCCAAGACACCGACGAACATATCCATCTACAAACAAACTAAGAAGGTATAGATCGAATACGAACCCGGTATGCCAAGACACCGACGAACATATCCATCTACAAACAAACAAGAAGGTATAGATCGAATACGAACCCGGTATGCCAAGACACCGACGAACATATCCATCTACAAACAAACTAAGAAGGTATAGATCGAATACGAACCCGGCATGCCATGACACCGACGAACATATCCATCTACAAACAAACTAAGAAGGTATAGATCGAATGCGAACCCGGCATGCCATGACACCGATGAACATATCCAAAAATACCTTAGAAAAGTATCAGTACCAGTCGACTGCAAAAGTTCACCAGTCGACTGTCCAGAGTGAAAACTAACATCTTTAAGAAGTAAGATCTAAGTGTCTACAGTCGACTGCAAAACTCACCAGTCGACTGTCCAAAAAGAAATCCAGTAACTTTCAGAAAATAAGTTGAGTATTATAAGTTGACTTACAAAAATCATATGTTGACTTACCAACAATATAAGATGACTTATAAAAACATAAGTTGACTTACCAATAATATAAGATGACTTATAAAAACATAAGTTGACTTACCAACAATATAAGATGACTTATAAAAATCATAAGTTGACTTACCAACAATATAAGATGACTTATAAAATCATAAGTTGACTTACTAGATCATAAGTAGACTTATAAAAACATAAGTTGACTTACCAATAGTATAAGATGACTTATAAAAACATAAGTTGACTTACCAACAATATAAGATGACTTATAAAAATCATAAGTTGACTTACCAACAATATAAGATGACTTATAAAGATCATAAGTAGACTTATCAAAACATAAGTCGACTTAAAAGGGGACATAAGTCGACTTATAAGAACATAAGTCGACTTATAAAAACATACGAGACTTAGAAAATACGTGGGAGATCAGCAGGGCAGTGATATGAACTTCTAAAGAGGACTCTGGGGTTTAATAATATTCCAAGATCATAAGAAGGTATAGATCTACACCAATAATGTCGTAGATCGGATAGCAATATATCCATCTACAAAACTAAGGATAAGGTATAGATCGAATACGAACCCGGTATGCCACGACACCGACGAACTCATCCATCTACAAACAAACTAAGAAGGTATAGATCGAATACGAACCCGGCATGCCATGATACCGACGAACATATCCATCTACAAACAAACTAAGAAGGTATAGATCGAATACGAACCCGGCATGCCATGACACCGACGAACATATCCATCTACAAATACTAAAGATAACAAGAACCCTCAAGATCACGAAAACTCATCATAACCAGTCGACTTATGTTATAGTAAGTCGACTGCCCCGAGAACCAATATCCAAGATTATAACAAGTGCAGTAAGTCGACTTCATCAACCATCAGTCGACTTACCCTAAACAATTACCGATAATTTCTCAAGAACAATCCAAGTGCTAACAGCATAAGATGACTTATAAAAATCATAAGTTGACTTATCAACAATATAAGGTGACTTATAAAAATCATAAGTAGACTTATCAAAACATAAGATGACTTATAAAAATCATAAGTAGACTTATCAAAACTATAAGATGACTTATAAAGATCATAAGTAGACTTATCAAAAGTATAAGATGACTTATAAAGATCATAAGTAGACTTATCAAAAGTATAAGATGACTTATAAAGATCATAAGTAGACTTATCAAAATATAAGTCGACTTAAAAGGGGACATAAGTCGACTTATAAGAACATAAGTCGACTTATAAAAACATAAGTCGACTTACCCGAGAGAAATTCTACGATAACTTTGAAAAATAAATTCTAAGTGTACCAGTTGACTGAGAAGGGTCTAAGTCGACTGTCCAGAACGGATTTTCGAGAAAAACTAAAGATACAGCAGCTGGGTCGTACCAGTCGACTGAATAGTAGACCAGTCGACTGTCGGCCTACAGTTTGCATAAGTTAGGTCTGAATACAAAGATCAAAACTGGAGTTTTCTAAAGGTTCTTGTTCATGAAAATAATTCTTAATCATGTAAAATGACAATCTTGATTACTTCTTCATTGCCGATCCATTATTCAATCATTCAATAACTCAAAACTCAATTCTCTTGTTCTCAAATTCCTAAATCTTACATTAGGGTTTCCTTAATACTTAATTCTTCCACCAATAATAACCAAGATCTGATTATAAACACAAGATCCAGATGTTCATACATCCGATCAAACCATACTTGAATCTTAACATGTTTTCGATCAATAAAGAATTTGTTAAACAAGATCTACTAAACATTCGTGGATTTCTCATGCATAATACGAATAACGACTATTGCATCGATCACATACAAGATACGGATACATCAAACAAAACAGCACACCATCATACACACTAACAAAACTAAGTTCATATCACTCACTTTTTAGAATCAAGAAGAATCCACAAAAGCCTTCCTTTGCTAGATCCAAAAGCTTCTTCCTCAATCACCAAAAGAATGAGAATAAGTCGACATATTCCAAGATTGGTTTAATAATATTAGAAATTCGGGGTTCTAGGGTTTCTAAGTTATTATGTTAGAAATTCGGGGCGCTACAGTTTGGTATCAAAGCATGCTTCAATGATAATGATAGACATAGTATGAAAACCAACCTAGGTGTGGATACTAGAGAGTGAGTACCTAGGTGTGGACATTAGAGTGTGAGTATCACATAGAGTTAAAACATGATGTTTGGTTTGGGGTATGGTTATGGTTTTGCCATAGGGCATTGATATGAGTTTGAATTGTGTGTGTTACCCTAACTTTACCCTCGTTTTGCAGTATTTAAAATGGTTGCACCCAGAGGTAGAAATTGTGGCAACAATGAGGATGGATCTGGTAGTTCCCGAGGGAATGGGATCGACCTTGAAGCTGAGTTTGCCAAATTATATCAGACGTTGAATACGCTGATGGCACTCAATGTGGCGCAGCAGTAAGCGCAGCAACAGAATCCGCCGCCCAATCATGGAGCTGGACATGGATTGGTGAATGCCGACCCCATCAAGCAGATTGAATCCTTTAAGAGGATGAGGCCGCCAGTCTTTGAGGGGCAAGCTAATCCAACAGCAGCAGATGATTGGATTAGGAAGATGCAGACGATTTTCGAGGTGTCAGAGACTCCGGCAGCTAGCAAGGTGAAGTTAGCTTCGATGCAGTTAGAGAAAGACGCTGGTGTCTGGTGGGAGTCGCTGAAGAGGAATTTGGGAGATCAGCAGCTGACATGGGAGGCTTTTCTGGATGAGTTTAGAGATCGCTTCTTTCCTCTTGATGTACAGGAGAAGAAGGTGACTGAGTTCTTGAACCTTCAGCAGGGCAGCATGACTGTTCGGGAGTATGAGACGAAGTTTGCTCAGCTTTCGAGGTATGCGCCAGAGTTGGTCGTGGATGAAGCAAAGAAGGCCAAAAAGTTTGAGCAGGGCTTGAGGCCAAACTTGAGGTCAAGGATGGTTCCATTGGGCATCAGAAGATTCGACAAGCTGGTCAGGAGAGCAGCTATGACCGAGGAAGATATGGATCAGTCCCGGGTAAAGCAAGAGACTTGGAATAAGAAGAAGAGGCCAGCAGAAGATCAGGAAGGGGAGGAATTCCCAGTGAAGCAGAACAAGTCCAATGATCCAGTGCAGAAGGTACCGGCAACTCAGGGGGTGACTTGTTTTTACTGTAAGCCGGCAGGACATAAAAGGAGGGATTGTCCGAAGTTGGCAAAGCAGACTTGCTTTCAGTGTGGTCAAGAAGGGCATATTCGACCACGATGTCCACTGCTGAAGAAAGAGAATGCAGGGATGGACAAGGATCCGAAGTAGGGGCGAGTGTTCGCGTTGACTGAAGGGGATGCGGGCAATCCAGAAACATGATCTGTGTGTGCAAGAATTTATTCTTTTGTATTGAGTGAAACTTTATTTTGGAATAATTGAGGATTGAGTATTATCTTCATGTAACAAATTTATTTGGATTGATGGAATAAAGATAAAGTTTTATTTGATACTGTTTCTTGCATACAATTGTGTAGCCCATTTATTGATAGTCTTAGTATGGAGCTTAAGGTATTTCCAAGCAAGGTCTTGAGGTGGCTATCCTTAGTCATTCTTTTCTAAGGAGGGAGTGGCCACTGATTCTTGGAAGGATGAAGCAGATGTGGAAGGTCAGAGTGGGATGCAGGAGTTCAGTAGTTGTTGCAGCGTGGCTTCCGATGGCAAGTTATCAGAGTCGCGCAGCGGAAGTTTGATTTTCTGAATTCCTTGCATGATTGTGATTATTTGGTGTGATGTATTTATTTTATTGGAATGCATTCTATGATGTGATTATATTTCCTAAAGTTATAATTCTATCTATGAGTTTTCAATCATTGTTAGTGGGTTGTTGGTCCCCATTAGCAGTAGTTCTGAGGACAGAACTCTTCTAAGGAGGGAGTGATGTAGAACCCCGTATTTTCAAATATTATTTTAATTATTTGAAAATGAATTTAAATGATTTTTGAGGATTTAATTGATATTTTCTAAAAGATTTATCTTTGGTACACGCGCAAAATACGTGCAAATGACTTTTGAGATGTTTGAAAAATTAAGTTTTCCTTATGAAAAATCATTATTTATTATTTTGGAATTATGTAGTATTTTTCCAGATTTTTCTGAAATTAATTTGATCTATTTGCAATTTTTGGATAAAAGAAGGACCTTTTCGCAAAATTGACATTCTTAAGGGCTAAAATGCAAAATTGGCATTCTGGATGTTTTAAACAGTATTGGTTAAGATTTAGAAGTATATTTTCTTTTAAATCCTAATTCTAATAAATTTTAGATGAATTTCCAAGAGAAGATATATATATATATATAATTGTATTTTGGAGGGATGGTTTTGCAAATGTATTCCTAAACCCTAAAAATGATATTTCAGGCCTATATAAGGGAGTTTGCAGCCGTCATTCGGTGCACAACTCAGATCTCATACTATTATTTTTCTTGGTGATAAAAGAGGATTTTGGACCTCGCAAGAAGGAGATTGGATCTAGCAAAGGAAGGCTTTTGTGGATCTTCTTGCTTCTAAAGGTGAGTGATATGAACTTGGTTTTGTTTGTGTGTGTGATTGTGTGCTGTTTTGTTTGATGTATTCGTATCTTGTATGTGATCGATGCAATAGTCGTTATTCGTATTATGCATGAGAAATCCACGAATGTTTAGTAGATCTTGTTTAAACAAATTCTTTATTGATCGAAAACATGTTAAGATTCAAGTATGGTTTGATCGGATGTATGAACATCTGGATCTTGTGTTTATAATCAGATCTAGGTTATTATTGGTGGAAGAATTAAGTATTAAGGAAACCCTAATGTAAGATTTAGGAATTTGAGAACAAGAGAATTGAGTTTTGAGTTATTGAATGATTGAATAATGGATCGGCAATGAAGAAGTAATCGAGATTGTCATTTTACATGATTAAGAATTATTAATCATGTAAACAACAGGACACCATGCAAGTATTGGGATGGCACCGTATGAGGCTTTGTACGGGCGGAGGTGCAGGACACCTGTATGTTGGTATGAGGTTGGCGAGAGGCAGATGTATGGTCCTGAGATCGTGCAGCAGACGTCAGAGCAGATTGAGCTGATTCGTAAGAGATTGGTTGAAGCTCAGAGTCGGCAAAAGAATTATGCTGACACTCGACGAAGAGATTTGGAGTTTGAAGTTGGGGATGCAGTTTTCCTCAAGGTTTCTCCGACCAAAGGAGTGATCAGATTTGGTAAGGGAGGCAAGTTGGCGCCAAGGTATATTGGTCCATACAGGATCATGGAGAGGATTGGCAAGACAGCATACAGATTGAAACTTCTTGAGGAGTTAGCGCAAGTACATGATGTGTTTCATGTGTCGCTATTAAGGAAGTATGTGGCCGATTAGAAGCATCAGTTGGTATAAGTTCCTGAAGATCTACAGGTGAACTTGAGTTACAAGGAACAGCCTGTTGAGATCGTTGATCGTAGGGAGAAAATTCTTCGAAGCAAGGTGATACCTATGGTCAAGGTATTGTGGAGGAATCAACAGTTTGAGGAGGCTACTTGGGCGCCAGAGGATCGCATGCTGAAGGATTTTCCTGAATTGTTTGTATAAGTGTATTCCTTTTGTATGATTGTAAATCTTTGAATGATTGTACTATTGATTGACATGTGATGTATTCCTTTATTTTGATTGTAATGTTAATATGAAACTGCTTGGATTATGATCTATATGAAATATTGTTTCCTCCTGATAATATGTGTTTGAGCTCATTAGTAGTAGTTCTGAGGACAGAACTCTTCTAAGGAGGGAGTGATGTAGAACCCCGTATTTTCAAATATTATTTTAATTATTTGAAAAATGAATTTAAATGATTTTTGAGAATTTAATAAATATTTTCTAAGAAATTTATCTTTTGTACACGTGCAAAACACGTGCAAATGGCTTTTCAGAAGTTTGAAAAATTTAGTTTTCCTTATGAAAAATCATTATTTATTATTTGAGAATTATTTAATATTTTTCCAGATTTTTCTGAAATTAATTATGCCTATTTGCAATTTTTGAGAAAAGAAGGACTTATTTGCAAAATTGACAATTTTGAGGGTTGAAGTGCAAAACGTATTTACCGGACATTCCGATCAGTATTTGTTGAGGTTTAGAAATATATTTTTCTATTAGATCCTAATTTAAATAGCCAACTTGCTGGAGGAAGGCCTCCGGGGGAGAGGGTATGGCGACCCACAAGCCGGCCGGACCCGCCGTCCAGGTCGAAGGTGCTCGCCCTACTCCTCTCGTCGAAAAGGGTCTTCTTCCAAGTAATAGGCTCTAGGTTTTTCATTTCCATGTACGCCTTCTCGCGGACAGGCCAACACTATTGTTTTTTCGAAATAAATAAAAATGTATTTGAGAGGAACTCCCTTGTTTCAATCTTCTTTTACTTATAGCGGTATGTCATTCATCAGGCTGTTGAGCCGAGGAGTGAGTGACCGAGGTCTCTATCTCTCAGTGATGAGGGTTCCATGTCCTTAGGTTTTTCTTTTCTTTTGGGTCATCACATGAGCTATCAAGTGGGTTGGCTTACATTATTCTTTGTAGGGATTGAGGCGCCTTTCATCTTGGAAGTTGAAACATTGACTTCCGTTGAGATTTGAAACATTTCTCTGTCTTGATCACATAGTGGAGATGGAGGGCTCTGATCTCACCATGAGGGTTTCACAGTAATCAAGAAGCGTCCCACAAGAAGGTCCATAAATTCTCCCATTTCTGAGCATTTGGCTCTCAAATCTTGATAGTTTTGTTTATCTAAATGACTGAACTCAAGAAGGTTCTTTTGGTGAGTGCATCGAATGGCAATCTGTGGGTCGAGATAAGCAAGGAGAAATACCTCAGAGTCAAATCAAGGGAGGTTTATTCCTCAATTCGAGGGTTCGACCCTAGGGGATCATCGTCTTCGCTAAATTGGCGAGTTTTATCCCGTATTCCTAGATCTAAAGTTTACTCTAAATTTCGGGGGTTTTGGTCTAAATAGACTATTACTCTTGCACAGGACTTGAGGACATCTAGCTCGGCTGGGGTTTCTCGTGCTTGCAGCGCTCTCCCAGAGGGACCGGGAGGTGATCGGCATTTTGGCATTGAACTTGGGAAGATTTATCCTAAGTTCTGAGATCTGAGAATCCTCCTCGAGTTCCAAGAGTGGAGGACGAACACACTTTATTTTGCAATGATCATTGGTCCATTTATATTGGCTTGTGTTTCTTGTGCTTGCAAAGTTCCTCAAGCTTTCTTGTAGGATCCGTAGGGTTGCATCTTGTCGCTGATGCTCACGTACGGCGCTTCTAATACATGTAGGTGGTTGGGGAGAACCGGCGCTTCGAGATAAGAGAGGCTACTTTTAGGAGTGTTTAGGCATAGCTTTCTTGCTTGTCTATTTTGTGTTTGATATGCCAATTGCGGAATGGTACCACCCATCTTATAATTATCTTTGCTTAACAAAAGATTTTCACTTTGCACTTTTGTTTGAATGAGATTTTTCAAAAGAGTTGGCCGAGGCTAGAAGGGACTAGCTGAATTGTCTTGTAGTGGTGAGTGAACTGCTCGGAATGTCTCGTTGAGGAACGAGGCTTAACCGATAGCTTGTCGTAGGAAAAACACTAATAGGGGGTCTGGTTGTGGAGAAATCTGCGAGTGGCTCGAAGTTGGATTGCCATGCCGAGAGGAAAGGCATGAGACGATAGCTTTGTTGCAAAAAAAGTCCGTGAGTGGCTCAGATTTGGAGTCTCATGCAGAAAGGCAAGGCACAAGACGGGAGCTTTGATGTCGAAAAGTCTGCAAGTGGCTCAGATTTGGAGTGTCATGCCGAGAGGCATGGCATGAGGTGAGAGCCTTGTTACGAAAAATTTTGCGAGTGGCTCCGAGCCAGAATGCTATGCCGAGGGGCAAGGCACGAGGCGGGAGCCTAACGGCGAAGAATTCACGAGTGGCTCAGAGCCAAAATAACACGCCAAGGGGCGTGGTCCTGTGACCAGTGCCTTAGACAGAAAAATTCGCAAGTGGCCCGGAGTACTATGCCGAGGGGAAAAGTCTAGGGACCTGTAACTTTTGCCAGAGTGTGCAAACGGTTGAATTGAAATAAAATTTTATTCATTAGCTGCCGATAGGAGAGCACTTAATACATTCTCCGACTTTTGGGGCCTCGTTACAAGTATTAGACCACTAGCGGCCTTCGTGGAACCTCATCAAGTGTCCTGCATTCCAAGTTCTCTTGATCAGCTTACCCTCCAGGTCTTCAAGTCGGTAAGTCCTGGGGCATGTACCACTTTTGAGACCCTGTATGGGTCTTTCCAGTTGGGAACCAACTTTTCTCTCTTGCTTGGTTCGGAGATGTCAAGCTATCTTAGCACCTGGTCACCTTCTTTGATATTAGTCGGCCGAACCTTCTTGTAGTAGAATCTCTTTACCTATTGCTGGTAGACGTTTTTCCTGATGGCCGATCACTCGCGGACTTCATCAAGGAGATCCAGGTTGGCCCTGAAGCCGTCTGAATTTAAGTTCTCATCAAATCTCATAATCCGAGGTGAAGGAAGTCCGGCTTCTAGAGGAATGATAGCTTCGGTTCCGAATGTGAGGTTAAAGCGTGATTCGCCCATCGAAATTCTCTTGGTCGTTCAGTATGTCCAAAGCACGCTAGGTAGCTCATCGACCCACAATCCCTTGGGGGATTTGTCTAATCGCTTCTTGAGGCCTTCTAGGATTTATCGATTGGCGTTCTTGGCTTGCTCATTAGATTGGGAGTGCAAAATAGAAGATAAACTTTGTTGGATTCTCAAATCCTCGCAAAACTTGTAGAAACCTTTTTCCCGTGAATTGAGTGTCATTGTTGGTGATTAGGATCCAAGGAATCCCAAACCGACATACGATGTGCTTCCATAAGAACCGTTGGGCTTGTTGCTCGGTGACGGTGGTTAAAGGCTCAGCTTCGACCCACTTCATAAAGTAATTGATGGCGACAATCAAGAAGCACCGTTGACCTGTCGCTTTAGGAAACGGGCCAACTAGATCCTTCCCCTACATGGCGAAGGGAGCTGGACTCGCTAGCTATTTGAGTTCAGCCTGGGGACGTGCTTGACCGAGGAAAACCTTTAGCATGGGACGTATTTTCGGACGAGGTCCTGAGCATCATGTAACTGGTTCGGCCAGTAATATACATGATTGAGGACTTTTCTCGGAAGCGACCTGCTGTCCATGTGGCAACTTCTAACTCTCTCGTGCATTTTTTTGAATGCGTATTTGGATTCTTTGGGGTTCAGGCATCAGAGGTATAGTCACCCATCGACCTTCGTGTATGATTACTTGAAGAGCACCCCCTCGATAAGCACAAATCTTTCAGCTCTGACTCGGGTCTTGCGTGCTTCAGATGAGTTCTGCGATTGTTTGTTGTTTCTCAAAAAGTCTATGATCGGATCTATCTATGTCGCTAACTTATATGGCGGTTCGAGGCAAAGGACTTCTGGGTTCTCTCTGTCGATGCTAGGTCGGACGAGGACCTCTACTAGCACCGTGCGGTCGAGACCCTCGAAGAAAGATGATGCCAATTTGGATAATGCGCCAGCCTTGCTGTTTTGTTCTCGCCGGATTCGAACGACTGAGGCCTCTTCAAATTCCGCCAAGAGGAGCTTGACGTGTGCAAAGTATTGAATCATTCGGGTATCGCGGGCCTCATACTCCCTGCATACTTGATTGAGTACAAGTTGGGAGTCACTGAATGCTTTAACCCATGAGGAGTCTGGTGGTCAATGCCTCATACTAAGCTTCGATGTGAGAGGCCTGGAAATTGAGGCATAAGGAATACTTGAGGACGAAGTTGTCCACACCATTCAATATCACTCATGCACCGCTTCCTTCTTCGTAGGAGGAACCATCCACATAGATTTCCTAAACAGGCTCGTCTTCCTGGGCTTCAGATGTTTTGAGGATGGTGCACTCGGTGATAAACTCGGCGAGCGCCTGACCCTTAATTGTGGCCCTTGTCTTATAATTGATGTTGTGTTGGCTAAGCTTGATGGACCACTTAATTAATCGGGCGGAGTTCTCTAGCTTGTTGAGTACTTGCTTCAGGGGTTGGTCTGTGAGGACTTGGATGGAATGTGTGTAACGCCCCAGAATTTTAAATACTATATTTTGAATGAATAAACTTTTTAAATCAATATATTTAATTATTTTGAATTTAGTAAAATTGACATTTTCACACGTGCAAATATTTTCTAAGTGCGAATTTTAAAATTACGAGTTAATGAACAACCTCTGTTATTTGTTATTGAGTATATTTGAATTTTTGGGATTTTCTTAAAAAAAAAGAAAACTACTTTTGTAAATTTTTGAAAGAAAGGGATCTTTTTGTAAAAAATCGATTGGATCTCAAACAAATATTAAAAATTTGTTTTGCTGCTTTTTTGGGTTGGTCAAGATCCGTATTGAAGATAAAAGTTATTTAAAGATTATTAACAATTGATTGGTAAAGATTCAAACAAATACGGTATTTTTGCAAATATGGAATTTAAGTTGGGCTTTGTGCAATAGTTTTCCAGGAGAATAATAGTCAAGAATTTTTAATTGGAGGACATAATATTTGTTAGTGAATATTAATTTCAAAATTTCTGGATTTTATAAATCACTATTGGTATTTTTCACAAATATTGCAAAATGGAGGGGGCTTGTTGCAAAAGTGCCACTTGGAGGCGAAATTTTTAAAATCGATTTTTTCTGGGCTGAAGTTGAGGCCGGCCAGATCTGGAAGATTTGAGAGATTTAATCTGAACTAAATTGGTTAATTTAATTACATAATATAATGGATCTAAATATGTAAAGATACTTTCTTAAAAGAGTATTTTGTAAATCTCCTCAAAACCCCTAAAAGAAACCCCCAGCCAGTATTTAGAGAGCAGTAGTAGTTTCCCCCCTGTTGTCAAATCAAAACTTAATTTTCCTTCATATTTCTTGAGTTGGAAAATTGGATCTTGGAGTTTTTGCAAAAGGAGGACTTTCTTATTTCTTTATTTCCCTTCAAGTTTATCTTCTTTAAAGTTGAGTAATATGTTTATTTTGTTCTATACTAGTTGAGTATGATGACTTGTCTAGTAGGATGCATGCTAGAGGATTTTTATGGTTGATGTAGTAAATAATGCAATGGGTGAGGTAATTTCTTTTAGTTGATGATTCTTCATGTGACAAATTGATTTTTATGATTTCGGAAATAAGATTGGTTATTGAATATATTACATGTTGTGATTCTTATGGATTATAAATTTTAAATAAATCTATCATGAGATGAATCTGTGTAACTGAATAATAAAACAACATCATCATGAAGGAATTAGAAATTGAGGTAAATCTATCATGTATGTTTAGTTGAAAATTTGCTATTGCACAGATTCGATTTTTCTTTTATATTATGCTTGATTGATTATGTATGAATTGATGTGTAATTTGTATGAGACTTGTAGGATCTGATCGGTAAAGGCGAAATCTTTACTTATATCAGAGTTGTTTAACCTATATGACAAATTGCATCGTGAGTGACTAGTATACAATTCGATGATGATCTCTTATGTGCATACTAATGAATGATGAACTATTAAGTTGTTGTTTTCCCCTATTTTGTTCGCTGTTTTGACTGGGATTTGTTGTTTTGAGTTGAATCTAATGAGAAGAAGAAGAACTTGAGTTTAATTGAATGGAGATTTGGAGTATTGATTAATGAATACCTACATATTAATATATCTCAATCTTCATGTGTATGTATGTTTATATTTCTGTTCAGGAAGGATTTCGCAACTGCATTTACAGATGTTTTCGAGAGTTTATGAAAAAGTCTTCTTTATAAGTTGTTATCCAATACTGTGAATTGGAGTATTGATATTTTGTGAAGTTTATGGAAGAGTTATATTTGGCACATGAACTGAGTTGGTTTTGGCCAAGATCGTGCCCATTATATTGTAGATTTCATCCTATGAATCCATGTAGTTTTATACATATATACGTATATCAGTTTTGTGAAAATTTTGAGTGGCAACTACAGATCACTTGACAGTCGACTGCAGTGTTATATTACATATGTCGGTCGACTGCCTAGTCGCTGACTGTTGTCATTCATATGTTGACATTCGACTGCAGTGTTTATGCTACGTATGTCGGTCAACTGCCATGAGTTCTGGGATTTGGGTTTTGTTAAGCAATGTCAGTCGACCGCAGTGTTTTTACACTATGACTGACGGTCGACCGACATCCCTTGTTTGAATTATTAGTTTCTTTTCTTCGAATCAATGTGTCTTCGAACTTATGGATTATTGATTTACTGTTTCGAATAAGATTTTGCTACAGATTACTATATCTTTCAGAGAGTTATACTTTCAATTTGTAATAGAATTAAATTTGTATTTCCACAGTTTTAGAAAGTTGAATGGGAGAAACTGCTTAAAGCTGACTGGTTGCCCATGGTAGACAAGGTTGAATCCAGGCTTCATGTTTTGGCTGGGAAACTCCTCTCCCGTGGTGGTAGATTAACCCTTCTTAACTCGGTCCTCTCTTCTATCCCCCTTTATATGATGTCTTTCTATTATGTTCCCACTTGGGTCATCAAGCGGAGTGACCAAATCAGAAGTAATTTTTTCTGGTCGGGATCCTCCATGCTCAAGCCAGGATCCCACCTCTGCAATTGGAAGTTAGTCTGCTCTTCCAAAGCAGTCGGGGGTTTAGGGGTTTTGAACCTCAGATACCAAAATATCGCTTTATTGAGCAAATGGCTTTGGAGATTCTTGAAATTTGAGCAATTACCTTGGATACAAAGTATCCAAAGTAACTGCTTCGCCAATCAACATTTGTGGGATTTCTCGCCCAGAATTCACCGTCTCGCCTCCCCGTTCTGGAAGGGGGTTTGGAAAGCGGCCGCAGCGTTCCAATGCGGCATTTTCCATGATTGTTGTGACGGGTCCAAGACCATGTTCTAGTCCGATCTCTGGATTGGTAACAACAAACTTGCCTCCTCTTTCCCTGCTCTCTTCCGCCTGGCCTCCAATCCCCTTGTCTCGGTGGCAGATTCTTTCACCTTTATTAATTCACAAAGACATTGGATCCTCCCTTTCTCGTCAACCCTTCCCGCCCACCTTTACTAAGACCTTAACGAACTTCATAGGATCCTGAATCATGTCATTTGGTGCCCGAAAGATGACTTTAGTTGGTGCTGGAACTCAGCGGGGATTTTCACCGTTAAAACTTTTTATAACTTTCTTAACTTTAGAGGCATCCGGTCCCCTTTTGCGGACTTTATTTGGAACTCCTGTGTCCCTCTAAAGGTTAAAATTCTCACTTGGCTGGCACTCAACAACAAACTGCTTACGGTCGAAATCCTCAACAAAAAGAATTTAGCATGGGGACAATTATGCCCCTATTGTTCTAACAATTTTGAAGATGTGAATCATCTCTTCGTCAGATGCGAATTCATTCGACCCCTTTGGAAAATTTGCATGCTAGCCTGGGAATTCCCTTCTATACCCTCCAGCCTTTCCTCATGTTGGTCTCTTCATCCCACAAATATAAGATTCAGCAACTCGTGGAACCTTTCGGTTCAAATTATTATCTAGATTGTTTGGTTGGAAAGAAATAAGAGGTTATTCAAGCACTGTGCTTCCCCTATTTCGATTTTGATTGATGATTTTTTATTTCTGTTTAATTTGTGGTCTTCGACTTTAAAGATAGAGGCTAGATCATCTCTGTCCAGTCATAGATTGGACGACTCGTTACTTTGTCTCCGTAACCTAAACGCTTTATAACCTGCTTTGTTTTCTTTTCAGCATTTTGGTTATCTTTCCTGTGCGACTAAGCCTCTTTCTTTCTTTCACAGGGTTGAAGATTTTCGAGTCCCTCTTTATGGATGCTCCTTCTTTTGTGTCCCTCTGGACTTGCACTGAGCTTATCCATTGCTAATGGCACAGTGTTTGCTTTCTTTCCTCTACTAGATTCTCTGTCCTCTTCTCTTATTACTGGGTGTTTATAGCTTTCCTTGCTTACCGTTTAGCAGGAGCTTATTTTGTTTAGGTTTTTTGGGCTTCTCCTGTTGTATCCCGAGGTGCTATTGGGCGGGTGTGCCCACACTCTTCCACCTACTGTGTTTGGTGTTTTTTTTTGTTATGGTAGCATGCTTGGTGTTTTTCTTTATGGCACTTACTTGTCTTTGCTTATTATCGTTTTTGTGATGGCACTATCATTATCTTATGCTTCATTTGCTTTGTGTGTGAGGTGGCCTCTATGGTCCTCGGCTGTTTGATAGACAGTGCTCTATGCCTCTGGTATCAGGGCTTTTATATTTTTGGGTGGTTTTACCCAGGCCTTTTCCATTATCTTTCTAGATTATTTGTGTGCATTCCTTCATTGATAGCTTTTCCTATCGCCAAGGTGCGGTATTGGATGGCTTAGGGCTCGGGTGTTTCATTAGGGTCGTTTTTGATTCTTGGTGAGGTTGTGGTCTGGCCTCTAGTCCGTTCTTGGCACCGAAACTTCGGATCCATTACTGCTTCTCATTTCCAGCACTTCACTGAGTTTGCTTCTCTGCGAGTGGAGCTCTCCCGCTCTTCTTCCATAGCTGTCTGCATCGCTCGATGGTCGTAGCTTGGTTGTGGATGGACTCTAGGCTGATCCCGTGTAGGAGCTGCCCCTTCCTTCGCAGAGGGCGCGAGTTTCTCAGGGGCCATTTCTCTCTTTTCGGGATGTTCCTGTTGTGCTGCTTTTGTGCTTGGTGCTGCTGTTAGCGTTTGTCTACTGTTGTCTGTTGTTTTCCTTTTTTTAAGTGCTTCGCTGCTCTTGATTCTATAGTTTATTGGTTTTATACCTTGTAAACCATACTTGTACATGTTTAGTTTTTATTATATTGTCTGGCTGGAGTCGTAAGACTCTATCCGTTTCATCAAAACAGTTTTAGAAAGTGAAGTATTTACAGATTTCAAAAGACTGATGTTTTGCGATTTTCAGAAAGTGAAGTATTTAGAGATTTCCACAGTTTTAGAAATCTCAGTTATTTTGGGAGATTATTTTCTGTTTTACATGATTATTACTTGGGGTCTGTAAGTATATGGATAAATTATTTTGAATTGACTCGAATTGAAGAGTTCTTAATGTGAACAAGTTTGTCAATGAAATTAAGAGTTTAAATGGAAGATTCGTGTTGTTTCTTCGAGTTGTGAGTCTCTAGTGGTTGTTTGGGACCCTAGTATGTCGGCAGTTGAGATTTTGTGGTTTATGGTCAGTTGGGGCCCTGATGTTGTCTATGTTGAGATAAGTCTGATAAGGTACATTAACTCCAGGGAAGTTGTGGTTAATTAATGAACTTAATAAGTATAAGGACAGGCAGTAGATGGAGATATGATGAAATGGGAGCAAATGTGAGTTATGGACTCCAGAATGATCCGAGGAGTGAGATGATCCCCAGTATTCTGGGACGAGAGCTAAAATAGGCCACAAAATGATCCATGTGAGTGGGATTGGTCTCCAGTATTCCAAGGACAAAAGTGATGCTCATGGAATTTTTATGCAATGAGGGTTCTAGGGTAACCTGCAGAGTGAGGCAATCCCCAGTATTTCGGGACGATGGATGGGATAGGCCACCGAATGATCTACGTGAGTGGGATTGGCATCTAGTATTCCAAGGGCAAGAATCGATACTTGCAAAATTTCTAAATCTCTTAGTAGTCATTGTAGTTGGATAGTTGCATAACGTGGGATCGAAACCTATAAAGTGGAGAACGATAAGGCTTGCACTGGATCTATGTAGAGTGGGGTGCATAGATTCGACAGGTGTGCATTGGTTTTCATCATATGCATTTGTGATTTCCTTGACTTGATTTATGCTTGTTTTCTGTTTTCTACACTTGACACAGCCTAATTCACTTGATGATTTACATTTCTTTTATTGTTATTTCATATTTCATTTGTTAATATGTTGACTATGACCTTGTTCTTTATGTTTCATTTAAGTTGTATTTCTTTGAATATCACTCACACTGTTATGGCTGACCCCTGTAGTTTTTGGGGTTAGAGTTATCTCTAGCCTCATGTTTCACAGGTAGGTACTTTTAGCATGGAGTTGGGAGCATGTGGTAGAATGTTTCATGTTATCATATATGTTGTAAAGGATGTGTAAATATGAAACTATGTTGTAAAATAAATTGTAATTCAAGGTGTTAATTTCCGCTGTGCTTTGTAAAAGAAATAATGCAATAAAAGTTTTATTTTTTTTGTATTTTTACTGTGTTTATAATTACAATTGAGGCAGATGCTGGGAATTGTGCCACATATTTCTTAGTTTATTTATTGAAATTTCAGGGCACTACAGAGTTGGTATCAAAGCAAGCTTCAATAGTAATGTTAAACATTGTATAGGGAATGAATCTAGGTGTAACATTTGTTTTTTTTTAATTCCTCAATTATTTGATTTAAATTATTTTAAAATATGTTTCTGAGTATATTTAGCCCTATTAATTGATTTTATTAGTATTAGAATGATTAAATTGATATTTTGGGGTAAACGGGAAAAAATTGAAAATATAAGAGTTTTGATATGAGTTTTCTCAGAGACGACGAATCCGATTTGACCCGAAATTTTTCTGGGGCATTTGTTCATTATAGGGGGTTTAAATTTTTGAGTTGTTAAATTATAGTTTGAAGTTGAAAGTATTTTTCAAAAATATTGCGATATTCGTGTATATACATATTTATATGTATTGCTATTGTTCATAACTATTGATTTTAATTACAACTATGCATAAAAATGCATTTCTAATTTTATTTTATGTAGGGGATGAATTTAAGTATATTATGGTGTGATTTTTATAAGAAAAACCATAGAAAAGTTAACTAGAAGGGTATATGTATAATGCTATGATCATATAGGGACTTATAAGCAATTTTGCCTCTTTATTTACCTCTCCATACCCTTCTCTTCCCCCTCTCCCACTTCAGTTTGGCCAGAGAAAGAAACCCCACCCGGCCAAGATTTAGGGCTCAAAACCCTAGCAATTTTCCATTGATTTCTTCACAAAAATTTGAGGGTTTTAGCTAATTTGGAGGTGTTCTACTCATTTCCGGAGTCCATTTGCAAAGATAAGGCTTCGAAGGTAAGAAATTATGAAGTTTATTTTATGTGAATATATGATTTTGAGCTTTCGTGCTAGAGAATGATACAATAGGGCAATTAGGTGATGTTGATAATTATAGAGAAGGAAGATTGGTAAGAAATTGAGTGGTTTGTGAATTATAAATTAGTTAGTGTATTGGCTTTAGAATTAATGGAAAATACGTAGGAAAATTAGTCATTATAAGTATTAGAAAGCATTGTAAATCAGGGGGAACAATTTAGAATGTATTCTAATGCTATTCTTTAGAGTTAGGAACCCGTCGGAAACTCAAAAAATACGGGTATAACTTGTATGCACACTAGGTGTTTGGTGAAATACCCGAGCGAGATTTAGGAGAGAATTTGTTAGATTCGGAGGTGTCATTGAGTTTTATTACTATTATTTAACCCTAATTTGAGAAATTAGGAGAATTGGATGAAAGCAAGTAGATATTTGGGGATTTCCCTTAAAGGGTTCCTCCGATCAATGAGTAAGTTTTTGTATTCGGATCCGACTTTGAAATCTATCGATGTAGCTCACCTACTTATGTCATTTTTGACGTGTGGGTGAAGACGGATTCAAATTTGGAGATCCGTAGGTCGAGTTTTGAGTTTTATGCTAATCGGTCTTATAATTTTCCATTTAGGTGGAAAAAGTTGAACTTCGACTGTCTACCGAGCGGACGTGGGACATCGTTTGCAAGATCCGTCAGGTGAGTATGTTGTATCTATAAATATTTTATATTGTGGCCAAATTTTGTGGCTTTCTGATATATTTTGTGGAAGTTATGCCAAAAATTGATTTTCAATGAAAATACGGATTTTTAGGGGTCCGAAAATGTGTTTTTGTGATATTTGGTGAAATTAACTATTTTAAGTATATAAAACCTATATTATGGGTTAATGTGACGTGTTGAAGTATAAAAATTAAATATATTAAATGGTTTATGCATATTTTTACCTCGTGCATGTTTCGTGTATGTTTTTGGGTATATAGGCCGATATTGGTAATTTGGTATATGTGGAGTCTTGTGTATGGGCTAGCATGCTATGGATGGATGTTATAAGATGTAATTAGACGAAATTAGTGATTTTGATCATGTTTTGGAAACCCGTGTATTTATAGTGGATGTTTTGTGTATGTTTGGGGACATATAGGCCCTTATAGGTGATTTTACTTACATGGAGCATGGTGTATGAACTAGTATGCTATAATTGGATATTATGAGATTTAATTAGAGAAAATGAATAATTTTGGCCCCCTTTTTCTTGGAAACCCGCATGTGTGGTGTATGTTTGTGCTATATATATTATGATATTGACTCGTGATGTGATAATTGATGAAATTAGTAAGTGGGTATATGTTTATTTTATAATTATGTTCGAAGTGAATTAATGAGCAATAGTATGATATTATAATGTGATGAATTATACATTTTGATAGTACGATATGGAATAACATAATGTAGTTCTTTTATTAATGTTATAACTTGGAGTATGCCTATATATGATACAATGAGGTAATGAATAACATGGTATTCTTAATGTGGGATGTTATGGCAAAACAAATATCATAGCGCATTTATATTATGCAATAATATGATATGATGGTTTTAATTGTGGAATGACAGGTTGTATGCATAATGTGGTATAATGATACGATGATTAATATCGTGAGTATCGGATATGCATCAAATGGTAAGATAAAAGATAAGATGGTACGTGCTAATAAAATGTGTTACTAATTCACGTGGTTAAAGTCAAAGACATGACTCGTTGTAAATCAAAAGTGAAATACAGGATGATTTGAGTTGATACACTTTGGAATTGTGTTGAGGAACTACCTACCCCCTATTTCTGTGGAAATGGTGGGAACTACCTGCCTTGGCATAATTCGCAGGGTGAGATGGCATGATATCGGTAATGCATAATGGAAATGAAGAATAAAGTAAAGTGAAGATGAAAAGTAATTGAAGTAAATTAATAACCAAGCTATTGGCTTGAGATATGATGTGATATTACCCAAACTATGTGTTTGGGGTGCGGTGATTATTACCCAAGCTATCGGCTTTGGGGTGTGATATATTATTGCCCAAACTATGTTTGGGATACAGAGTATAAATTGATGAGAATGAAAGTGAAATTAATGGTAACTTGAGATACAAGTGAAAATGAAAGTAAGTTTAATTTTCAATAAGATTGAGTAGTAACTAAGTGATATAATGAGATGAGAATGAGCTATAAAACATGTTTCTGATGCAATGGGAATAAGCATTCTAATTAGTGATGTGTTAATGATGTGATGATTAGTGAGTAAATTGCAATGGACAATGAGATGTTATACTTGTGTCATAAGACATGAATGAATGTGGTATTATGAGAATAGATGCATATGCGTATGATGTGATATTTGATATAATATAATAAAATAAATACATGTATTATGAGATTGGTTATGAAAATGGTTATTAAAGAAAGTTTGTTGTGTTATAAGTTTGTGTACCTTGGAAGTGTGTCGGGGAACTACTTGCCTTGGCACAATCTCCAGGATGAATGGGTGAGATGATAATATGATACAAGTAAATGAAGTGCATGGCTAAATAGAGATGAAGAAAAAATGTAATTACATCAGGTAGTTATATTCATATAAATAGTAAAATGCTAATATGGCGATAATTGTGGAAAGATGAATATTCGTGTTAGGGAATTCAAATTGAAGAGTAATGGATTGTATGGGAATTCGTATTATGCGAATGTAAAAAAAAAGGATATATATGAGGTTGATGTGAAGCATATAGTGAAATGTGTGAATTATGGGTAATTATATAATCGGATGCAAATTTGAAGAGTACTTTGATATAAAATCGTATGGGCGATGTTTTTATGTTCAGATTTCAGGTTGCATCATCTTAACTTGATGTTTGTAAGTTTAAAGTATTTTCTTTATACCATTTTAATTTACTTATTAGATTAATGGTTATACTCACACCAGAAATGGCAAACCCCTATTGTTTTCTGGGGGTTAGGGGGGGTCCCTCCTTGAGGGTGGATAACCCTAACTCTCCTGCAGGTTTGCTAGCAGCCCGGTGAGGTAGTTATAGAGTTAGAAATTATATTCTATCAAGATGATAGATTCTTTATGTAATTAGTATATAAAGAAACATGGACTGTTGATGTATTATTTTGTAATAATGTGAACATATATAGATATAGTGCTGTGATGAGGTAAGAAAACCCGTACCCACCTCGTTGTGGAGTATTGGGTTCTGTGTTTGGTTTTGGAAAGTTTTTTTTAGTTTTTCTATTACTTATATAAGTTTTTAAAGGAAATTTATGGTTTTTAATTGATAATTGATATTATGTTATGAGTTTGGCTCCCAGAGCATGATATTTATATTGCTTGTGTGATTCTGCTCATTTTGGCCTGGGGAGCCCATGATTATATTGCCTGTGTTGTGAGCTACGGAATTTAGAGCAGAATTTCGTAAGCCTTTTGTGTTTCGGGGCAGAAATTTCAGGGGAGACTCTGCCAAAATTTTATTTGAAATATACCTATCTTAGTTTATGTTTAAAGTAATAAAGAAATTGAAAGAATTGTATTTAGAGGTTTAGTTTTCAAAAAAAAAAATGGGGTGTTACACTAGGTGTGGATATTCGAAGTGTGAGTAGCTAGGGTGGACACTAGAAGTGTGAGTACCTAGGTGGATGTTAGGTTTGTTGTTTTGATCATGAATGCTTGTGGTGAAATTTGAATTAATTACATGCCTAGATTCGACTAAAAATTTCTTTATCGAAAGTAGGTTGATTGTTTTCGCATGAATAGAAGATGAATGATTTGTTTTCTCTTGCCGTTATAATTACCTTATGATTGTTTTTATTATTATTGACGTTTAATTGGTTATTGACTTATCTGCTGTTGTACAAATCTAATTATAATTGTCAAGTTTGTTTTGCTAGTTCTAGCCTATTTGTTCTATAAGTTTTGTGTTTTATGGAAACAAGTTTTGTTATTGAAGTTTGGAATGTGGTGAATATAGTTTTTTATTTTCTGTTGGTGTTTGCAGTTTATAGTTTTGAATGAAGCAATGTTTGATTTTCGGATACTACATTAATTACATTATAATTAACAAATTTACTTATATTTTGTTTTCTTTCGATTATTGCTTTGGATATATTTCATACGTAGACTATCTTTTATATTTTGTATTTTTATTTTCTTCCTTAAAATTTTATTCTTCATATTTTTTTATATACTTTTATGTTTACTCATTTATTTTGCTACTACTGTTACGCATTATATTAGTTCCAATTTCTACTTATTGAATTATTAATTTCTTTTTATTCCTATTATATTTTTAATTCACATTCATTTATATATACTTGATTTTTCGATACTATATTTTCCATCATTTTGTATTGTCTTATTATCGGTGTATTTAAACTCGATTGTAATACTTTTACTCATATGAATATGAGATACCTCTGCACATTGACATTTTTATTTTTTTATTTATTTTGTTCTACACCTTATGTACAATAAATTTATTATTACTTATTGATTGCTACTTTTTGTTATGTTTACTTTTCACCATTAATAGCTACTTATTAACTTTGTTGCTTTATACTTCTCGAATGTCTTATATGCACTCACTACCTATATTTTACTCTATCAATACATTCTTGATTGCTACATGTACTTCCTACTAATTACTATATGTATGCGGTATATTTCAACATACTTAGTATGCATATCATTTTACATTTATATAATTACTACAATACCGTATATTTTGTAACATATATATATATTTTTTTGATAATCCGGATAGAGCCAAATGGCTCCAGCCATCAAATAGATATATAAAAATAGTTGAGATACAGAAATATATACAAAGTTTACAAGCTGTAAAACAAAAAGAAAATTACAAAAATGAATACAAAAATCGGATGAGTCGCACGCGAATAAGAGATCTGCGAACCAAAAGTATAACTACACCGAGCAGGGAGACGGAGCAATCAACCAGGTATCCAAAGCAACAAAAGGAGCAAACAACCCTGCCGCACCAAAGAGGAAGGAATACACCCACTAAGGCTAACATCCGCAAGGCAAAAGGAACTGCAACAATCATAAGGTCAGATCCAGAAGCACCCAGACCTCGAAGACATGAGCGAAAAATGTGGAACAGATCCATTTGACAGAACTAAGTGACAGGAGGCAAAATAGCCCCACACGAAGTCACAAAGCACAACCTGCACAGAAAAGAAAAGAGAGAAAATTCAAGAAAATCGAAACAAAGTAGCAAATAGAAAGTGTGCAATACAAAGGGAGCAACCACGAAAAAAATTGAGAAGATAACAACCAATACCTAGAAGAAAGATACAATTAATAAGAAGATAGGATGAGAGAAAGGCACACTATCTCTGGGAAACTCGTCGATGATAAAGAAACATACGCAGTATAAGAAGAAACATACAACTCAAAAAAGAAATAAACACCATAAGAGAAGATAGGAGGAAACAAGGCCTACCACTAAATAGCTGAGGAAATAGTGTATGTATACATTCACGTGTATGCATACACCGAATGAGAAGATATGAGGAGAGAAGGCACACCACAAAATTGCTAAAGAAATGGCTAAACGAGAAGAAACAGACCCAGCAGCCCGTGAAAACACTATCAGCATAGAAAAGACTAACTAGACTGCCAACTCAGAGGAGGACTGAATCATGCAAAAAATCAGCTGTGCACAAGAAGATTTTCTAACACTGTAGCTGCTTTCTTAGCTAAAATACGTGCACTCACGCGAATCTGCAAATTATTATAGAGTTTCTTATTGTATTTCCGCTTAGCGGGGGGAGGATTGACCTCCACCAAAGGGGTCGAAATGACAACAAGGTCAGACATGCTAGCCTCGTCTTTGTTGAGGCAAGAAGAGGGTAAGAGGAAACTGGAAGAACCTGATGATGATATTGGAAAGGAATTAGTATGATAGGAATAACGAGAAAAATAAGAGTCACCAAGAATCGGTGAAAACTTGAAGGGGAAAGAATGAAGGATATGCCTAACCTCCAACAGGAGATGATTGAGACATGAATGAAACCCTAAATATTGATAAATCGAGAAGATGCAGCCAAGAAAATGAAAAGAGAACGTAGAATGGTTGGGAGAAGCGATCATCATAGAACAAGGGAAATTATAAAATAGAGAAGGTGCCTTAAAATAAGCATTAGCATTAGCAGGAGGGACTTGGGAATCTAAAACGAGGCATTGATGAGCGTGCCCCATCGCACTTCGAAACCAAGAATGACAAGAGACTAAGGAATTAAACAAAACAGGATTTTTATCCATACTCGTACTCAACGTAGGCACCACAGCTTTAGAATGGGAGCGAGCCTGATAAGTACCCAACCGAGGAAAGGAAACAAGTTTCGTATAGACCGTTCGATCCTTAAACAGGTTAGAAATATTAGGGTGCAGAAGAGTAGCAAGAGAAGCACCATAAGCAGTGGAAGAAGTAGTGGAGTTCATAAATGGGTAAGGAACAATTGCAAAGGAGTCAAAATCCTTTTTAGACTCGAAACTAATCTTCCTCGTCAAGCATGCATTAAGCCTACGGATTAAGAGGGGATAGCTAAGAAAAGAGAGAAGTTTGGCCGGTAAGGATTAATCAAAACAGAATTCTTATCCAAACTCATACTCAATGTAGGCACCACAGCTTTAGAATGAGGACGAGCCTGATAAGTACCTAACCGAGGAAAGGAAACAAGTTTCGAATAAACCGTTCGCTCCTTAAACATGTTAGCAATATTAGGATGCTGAAGAGTAGCAAAAGAGTCACCATAAGCAGTGGAAGAAGAAGTGGAGTTCATAAATGGATAAGGAACAACTGCAGAGGAGTCAAAATCCTTTTCAGACTCAAAACTAATCTTCCTCACCAAGCATGCATTAAGCTTGCACTTTAAGAATGGATAGTTAAGAAAGGAGAGGAGTTTGGCCGGTAAGGGTTTGCCTCTGGGAAATCCAAGGAGTTTTTGAAGGGAAAAACATCGACTGCGCGATTGACCAAACTTGTCACAGAAGATGCACTTCATTTTATTCACGCACACTCGTTTAAAATGCCCAGGAATGAGGCACCTGAAACAAACTAGGTAAGGGTCGGACCTTCGAGAGGAAGGGGGAATAGGGAAGATGGGAGAGCAACGAGAGTGAAAATGATTAATTGTCCTATTTTTTTGTAACATATATTATTATGTAAAATTACTACACTACATATTTATTTTCTCATTCATATTCGCATTTAAGTGTATGCATGTATAAAATTCCGTTTTTCTCCTTACTTTTTATAAATCATTTTCACTACTGCTAATTTCTACTATTTATGTTTGATATTTATAATCTATACATCTATTTTAGTATTCCATCGTGTGACTTTCTACTCCATTTCCTACTTTTTTTATTTTATTTCACTAATTTCAAAATGTAACATCATACTTAAATTAAGCAATCAATATCCAAGTACATGTGGAAGATTGCATCATTCCGTTCATCGTTTTGTTGCAACCGGATATCGAGAAGGCAAACATGCAATTAGATGTCAATGGAGGCAAACTTGCAACTGGATATCTGGGAGGCAAAACTGCAACCAAATATCCAGACAGCAACTTGCAACCTGATGTCGTGGAGGCAAACTTGCAACTTGGTGTCGAGAAGGCATGTCTACCGCTGGACATCAATGGCGCGAACCCACACCAAAGAATTTCTACTATAATAACCCCACTTCAATTATGTATATATATATTACTTATCACTGTCCTATTCTTTTGTACTGGTTCATACCATTTTATAAGATTTTAAAACTTAACCTATTACTGTTTGTTGTACTCAATTTTCTTTAATTATTGTTACTTTATATTTCTTTAAATCTATTTGATATACTCTCGTATTTCATCTTGCTCACTTGTTCTTATTTTTGAGCTTTAGTCTTTCTAATTTTTTTGGTAGTAATATTTACTTAACTTACTTCTTTAAGTCTATCTTCTTTGATCTTTTACAACTAATATGATTCTTACTATCACGATACTTGTTCTTGTATGCTATTATAATTTTTGGGTACACACTAGTTCATGTGTGGTCTTAATCTTTTACTAATTCTTATAACTGTCTTACTCTTTATTACTAATTTGTATACTTTATATTATTGCATCCCATGGTACGACTTCTGCTCCCCTTCACAGTTTTCTTTATTCATAACAATATTTTAATTATTTACTTAATTTAGTTCACTAATTATAGTTGCATATTACTGTATGCAATTTTTATTAGCTTTTCTAAATCTGCATACTTCATAAATTATTTTGTACGTCTTTACTTTAATCTTAATATCAACCTTATTAGATTTTTAATTCGTTTTCATACATTTTTTGTTCAAGCCTTTTGTGTTTAACAAGTCTTTCTGATCGGTCAATTTTTTCTTTTGACTATTTCTTTTACTTATTTGCTAATTGATATTTCATGACTTTTTTTCATATAATGATACTAATGATAAAGAAATTTTTCCTTTATGACATTTTGTTTATACAATTACACTTTATGTTTCCATGTAACTTGAACTGGTACAATTGATTTCACTTTATTTTGTGTTTACGATTTTTTTAACATTTATGTTAAAATTAAGTACATCAATTATGGCCTAAGCTTTCATTCTTTTGTAATCACAACCTACTGCTACCGTTCCCAATTCTGTAACATTTTAGATTTTCTCAATTACTTTTGTTTCCACGTCCTAATTAATGATTTAACGCTTACCATTGTAATATTCAATGAACTTCTTTTAAGTCTTCTTGCATATATATTTTGCTTGTCACCTTTTGCTTTTAGAGTATTGATTATAATGTCAACATTCACTATTACACTCATTATTCTTTTGTTTTGTACATTCATTGTTATTAATATTTTCCTTACTTAGCTAAATTTGTTTGAAATTTTATGTATCTTTGATTGGTTATTTTCCAAAATCTTTATAACCTTTAAGTTTGTGTTCCTTCGTTATTTGTATTGTTATCAATTTTTTATATATTCGGGTTTTATCTCTTCACTTTTGACTTCTTATTCTATGAGAATAGTCTTACTATTTTCTCACGTTTTGAGATTAATTGTGTATTCAATCGGATGACTTATACTTTGCCATGTCAGTTTTCACCTTTTACTCTTTGAGCTATAATTAGATGTTATTTTTGTTTTACTTAGTAACTGAATCTAACTATGAAATAATGATAAAGTAATATTTCGAAACTGTCTTATAAGTTTTGTATTTTGTTTTGCTTAGGATACTTCGGAGGACAGAACTATTCTAAGGGGGGAGTGATGTAACGCCCCAGAATTTTAAATACTATATTCTGAATTAATAAATACTTTTTAAATCAATTTATTTAATTATTTTGAATTTAGTAAAATTGACATTTTCACACATGCAAAACGCGTGCAAATATTTTTGAAGTGTGAATTTTAAAATTATGAGTTAATGAACAACCTCTATTATTTTTTATTGAGTATGTTTGAATTTGGGATTTATTGAATAAAGAAAACTACTTTTGTAAATTTTTGAAAGAGAGGGATCTTTTTGTAAAATGCCGATTGGATCTCAAACAAATAAAAAAATTCATTTTTCTGCTTTTTTGGGTTGGCTAAGATCCGTATTGGAGATAAAAGTTATTTAAAGATTATTTACAGTTGATTTGGTAAAGATTCAAACAAATAAGGTATTTTTGCAAATATGGAATTTAAGTTGAGTTTTGTGCAATAGTTTTCTTGGAGAATAAAAGTCAAGAATTTTTAATTGGAGGACCTAATATTTGTTTGTGAATATTAATTTCAAATTTTCTAGATTTTATAAATCACTATTGGTATTTTTTGCAAATATTACGTAATGGAGGGGTCTTATTGCAAAATTGCCACTTGGAGGCAAAATTTTCAAAATCGATTTTTCCTGGGCTGAAGTTGAGGCCGGCGAGATCTGGAGGATTTGAGAGAGATTTAATCTCAAATAAATTGGTTAATTTAATTACCTAATATAATGGATCTAAATATGTAAAGATACATTCTTAAAAGTGTATTTTGTAAATCTCCTAAAAAAACCCTAAAAGAAACCCCCGACCTATATTTAGAGAGAAGCAGCCATTTCCCCCCTGTTGTGAAATCAAAACTTAATTTCCCTTCATATTTCTTGAGTTGGAAATTGGATCTTGGAGTGTTTGCAAAAGGAGGAGAAGGGCTTTCTTATTTCTTTATTTACCTTCATGTTTATGTTCTTCAAAGGTGAGTGATATGTTTATTTTGTTCTATACTTGTTGAGTATGATGACTTGTCTAGTAGAATGCCTGCTAGAGGATTTTTAAGGTTGATGTAATAAATGAATGCAATGGGTGAGAGGTAATTTCTTTTGCTTGATGATTCTTCATGTGACAAATTGATTTTTATTATTTCGGAAATAAGATTAGTGAATGAATAGATTACATGTTAAGATTATTATGGATTATAAATTTTTAAATAAATCTATCATGAGCTGAATCTATGTAACTGAATAATCAAACAACATCATCATGAAGAAATTAGAAATTGAGGTGAATCTATCATGTATGTTTAGCCAAAAATTTGCTATTGATGTGAAATTTGTATGAGACTTGTAGGATCTGACATCTAGTCTGTAAAGGTGAAATCTTTACCTATCTAAAAGTTGTTTAACCTATATGACAAATTACATCGTGAGTGACTAGTATACAATTCGATGGTGATCTCTTATGTGCATACTAATGAATGACGAACTATTAAGTTGTTGTTGTCCCCTATTTTGTTCGCTGTTTTGACTAGTATTTGTTGTTTTGAGTTGAATCTAATGAGAAGAAAAAGAACTTGGGTAAAATTGAATGGATATTTGGAGCACTGATTAATGAATACCTACTTATTAATAGATCTCAGTCTTGATGTGTATGTATGTTTATATTTCTGTTCAGGAAGGATTTCACGACTGCATTTACTGATGTTTTCGAGAGTTTATGAAAATGTCTTCTTTATAACTTGTTATCCAATACTGTGAATTGGAGTATTGATATTTAATGAAGTTTATGAAAGAGTTTGATTTGGCATATGAACTGAGTTGGTTTTGGCCAATGATATGGCTAAAAATGGGGGTTAAATCGGACCGTCCAAATCGGGCACGAATCTTGAAGCCCAGGGGTAAAACGGTAATTTCACCTACCAATGGGTCTGAGATGGGTACTCGATCTCTTCGTCAAAGATCCAATAGCCCTCGAATGGATCCGCCTCAATCGGTTGCGGATTTCAACCAGCAGAAAGCCCGATCCAAAGGGATAGAATTAGGGTTTCTGATTAAATCCTAATCAATGGCCCTGATTCATGCCTATCCTTCCACTGGGAATTAGGGATTACATTCCTAATTTGTTTACAAGGAGTATATTCCTTATCAGATCACGGGGATTACATTTCTAATCTGATCCCTAGGACGCCTATAAATGCCCCCCATCCATCTCTATTAAGAGGTAATCGATCTTTTGCCAGTTTTCACGCTCTTTCTTAATCATCCCTGATTACTGACTTGAGCGTCGGAGGGTGTATCGCCGGGAACAACCCCGGTGTCTCGCAATTTTTGTAGGTGTACGGCGGGAGCAAGTGTCAAACTCCGGCGGAACAGGTAAACAGGTTTCCTATTCAATGTTTCCCAAGAATCCACAAATTCTATCTGTTTTTCCCCACACTGAATTTAGCAGCAACAGATTGGCGCCGTCTGTGGAAAACTAACGAATAGCAACCTCCCCTCTTCCCATTGGTCAGATCTTCTCCAGCCATGCCTCCTAGGAAAGTCAGATCCAGAGGTCCAACCGAGGACCCAACCCCGATCAGCAACAGGACGTTCCCCCTCAGCCCGCTCCACAGCAGGGGCAACTTCTTCCTCAAGCGGAGAGCCCACTCCAACAGGACCAGCCCGCTCCTCAGAACCAACAACCTCCTAAGGGTCCCAATCCGCAGAAACAGCCCCTCCATCCGGACTACGTCTCCATCCACAACGCCTCTTCGGACTCTATGGCCTCCCATCATCCCCGAGCTTCCGATCTCCACAACACCATCCTCAATCGGCAGAAGGATGAGGATCTTTGCCGCCATCTGGATGAAAAGCGGGCACGAGAGGGAACCTCCCGCCAACACCGTCCGGATGAGCGATCTCCTCACCGCCGAGAATACAGAAGGTCCCCTACCCGAAGGGGGCAGAGAGAGTCCCCCGAGCATTACAAAAGAAGGCCACACTCCCCTGCAGGTCGGCAACAGCCTAGGAACGATGAGGCACCCATCACCCGTGCTGAGTTCCAGCAGTTCCAAGAGACCGTCCTACAAGCTCTCAATCTCCGTCCTAACACCAATGCTCCAAATATCCCCTATCCTCCTCCTGTCCGAAGTCCTCGCCAACGGTCCCTAACTCCTCCACAAGCTCCTAGCGACCCCCGCTACATTCCTAGTCCTTGCCGTTCCAGGAGCTACCATCGTCGTAGCCCCCGCTCTCCGTCGTACGAAGACGAGTCTAGAGGCTCGGCTGATTACCGTCGAAGGAACGATGTTGTATACCGCTGTCTCCATGAGATGGAGAGGCGCTTGGGTCAGTTAGACCAAGAAGAAGAGTTTAGAGGAAGGACTCTTCGTCCTAGCAGACCTCCTTTTTCCCGAACCATAATGGATGCACCCTTACCAATCAGCTTCAAACTCCCTCAATTTGAGACCTATTCTGGGGAGACCGACCCCGTTTATCACATCGAAAGCTTCAAGACCCTCATGCTCATCCATCAGGCTTCCGATGCTCTACTCTGCAAAACCTTCCCCACAACTCTCAAGAGCCCAGCTCGAGAATGGTACTCTCGCCTTGCCCCATCCTCAATATTCTCCTTCGAGCAATTCGAGACCCTCTTCGTCACCCATTTTGTAAGTAGCCGTAGAACTGAGAAGACCAGCATCTCGCTACTGTACCTCCACCAGAAGAAGGGTGAGAAGTTGAGAGACTATGTGAAGAGGTTCACAGCTGAAGCCAGGTTTATAGCATCCCTCGACCAGTCGGTCGCTGCAGCAGCATTTCAATCCAATATCCTCAATTCCAACCTCCGCTCCTCCCTCGCCAAGAAGCCCCCACAGAACTTCTCTGACCTCCTCCTCCGAAGTGAAAAGTATATTCGGGCCGAAGAAGCCGAGCACCGCCCCAACTTGGAGGGGTCTTCCTCCGGGTTTAAGAGAAAGGGAACAGAAGAGGAAGGAGCCAAGAAGCTCCAGAAGGATAATGCCGACCAGCGCCGACCTCCCCCCAGATTTGAAAATTTTACTCCCCTTAATGCCAATATCTCCACAATTCTCATGGAAGTTGAGAAGGAGGGGGTGATACCTCCTGCACCAAAAATGAACACCCCTTGCAAGAAGAGGGATAAAGAGAAGTGGTGCCGCTATCATCGGGACCACGGCCATAACACCAATGATTGTTGGGCCTTGAAAAATGAGATAGAAGCCCTCATCCAGAGGGGGCAGCTGACCAGATTCGTGAGAAAGGACCGAGCCGACCTTCCTCCCTCGCCTCGGGGGGCTAATAAGCATCCGGAACACGATGAAATGCCCGACTTCGAAGAGGAGCGTGTCCTACACCTCATTCATGGGGGCCCAATGGGGGGCTCCTCAAACTCCTCTCGAAAGGCATTTATAAGAGAAGTCAATTCGGTTCGCGCCACCCCTCCTCCCAAAGGCCTCAGAGTGTCCGTCACATTCTCAGACGAAGATCTTGAAGGTGTCCGCACCCCTCATTGTGATGCACTCGTCATCAGCCTCCACATGGCGAACTTCAAAGTGGAGAGGATCCTAGTGGACAATGGCAGCTCCGTTAACATCCTCTTCCTCGCCGCTTTTAAAGGCCTAAAACTCTCCCGAGACAGACTCAAGCCCGCCGGCTACACGCTCCATGGGTTCACGGGAGTGCCAGTGACTATTGAAGGGGTGATCACCCTCGACGTAACTGCTGGCAAAACTCCTACTACCCGAACGGAGTCGATGGACTTCATGGTCGTAGATGTCCCTGTAGCCTACAATGTCATTCTGGGTCGGCCCAGCCTGGCCGCCCTTGAAGCCGTCCCTTCTGCCTATCACCTCAAAATGAAATTCCCCACCCGGGCAGGAGTAGGAGAGGTAAAAGGCAATCAGGAAACCGCCTGCAAGTGCTACATGACCTCTACCCTCGGTCCGGTCCTCTCCCTGGAAACTCTGGAAATCCCCCAAGATGCTGCCCGACCGACGTCCAAGCCGGTGGATGAATTGGAGGAAGTGCTCTTCTCCGAGCAGGATCCAACTCGAAAGTTCTTTATTAGCAAGACCCTCCCGTCCGCCCTATGCTCGAACATTGTACAGTGCATCCGAAGGAACCGAGACCTCTTTGCTTGGTCAGCCGCAGACATGCCCGGAATTTCCGAAGAGCTCTCAGTCCACCGCCTCAGCGTTGTTCCGGGGTCCAAACCGGTTCAACAGAAGAGGTGCAAGTTCACCTCCGAGCGCCAGCTAGCCATAAAAGAGGAGGTGGACAAGCTCTTGAAGGCCCGGTTCATACAAGAGGTGAACTATCCCGAGTGGTTGTCGAATGCAGTAATGGTGAAGAAGTCCAATGGGACTTGGAGAATTCGTATCGATTTTACCGATCTTAACAAGGCTTGCCCCAAGGATCCCTTCCCTCTTCCGAGTATTGACACTCTGATTGATGCCACCTCAGGACATGAGCTCCTCAGCTTCATGGACGCCTTCTCAGGCTACAACCAGATCCGGATGTTTCCTCCGGATATCCCGAAGACCTCATTCCTGACCGATAAGGGCCTCTACTGCTATAGGATTATGCCCTTTGGCGTGAAGAATGCAGGCACAACATACCAATGCCTCGTCAACAAGGTTTTCCAAGCTCAAAATGGCCGGAACATGGAGGTGTATGTTGACGACATGCTTGTAAAAAGCATCCGAGGAGTCGATCATATGATTGACCTACAGGAGACGTTCGATGTTTTGAGAAAGCACAACATGAGACTTAATCCGAACAAGTGTGCGTTCGGTGTCTCGTCAGGGAAGTTCCTCGGCTTCATGGTCAGCCAACGAGGGATTGAAGCCAACCCTGAGAAAATCAAGGCCATATTGGACATGGCCCCTCCCAAGAATGTTAAGGAAGTTCATAGGCTAAGAGGCCGCCTAGACGCCATAGGGCGTTTTCTCTCAAAGTCTGGGGAGAAATGCCTCCCCTTCTTCAAGGACCTCAGGGGGGCTAAAGGTTTCGAATGAGGACAGCAGCAACAGGAGTCATTCGAACAGCTCAAGGCATACCTCGTCAATCCTCCTCTCCTCAGCAAACCCATTCCTGGTGAACCCCTTTACCTCTACCTGGCAGCCTCCGAGCAGACCCTCAGTGCCGTTTTAGTAAGGGAAGAAGACCGGGCTCAAAAGCCCATCTATTATGTGAGCAAAGTACTTCGGGATGCCGAGCTCCGCTACCCGAAGATAGAAAAGATGGCTTATGCCCAGGTGATGGCCGCGAGAAAGCTTCGCCCATACTTTCAGTCCCATTCGGTGGTCGTTCTTACCGATCAACCGCTGAAGCAAGTGCTCCACAAGCCGAAGACCTCCGGTCGTCTTATGAAGTGGTCTATCAAGCTGAGCCAGCACGATATAACTTATCAGCCTCGGACCGCGATCAAGGCTCAGGCCTTAGCAGAATTCATAGTTGAAAGTACCATCCCCGAGTCCAGCCAAACGGTGAAGGGACCACCCGTCTGGTCGGTTTATATGGACGGATCCTCTTGCAAAGAGGGAAGCGGGGCAGGAGTCATTCTGGCAGGCCCAGATGATTTCATCCTCCAATACTCCCTCCGTATCAACTTCAAGGCCTCTAACAACGAAGCAGAATACGAGGCACTCATAGCCGGCCTTGGAATGGCACGCAATGCAGGGGCACAGTGCCTCAGGATCTCTAGCTGTAATACCCTGATTTTCCAAATATATGAAGACTATTTATTTTTATATATAGTATGCTTATGTAATATTGTTGGCTATTATTTTCAACATGATGAATAAGAACATTATTTTTATAAAGTATTTTTCCCAAAAGCCCAAATGTTAATTTACTTATTTACTTCTACAAAATAACTATTTTGGCCCAATTGATTTTAAGCCCATGAAATTAATCTTTTATTATTTTCTACAACTTGTATGTGTAACATTTCTTTTAAAAATACATTTTTGTATGTACAAATTTTTGTAGGGTGTTTTGTGTGTGCACGTGCATTCTATGTACACGTGCACAAGGCACAAGCTTGGCCGGATGGGTGGAGTAGTGGGAGTGAGTTGAGGGTGGTTATTTAAGGTGTGGGTAGTTTTCACAACTTCCTAGTGAATCCTAGCCCTTGATCCTCCAACTCCCTAGTACATCCTAACCCTCCATTCCACCTATATTCTAGTATAAATACCCCCTCTTATTCTCTATTTCTCTTACACTAGATTATTATTATAAGAGTGGTATTTGTGAGAGTTGTATGTGGGAGCTTTTCTGTGAAGACCGAAGAGCACTCTGAAGGATTTCGGTGTGGAACAAGGAGCAAGGAGCAAGAAGTGATGCACCGAATTGAGGAACTTTGCTGGATTCGATTACTTCGTCAAATAAGGTGGGTGTTTCTCAGGACTTCTAATGTAGGAATTATACCATGATTATTATGATTGATACCATGTTATGAAAAGTGAATTCAATGCAGTAGAATTGCCTGAACATGATGTTGATAATAAGAATGAATGAGTCGGTACAGTCGACTGACGTATGAACCAGTCGACTGGTACGAGACAATTATTTCATGATGTGGTGATAAACATGTATGCAAATAGACATAATGGTGTAATTACTAAGTTTGTATTTCCCTATGACACATATGATGGAGGGAAGGTAAATGGATGAAAAGAACTAGCGATGATTAACATAACTTAAGAACTGTCGGAGCAGTCGACTGATATTGTGTTCAGCCGACTGGTGCTTCAATTTAATTATGACTATTTGGAAATTCCATGTAATGAGATATTCCATTATGTTGACCCAGTATAATGACTTGAGATTTATATCTTCATCTTCGTAAGAAAGTTATGAGCAGTGTGAATGCATGTTTAAAAATATTCCCTCGAAGAAGAGATAACATTAGTAACTTGAAATTTCATGTTTGCGATGTTACTGAACAATAAGAGACGCTGTGTTTATGAAACATGAATATGGGTGTATTGTAAATTGATATCATGATGCAAGTGCATGTAAGAACTGTAGATAATCCCTTAATTTGAAATATGGATCTGTCCAGTCGACTGAATGCGCGTAGCAAGTCGACTGAGCTGAACTTAGAATTGTGCTGTTGAAAATCCCAGGACAGACGACTGTCATGTGGATGACACTGTGAACATGAAAAGTTGCGGGACAGCCGACTGGTCGTGTACATCAGTCGACTCTCCCGAGCATTTATGATGAACCTGTATTTGACTGTATGAGTCGACTGGTGTTCTTCCAAGTCGACTGTACAGAGTGGACATTGATATGTATGAATTTCATTTTATTTGCTGTTGAAAGTGGTGAACTTTATGATTGAAGTCTATGGACTCTTTTTATGGCTGTATGGATTGTGTAAAATGAATCATAGATGAGAATTGAGAATTAAATGAACATGAAAGATTAAGATCATAATAAGAAAGTCTGTGAGACTCTAAAATGAATTATGAGCTGAGAATGCTCAATTGGAAATTGTGAATTTGAAATTGAAATGAAAGAGTAGCTAAGTCTCCCCCGGCAGTGAAATGAAATGATATTGAAAAGAAGACCAAGGTTGGTCATGTGTAAATGAAATGATAAGTCCGGTTTGGTGGAGAGGCTAACTCTAGAGCTTTGATTTTTATTCATGATTCTGATAATTTTAGTACATAGTGTGGAGGTGATGAAAGTGAGAGAGAAACATAAGTATGAGAACTAGAGTTTACGGTGCGGGTGTGTGAGCCGCAGAATTCATGCTTGATGAGTCAAGACATGGCGCGGGCGCAACTCAGAATGATCGGACTCTAGTCACACTTGTGGGATGTTTGGTGACTGCAAGAGGATCGTGTTCAGGGAGGAGGCTTGAATTGCCACAGAATGCATGCTTGACGAGTCAAGACATGGTGTAGGGTTCCCCTCCAGGGTCCAGTGCACGAGCTTGTACTCATAGACCATTTAAGATACTCACCGTAGTTACAGAAGTAGAGTAAATCATGGCGAGGGATTGAACCCTATAAAAATGAAGAACGATTAAGAGGCTTGCCCTCGAACCTATGTAGTATGGGATGCATAGAATTCGAACAAGTGCGCATTAGTGTCATGTAAATTAAATAATTGCATTAAGGATTAAGTGCACAATCACGACACGACATCATTAAGAGTTCCCTTTTGATTTACATGCTATATTGAACAAGTTTGTGATTTGTTAAGAAATGAGATTCGTTATACTGTTTCTGGCATAGAGAGGATGGTCATGTATAATTATCGTCGGTTGAATAAACTGACGTACCCATAGTTTTGTATGCAGGATAAATTACATGTAAAGAGGAATGGATGCATAAAGATCTTATCATGTTGTTGTACATTTATGTAAATGTTGTATATTTTGCTTCCGCTGTGCAAATGTAAATGTAATATGATGTAAACTCTAATGTAAAAAGAAAAGTTTGAATTTCCTTGTAAAAATGTACTCAAAGAAAGTGAAAAGATCCTGTAGAACATCTCGAATTCAGTGATTTGGGATTCGGGACGTTACACAGTGGTATCAGAGCCACGCTTTCTACGCTTTCACACTTGTACAAATTTATAAGGAACGACACCCTAGAAGTGGACATTAGAGTGTGTGTTTGAGTTTAGAGATTTAAATGTAAGTGACTTATATTTGTGTTGCTCTATGATTTATGCTTCTTCCTATCTATTTCTAAGATGGCTGATCACTTTGACCCTGCTGGAGGTGACGACTGGCATATTATTGAGGAAGAGTACCATCCTGGACAGGCTGATTTTGAGGACGAGTATCACCCTGGGCAAGCAGATTCTGATGATTAGGAGTGGCCTGAATCTCGAGAGATTACCCCACCGCCGGATTCATCTGACGATTCTTCTTCCGATGAAGAAGAGGGACCAGCTCTGAGTGGCACTGTGGCTTCTCTTCAGAGGCAAGTGGAGACCCTGAAGGAGAGAGTTGGAGTTTTGGAAGCTCAGCTGGCACAGCAGAAGGACGATTTCTCTGTCTTCAGTCACCGAGTGTGGGAACTTGAGAAGAGAAAGAACCTGACGGATGTGCTGAAAGATGAAGTGGATGAACTACGGGAAGAACTTCGAACAGCAAAGAGGACCCGTAGGAGTTAGACTGTTGTAGCTTCTATTTTCTTCATTTCTGATGTCAAAAATGTTTTAATTCGAATGTATAAACTTTGGAATTCAATGAAATGCAAGTTGGTTTAAATTCTTGTCTTATACTTCGAATTTGATGGATCTTTTGCATCAGAATATGTTGAGAAGAGCGGCTAGGAATGGTGAAGGTTTGGACCTGGAGACCGAACTTGCAAGGGTTTACCAGACGCTGAATGCAGTGGCTGTGAACCAAGGAAGGGGGCCGGTGAATCCAGTACATGAGACAATTAAGCTAGTGGAATTGTTCAAGAGAATGAAACCACCAGTGTTTGAGGGAAAGTCAGACCCAGATGCAGCTGACAACTGGATTCGGCAAGTGGAGACGATCTTCGAGGTGTTGGAGACATCGGAGGGCAGCAAGGTCAAGTTGGCGACTTTGCAGTTGGAGAAGGATGCGACTGTTTGGTGGCAGTCCATGAAGAGGACTATGGGAGGCTTGTTGCTTGGCTGGGAGGAATTTCTGGAAGAATTCCGCAGCCACTATTTCCCCTCTGATGTCCAGGAGAAGAAGGCGATGGAGTTTCTGTCACTTCAGCAAGGCAGCATGTCAGTGAGGGAGTATGAGACGGAAAATGATTTACAAAAATTTTAAATACAGAAAATACATAGAAAAAAGAAAATACACCCAAGATACAAGAATTGGGAAACAGGGGTTACAAGGTAAGCGTCTCTTGAACTCATTTGTATTGTTTCTAGTTCAAGAAAACACTCTTTGAAATCCGACAAGTAGTAATCAAATTAAATATCATATTTAATTGAATTCCATTGTTTATTTATTGTATCATGTTATTGATTCATAGTCTTCTCATCGTGCTATTATTGTTGACTTCAATCCCAAACCGTAAATTTATTGTACTATTGAACATTCACATATACTGCCTTGTCATTTGCTTGACTTTGTACTGAGGTTTCGACCCGGTTCCTGACACAGAAACTTAAAACCTTGCACATAGAAATCATAGTACACTGAGTCCATATATTGTCATGTTTTGCATATAAATCATGTTTTCCATATTTAATGAATTGTACCATGTATGTTTCATGTATTGTATAGTCTTGATATTATCTTGAAATTGTACTAGTGCTACCGGTCTCATTGATTGTACCTATTGCATGAGTATTGATATCATCGCCCACATTGATCACATGCATGTTCAGAACTGATTGTTAATAAAATGATAACAAGCCGGGGTAATAAGGGTTGACTTAATAGTGGATAATCTCAAAAAATGTACTCGGTAAGGCCTTATCGTTATATCGTATTGTTATGGAAGGAGGAGTATCGATTGTGAATTATTGATTGTCAATTGTTGATTGTAAATTATTGTTATCGATGCCGAGTACACGCTCTGTAGATTCCACCACGAAGTCTAAAACGTACACTGTTTGCATGCACCGAACCTGTGGTGTGGGACGCAGTAGTACGTGCATTAGTTAGGATTGATAAAAGACTTATAGACATAAAGGAACATTGAACATTGACACTAATATTGAATACTGGTTATTAAACATTGATTCCTGATTTTTGAATTATTGATGATCAATTTTTGATTTTGTTATCGTTATCATTTATTGACTCCGATATCGTTTCAATTTCTGTTCTTGTTATATAGTCCTTTATTTCCTATTTTACTGCGTCCTACTACTTGTCGCCCATAGCTTGCTCTAACGAGTTCTCTTCCTCTTTCGTTTGAGTTATGTTATACAGGTACAGTGATTGGTAACTGAAAGGAACTCGTCGAACTGTTACTGCATTGCATATTCTCGAGCTATTTGGTAAGTTCTTGTATCCTAGATTTGGTTATTGGATTTTATTTTGTTTATGTGATTATATTTTTTTGCGTGGTTATGATTATTTCTTTTCATGTTGTTGAGTTAAGACTGTTACAGGTTATGAATGATGTTAAAATTATTCGCTGGGCCTTCGTCACGGACTCGTATTCCCGTATTTTGGGAAGCGGGGTGTGACAAGGAGTTATAAAAAAAGACTTAAAAATTATAAATAATAACATAAAATAACTAAGTAGATATATATCAGATGAAACTGAGGAAGAAATAGGCATAACCAAAGAAGGTATAAAGGAATTAGAAGCTATAAAAAAACTAAATATAAATATTTTGAAAATAGACGACTTAATGACAAATTCCAATTCAGAAGAGATAGAAAAAGCCTGAAGGAATTTAGATATAACAAATGAAGAAATAAAAATGGAACAAGAAGAAGACAATTTATAACAAAACTTAAAGAAAGTACAACTGATAAGTAAGAATATTTAAGACCACCACATAATAATAGACTTTATCCTACCTATTTGCAGAATCATACACTATGGAAATGATAAGATAGAGAAAGGAAGGAACCAGGAAAAGATAAAGAAACCCGCCAAAATATAAATATTCAGAACATTATGAAAAAAGAATAGCAGAAAATAGAGAATGGTTAGATCTAGATTGTGTAAAAGATGTAAATAGAACAATAAAAGAAATGGGTACAAGCAACTTTAATAGTAGGTTTTAGACAAAACCTCACATGAAATATGTTTGAAAAATTTATAGAAGCAACCTTTGTAGGAGTAGTAGCAAAATGATGAAATCGATTAACGTAACAAGAAAGAAATAAGATCAGAAAAAACCAGACCAATAGATGACCAAGGAACAAAAGAAACTTGAGCACAAAAAATCTTAGAAATAAAAGAAATAATTACAAATCATGAAAAAACAATAAGAATATAATTTAGTATCTATGAAAAAAATAGAAAAAACATACTCCATATAAAAAGAACTAAGAAAGATGAAGACTAAGTAATTATTTTGATAAATACGCTTTTGAATTCAGAGAAAATTTCTAAGAAAACTATTTTACAAAAGAAGAAAATAGTCCAATCTTAAGACTCATTTTTCCTAAAACTAGCAGATCCCTGGAGTATAAACATTTATAGTGCATACATAAATGAGAAAGAAAAACCAGAAACAGATACTTTACGATATAGAACACAATTTGTAAAAGATTATAGAGATAAAGTATGCCAAGAAGTTAGATCAATTATAAAATACTATAGAATATATAAACAAAGAATGTGTTGTGAAGAAGCAAAATCAAATCATTGGGGATGTAATAATACATATAATTATACAAAAAACAATAAAAACAAAATGCAAAAAATACAAACCAAAATATAGAAAAAATTTAAGAAATATAGAATACCCCACTAAAAATACTTCAGATTAATAATAATTATAAAAAAAAATCCAAAAAACCCTGTAATTGTTACATATGTAGAGAAATATGACATATATTGTCAAACCGTCCTAAGAAAATGAAAAAAGAAAATGTAAAATACAGAGAAGAAGTTGAAGAAATGTTTATCATAAACTATGAACTCATAGAATATGAAGAAGAGTAATCAGACATAAGTGAAGATGAAGAGATAATGGTAATGAAAGAAGATAGTGGAAGTAGTGAGGATGCAATTGAAGAATATTAAATAAATGTGATAATAGAAATAACAGAAATAAAAGAACAATTATGAAAGATAATAAAATAATGAAGATGTAAGAGAAAGAAAGAGTTTTGACAAACATAAATATGATAAAATAAGAGCAACCAAACTAGACATAAACCCGAAATAAAAATATTTAAACTTCCAATATGTGAAAGAAAAAAGAATACTATCATAATTGCCAAAAATAATGAACAACCTACAGATGTTAAACAAGCAAAAGAAAAACCATAATTTTATTAATAACAGAAAGAGTAATAATATAAGAAATGGAAAAAATATATTGAGAAAACTAGGAAAATATTAAGACATGCATTTAGGAGCAGTACAAATAATAATAAAAGCTTATTTCAAGTAAGGTATAAATACACCCTTAGAAATATACTTAACGGGTGATAGAATAATATCAAGTACACATGATCCTTTAATATGAATAGTACAAGGAAACTTAATGTACCAAAAAAATAAAATTTACGATAACACCTAATTTCTCTATAAGCATGCAAGAGAAAAATAAGGACAAAAGCTTAGACATGTACCACAGGTTATCAGGAATAGAAATATAGAAAATAGCAGAGTCATGAGTATACAAAAAAGAAATATCTATGCTTTTACAAGTAAGCATGAAGTAAAAAACATAAATACAAATAACTTTGAAATAGAACCAATGTTCTGAGAAATTATAAGATATAAACCAGCCAGAGAGAACTCTGAAATAACCATAATAAATTATATAGAATTTGACTTTAACAAGGTAAAAAAATTACAAATGAAAAATACCACAAATAATGTTTGGACAAAGATCACTATCAATAAGAAACAAACAATAGGCCTCAAAACTAATACCAATAATTAATATATTATAAACCAAACTAATAATCAATTTAAGATATAAATAGACTATTATGACAATGGTAAATGGCCTAAACAAATGACCCTTGTGGATATCGGAGCTACTAATTCACGTATTAAACAAACAAATATAAAAAAAACGAAATTAATACCATTAGAAAAACCATATTACTATTTAGACTACTATAATAATAAATATCCAATTCTACACAAAATAGTATTATCAATAAGAATAAATAATATAAATGAAATTCTATTAGACTTACATGTAGACCCAGAACACAATTAATAAATTGTTATTATGAACTGACTTCCTTACAACAGTAAACCCATATTCAATACAAGAAGAAAAGATAATAATAACCATAAATAATGAAAGATAATAATAAATAGAATGCTGCCCAATTGAATCCATTAAGAGCAACAAAGAATACATCATATATATTAACATAATTTGTACAAAGAATACAAATCAAGAAACTACCACAGTTTAGTAGGCATTGGACCAGGAACAAGCTTATGTTGTGAAAATATACAACTAAAATAGAAACAAGACGGAAATAATAAAAAACAATAACTGGATTGACATGAAAAAGTATTATACTTGATAAATATCAACAAAATGTTACAACACACATAGAAAGTTACATCATAAAAATACGAATAATATACCAATTTGATGACATGAATAATGATGTATTATTAAGAAAAGACTTTACAACAATACTATCATATAACTATATCACACATAATTGTTATATTTACAACACCTTGTAAATACCAAGCAATAACAATTCGAATAACACAACCTTATACTAGAACAAACATACCACACATAAGAGTTTATTCAGGCAGCGTGGTGAATATCAGTTTTTAACAAATAAAACTAGAATACGACAAGTACAAGAATCAATTATACAAGAAATTTTACAAAAATAAATAGAAGACCTGTGTGGAAAAGACCCTTTAGCAAAATGACACTTAAGTAAACTCACAGCTCATATAAAGCTCATAGATAAGAACAAAATAATAAAAGTTAAATCTATAAGACATACGTCAATAGATTTAGAAGAATTCAAAATACATATAAAAGAACTAATAGAAAATAATTACATAAGAAAATCACAAAATCCACATTTATCACTAGCATTTATATTAAGAAAGCACTTAGAAGAAAAAAGGGGTAAATCTAGAATGGTAGTAAATTATAAAGACTTAAATAAAATCTTCAAAGATTTGGATATCCACTACCAGATATGCAGATACTACAAAACACAGTAAGAACAAGACAAATATATTCAAAATTCGATTGTAAATTAAGATTTTACCACATAAAACTAATAGAGTTATCAAAATAATTAACGACATTCAGTACACTACAAAGATTTTATGAATGGAATGTACTACCTTTCGGATATAAAAGTAGTCCAGGAGTGATTCAAGAAATATGGATAAGAAATTTGAAAAATACAATAATTTTTATACTACAATATGTAGATGATATACTAATAGGATCTTAAAATGAAGAATAATATAAAGAACATTTAGTAAATTCATAGAAATGGTAAAAATACAGGAATTATATTATTAAAAAAGAAAATGGAGCTTTTCAAAACAGAGATAGAATTTTTAGGAACAAAATTATTACACGAAGGAATAGAATTACAACCACATATAGCAGAAAAGATAAAAATATTTTCAAATATTTTAAAAGAAAAAAAGAAAAGTACAAGCCATAATTGGACTATTAAATCAAATAAGATGATATATACCAAACTTGTTAGAAAAAACAAGTTGGCCAGAATAAAAACTGAAAAAGTTCAAGAAATGAAAATGGACTATAGAAGATGAAGAAAAACTTAAAATATTGAAACAAAAAACTTCATAACTAAATAAAATAAGATTAAGTGTTAAAGAATGTACATGATTAATAGAAATAGATGCAAGTAAAAATAATTGGTGAGCAATATAAAAATTTATAGAGAAAGATGAAAAAGTAGAAAAACTAGCCAAATACATTAGTAGATCATTCACACAAACACAACATAATTATCACATAAATAAAAAAGAATTACTAGCAATCTTAAAGCAATAAAAAAAAATTGAGTTATTCATAATACAAATAAAATTCATAGTAAGAACAGATAATACCAAAGCAAAAATTTGATAAACAAAATAATAGATGCAACTATAGTAAATAAAAGATTAATAAGATGTCAGATGGAACTAGAGTGATTTTACAATAGAAAATATAAAGGAAAAATATAATATATTAGCAGACTTCTTATCAAGATACTAATAGTTTTATTTTACATGATGGAAAATAGAGTCCAGTAAATAGAAGATGATATAATTTTTCTCAAGAAAAATGTGGAACAAATAAAGGCAGCATCCAACCAACTACAATTACAAATATGCATACTCCAGAGTCTGTTCTACCAACACATAAATCAGCATCTATATAATAAATTACAAAGAAAGCTATCAAGTGGCTCACAATCTATCCCCCCTAAAATCAAAGGCCTAGATCAAACCTCATAAAACATATTTTCCCTCCAAAATTTCACACCCCAAAACCAAAATTTTCCCCCCAAAACTAAAAAACTTATTACTTTATTACTATCTCTCTCTTCTCTCTTCACTTTTTCATATTTCTCTCTTTCTCTCTCTCCCTATCTCTCTCCCATTCTTTCTATATTTACTTAGAAATTTATTAGATTTTCAGAATTTTAATGTTTTTTTTGCACATGTTATATTGAAAATAGTAAATATTTCTTCAACTCCACACTTAAAGTTCTAAGAAGTTAGATTTTATACCTCCATTTATAATTATTTTTCAACATATACTAATGGAAACATGGACTTTTATTTACAACTAATTATTTTCATACTATTCAAACTTGAGCTACATAATTGTTGTTTTACTGTTTACAGGCTTTTCGTGTTTTGTATTGTTCCAAAGACGTGCCGTAGGCACGTGCCCACGGGCAAATCTAGTATAAATATATAAAATATGGTGTACAAAGTAAGTGAAAAAATAAGTGAATATGCCTCTTTAAATAAAACAACATACAATGAGATATTACTCACTGAGAAATCTCTTATCAAAGTATCCAAGAAAATATTATTTTTATAATATATTGAGAAATTATGTCAAGTAACTCAAGTGAACCAGTTCATCAGAACCATATCATGACAACATATGAACAAGGCAATCATTTTACTAGGAGCAAATCCAAGAAAAACACGAGCTCCATTTGAACGAGGACTTATTCACTGTATTTATCCATCTAAAGAATGTGAAGAACTTATCCAGTTACCAAGAGAAATATACAAAGCATGAAAAGGTTATTTTGGTCTTACAAAGGCCTCCAAAATTTATGTTAGAATGTATTCAACAATCCCTGAATATCTTGAGGATAATGAAGAACTTCCAGCAAACCTGTTATCAAAATAGGAATGACTACCTAAATAATATATGGAGCATCTAACATTATGCCATACAAAGCTGATGAATTTGAGAAGTTAATCCCAGAATGAAAATCAATGAGATTCAGAAATATGTATTATGAATTAAGCAACATAAAACTAAGAGATATCAACATATGAATCTACGACAACCTAGATCCAGAAAAAATATTAATGTATATGATAGCAAAACTAAAGCAGCCACAAGATAAGCGTGAACTATTTGACAGCTGGTAGTAGATACTATCTAAAGGAGCAATGATAATGACAGAAGAAACATCTGTCCACTGCTGTAGCTTGATGAAGACAAAATATCAACATAAATGCGAAGCATGTGAAGATGTCGACCAGGAAGAATCTATTTATCTAGAGTAATATAAAATGAAGTAAGCCATGATGTAATAATACCAATTATTGAAGAACTGATTTGAGCAATGACGAATGTAGACTCAAATAATGCTGCCTCCTCAGCTCTATATAAGAAAGGAAAATTATTTCTAAGGGATCATCAATTTCAGAAGTGTATCTAGGAGAATTTTTTTATATAAGATTGTAAGGAGGGAGAACTTGCTTATAAAAAGTTTGAAAGGAATAAAAGATTCTCTTGTTCAAGTTCTTATTCTTGTTCAACTTCTCTTAAGAATTGGAAACAATAAAATTATCTTAGCTTTTGTTCAATTTAAGGTATGACTAGCTAAACTCATTTCCTTAGGGAGAGCTTTGTAAGGCTCTACTTGAAAGATCTTGCAAAAGACCAATTTGCAACCTTCAGAGTTGAGTCGTACACCTAGTGGTAGAAGATGAGCAAGGTTGTGATTGCATGTACTGAAGTGCTACTTAGTTGTTTCGGATGTCTCTTGGATGAAGAGCATAATAGTCATGAGATAAGAGGAACATAAAAGGAGCATAGAAATCGGGGTGCATGCCAATGATATTTTATCCACTGGTAGTAATCGGTACAGAACAGCTCAAAGAGGCTCAGCTAGGTCGGAAGCATGTTGGACCATTTTTCTTGATTTTTCATGGTATCCTTAGAAATCACTTCCTAGTCTATAATTTTCTATTAAAATTCTTGCACTAATTTTCCCCACTAATTTTCCCTTAGTCTTGCGCTCTTTTCCATGCTTTTGAACTAGTTGTTTGGTAATATGGAAAATTTAGAAAATTTTGAGTTTAAGTTATTTTCTTCTTTAGTATTGAAAATTTAGTTGTTATTACAATTAGTCAGATTTATCCAGGTGAAACGAATAACATAATAATCCAAAATTTTGATAACATTCAAAGAAAGATCATTATTATACTTTGAAAATGGAGAATTCAATAGATTTATTGACATGCCTATTAGACAGGAATATATGAATAAATATGAAGATGTACCAATCGATGATAGAGATAGTGATTATTCTGGATCAGAATTTATGAGAGATCTTCAAGACTTAATTGATCATTTAAACATTGTTGAAAGTGACAATGCTTGGTATGTTCCACAAGTTTATTTTGATGAAGATTATCATAAGTAAAATCAATTATAAACAAAATAACAAATCACATTAGTCACTGATGAGGGTAATTGTGCCTAATCAGGACCGCACGATCCTTTCACAGATCTTGAGGTTTTACAGTCAGGAGAGCAAGCCCACAAACATTTGTGGGCCCAGGACAAACTCACGGGCCAACCATAGGCCAGCCAAGGAATAATTGACTAGTTAGTTATGACTAGTGATCCAATCCCCTTAAATTAGGGGATCAAATACTCAGTTATATCCCCAATCCAAGGAATTTGATTAAGCAGTTAATAAATCTTTCCTTAACTAACTCCCTAATGGCCTATAAATACAGGCCACACTTCTCAGTTACTAGGTAATCAATCTTTTATCACCTAATCCGATTTTAAACCTCGGGTTGCTGACTTGATCGTCGAAGGGCATGTAGCCGGGAATACTCCTGGTGTTTCAGGCTTTTTTACAGGTGCTTCGCAGCTAGCAACCATCCTTAGATCCACATATTCCAACTATACTAGTCTCCTGGGTGAGATCTTTGGCTGAGATCTGAGTTTCTCTTCCAACCAAAGAACTCATCATCTGTTGCTCCCACATTAGAAAATAGCAGCATCAGTTTGTCTCCGTGTGTGGAAAAAAACATATCCAGCCTCCGATGCAGACCTTACACCGTAGCCATCTTCTCGAATGGCCCCTAAGGCCAAGAAGACCATTACCACGGGTTGCCATGCCAACCATCCTCCTCCTCCTCTACGTCTATCCTACAGCTGAGCGGCCACTCAGTGGTTGCAACAGCAGCAGGTGGACACCCACAGGGGCAGACTCTGAGTGCTTCACGTTCGGTCACAAGAAGGACCGAACGTCCGGCGGTTTCAGATCTCCGAAACATCATCAACAATCGACAGGACGAGGACCTTCGCCACCACCTCAACCATTCTAGAAATGAAGGACCCTCGGAACATCCTTCGAGCCACAGCCTTCATTCCTCCCATGGCCGAGAGAAGGAACCCATTCGCTTCCCAAGGGATCGCCAACCCCCAAATGGCCACAGAGAAGGAAGCCACGTGACGAGGGCTGAGTTCCAAGAGTTTCAGAATGAGGTCCTCTAGGCTCTCCGAGGTGGAATTAGAACAAACATGACACTGATGTAATATCCCCGGAAAATACTAATAATTATTTTTTTATTATTTTCTTTTACATACAAGTACTCTTCTTATGTTGTAGTATGAATAAAATTGTCTTTTGTTTGTATAAATACACACACACACACACACACACACACACACACACACATATATATATGAAATATACGTGTGTATGCGTATTTGTACAATTATACACTGTAATAAACCCTAACCCCTAACTAGAAAACCATAAGCTAATGAAGAAACTGTGGGCTTAATTTCATGTATTCCTAGGGGATGTGGTCACCCCCCCCACACATTCACCTACCTACCCTGCCACCCCCTTCTCCCCTTCCTATTTAAACCTTAATGCCCATAAACTTATCTCTTTCTTCATTTTTCTAACCCTAAAACCTTCTTCATTCAAAAACCATCATTTTCTCATTTTCTAGCAATCCTACAATCCCCTTTATCCTATTGCAACTTCAAAAACTTCTTCATCAAGCTTAAGGTGGAGAGTGGTAGGAGGAGGAGCCATGTAGGGAGCAAGGAGTTATGAGGAGGGAGTAAGGAGTTATGAGGAGGAGGCAAAACTAGGAGAAGAGGTCATCAATTACTACATTGTGGGTGATTTTTTCAAAACTCTATGCTTGTGGAATGATTTTCTAGTGTGACATGAATGAAATTTGGTATGTAAGCATTTGAGCTAAGATTGCAAATTGGTAGATAAAGGCATGCACTTGTGAAGTTATAGCAAGAGTAATTAGAAAAGAAAATCATAACCTTGTGACATGATGAGATTTAGACTTGAAAATTTTACAGTAGCATCTTGATTATGTCCCTAAGAACGATACCAAGTTTTGTAAATTTTGGATATGGTTTGATATTTCAATAAATTCTATCTTGTTGCTGGCATGGAATAAATTTTCTGTTCTGTGTGTATTTAACATGTTTGACTTACAAGAATCATAACTCCATTACTATGAATTTAAAGTTGAGATTTTTACTATATGTTCTCATGCATGTCTATATCGGTTCCCCAATTTTTTATAATTTTGGATGAGGTCTGATATTTTTAGAAAATGCTACACCTATGCTGGGTAAGAAAATATTGAACTGTTTAGGTTCTGTCTCATCAAGTTTTGTGTTCGGTTTGGAAATTCATCCATTCCAAATATAAGGATTTTTGAGCTGAAATTTTTATGCATGTTTCATATATGTGTTTATAGCAATACCACCATTTTTTGAAATTTTTGGTGATTATTTGATATTTAACAAAAATCATGTGTCTATACTGGAATGACATTGTTGCAGTTCTGTTTCCGTTATGAAGATTTGTTACCCTGAAAGGCATAACCCTATGATTGGGAATTTGAACTTGAAAATTTTACAATAGTATCCTAAGTCAATGTGAAACATGTCTACTAAGTTTCAGAATTTTTGAACACGAACTATTATTTCTTTAAAATACAACTTGCTGTTGTTGTTAAGAAACAGTGTTGTTGCTGTTTAATAATTTATATCCAATTCAAAATATTATATCCTCCTCTATACTTGGAATTCTTTGCTAAATTTTAGATATGTGATGCTTTTATGTGTCTGGGATATTCTTACCAAATTTTACCGAATTTTGAGATTATTTATTATTTTAAATGAGTTTTATTGTGCGGCCTGTTGATATTTCTATCAGTTCTAGAAATTTTTCATGCCCCTCAGTTTTGGCCATTTTTCTCCCCCACGAAGCACTATTTTTGAGGAAATATCCAACTACGAAGTTAAAGTAGACTTAAAGATCTTTCCAAAGAACCTAAGAGCATCAACATTGGTTTCGCTCGAATATGGAAAAATGACAATTTGAGAAATAACATATAGTGAGGGTGTGCACAACGGTTGTTTGCTATAATTTGGAAAAATAGGATCGAACAATACATGTTGTATCATCTCATTTCGAAGTCATTTAATTTTTTTTTAAGCTGAGACGGAACAACATGTTCCGTCCCACACAATTTTTTTTAAAAAAATTGCGTGAGATGAAACATGTTGTTTCGTCCAATTTGTGGGATGGTACAACACAAAAACAAAAAACAAAATAATTTAAAAATAACACAAAAACGAAATAACACAAAAAAAAAGTTGGAAGGGGACATGTTGTCCCGTCCGATTGGACGGGTCGGGACAACATGTCCCGTTTGATGAGGTTTAATAATTAAAAAAAAATTGTTGGACGGAACAACATGTTCCGTCCGATACTTAAAAAAAACATTAATAAATTCTAAGACGAAACAACTTGTTTCGCCCGATACTATTAAAAAAATACAATTTATTAGGGACGAAACTGAAGGGTTTCGGGGCACAAACGCAGCGAAAAAGACAGATCCGAAACCCTAACCCATGGATCCGTGTACAAGACATGGCTAATAATGGATAAATAAAATTTTACCTTTCGGAGCTTTACGAAGGCTGAAAGATGGAGGTTGCAATCACCACGCAGCCCTAGTAGCTAGATCCGCGTCTCTAAGGCAGTCCACACGAACGTCCGATCGTCCAACGATCGAGGGAGCCGGTACTAGCCGATGATGCTTGCCTCTCTCTCTCTCTCTCTTTTGCCTCTCAACAGTTGAGCGGCTAGGATTTTCTGTGGAAAACGGATTTGTCAAAGATCATCCTAATCCAATACATCTCTATGTATTTATAGGGAGAGATAAGAGGTGGGCTTAACCGTAATCAGTTTGGCTTCTGATAAGACCAATCTGATTTGGTTTTATCATTTAAATTCGAATTAACCGTAATCAGTTTGGCTTCTGATAAGACCAATCTGATTTAAATTCGAATTATCCTTTAATTAATTAAGTCCAACTCAATTAATTAAATAACTAATTTCGAATCATTTAAATTCCGAATTTAAATTAATACTCCTTTTAAACGTTCTAAGTGTGTGACCCTTTAGGTTATTATTACGTTGGCAATAATTTTATTATCTTATAATAAAATTATAAACAATGAGCGGCATCTAGTAATACATCATTGCTACCCAAGTAATAATAATAATTGGTGATTCAATTAAACCTTTCGTGACTAATGTCTCCATGTAATATAATCCTTTTAACCTTGATATTATAGATTAAACTAAAGGCATGGGACGTGTCATCCTCTTAATAATTTAATCTTTATCTTCTTGATCGATGAGTAGACTATTCAAACAAATCAATATTTGAGCATGGCCATGCATTTCATAGTCTCACTCAAACAAGAGGCCGATAATATCGCTCCTAAAATTAGGAGGGTTAAATTCCTTCTAGATCATTCATATTTCTCACACGATTCATAATGAACCCAATACTATCTTTATCATTACCCGATTAAAGATAACTTTTGATAGAATCAAAGTACATTAATTTTCGTGTAGAAATATAATGATTTCAGGTCAGAGGACCATTACACCATTATCACAGTGAGATTACTTATGACACTTATTAATTCATTCCATGTAGAATCTCACAGTGGGTCTGTCCAGTACAATGTACTCTTACATTTACCTATGTATTGATTTTAGTATCTCTATACTAATGACCCATGAGAGGTGGTTATCAATCAATCAACATACTAGTCTCAATGTATTATTACTGTCCTAATAATAATAATACTCGACTAGGGACATTTAAGATTATTATACTATATATAATCTCATGTTCATATAGTTCGTATTAATAATCTAAGGACATTTATCATGCTAATATTTATAACGCAGTAAATACGAAGCATAATAAATTATTAATATAATCAAAAGAACATAATGTCAATAATACTGATCATTGTATTGCCTCTAGGGCACCTACACTAACAATCTCCCACTTGCACTAGAGCCAATCACTCATGTATCGAATACCAATGGAACTAGTGTGACCCTCGTGCTTCTGCTGCGACAAAGCCTTAGTCAGTGGGTCAGCTATGTTATCATTAGTTTGCACTTTACATATATGTATATCTCCTCGTTCATTAATCTCACGAATAAGGTGATATCTTCTAAGTATATGTTTTGCCCTGGAGTGCGATCTTGGTTCCTTTGCTTGTGCTATGGCTCCATTGTTATCGCAATAAAGATCGATAGGGTCTACGATCGATGGAACCACACCAAGCCCTGTGATGAAATTTCGGATCCAAACTGCCTCCTTAGCTGCTTCGCAAGCAGCAATATACTCAGCCTCCATTGTAGAATCAGCTACTGTTTCTTGCTTTGAACTTTTCCAGCTTACAGCACCTCCGTTGAGACAAAACACAAAACCAGACTGGGATATAGAATCATCCTTGTCTGTTTGGAAACTAGAATCAGTGTAACCTTTTACCACTAGTCTCTCTTCTCCCCCATATACCAAGAATGAATCTTTAGTCCTCTTCAAGTACTTAAGAATATTCTTGACAGCTGTCCAATGACCTTCACCTGGATTAGACTGGAACCTGCTCGTCATACTCAAAGCATATGACACATCAGGACGAGTACATATCATTGCATACATGATAGATCCAATTGCAGAAGCATATGGAATCTTACTCATGCGGTCCTTTTCATCCAATGTTTTAGGACTATTGTCACTCGAGATCGATATCCCATGAGACATCGGGACAAATCCCCTTTTAGCATCTTGCATCCCAAAATGATGCAGTACTTTGTCAATATATGTACTCTGATTTAGGCCGATCAATCTTCTGGATCTATCTCTATAGATCCTGATCCCTAATATATAGGTCGCCTCGCCTAAATCTTTCATTGAGAAATTTTTTCCCAACCAAGTCTTAACAGCCTGTAGAGAAGGTATGTCATTCCCGATAAGTAATATATCATCAACATATAATACTATGAATGCCACGTGGCTCCCACTAACCCTTTTGTAAACACAAGATTCATCTTCGTTTTGAATAAAGCCAAATTCCTTGACTGTCTGGTCAAAACGAATATTCCACCTCCTTGAGGCCTGCTCAGTCCATAAATGGATCGACGCAACTTACATATCCTTCTAGCATCCTTTGGATTGACAAAACCTTCAGGTTGTGTCATGTACACATCCTCTTCAAGGCTCCCATTAAGGAAGGCTGTTTTGACATCCATCTGCCAGATCTCATAATCATGATAAGCTGCTATTGCAAGCAAAATCCTAATGGATTTGACCATAGCTACAGGTGAAAAAGTTTCATCATAGTCAATACCATGAATTTGCTTGAAACCTTTTGCAACCAACCTAGCTTTATAGGTCTGAACATTTCCTTCCATGTCGATTTTCTTTTTGAAAACCCATTTGCACCCTATAGGTTTTACCCCTTCAGGTGGATCAACCAAAGTCCATACTTGGTTATCATACATGGAATCCATTTCAGATTTCATGGCTTCTAGCCATCTCTCAGAGTCAGAACTGTTCATAGCATCTTGATAGGTGAGGGGCTCATCTTGATCTATGAGCATCAAATCACCATTCTCTATTAAGAGAAATCCATAATATCTCTCAGGTTTATGGCGAATCCTACCAGATCTACGAACAATCTGTGTTTCTTGAGCAGTTTCATCTTGAATATTATCTTGAATATCCTGCTCAAGTTCCAATTCGGGTTCAACATTATCTTGTGGGTCTCGAGCTTCATCGAGTTCTATTTTCCTCCCACTGATTCTTTTGGAGACTAGCTCTCGTTCAAGAAACACAGCAGTGCGAGAAACAACTATTTTGTTCTCGGTCGGATTATAGAAGAAGTAACCCTTAGTTTCCTTCGGGTACCCCACAAAATAACACTTGTCTGATTTTGGTCCAAGCTTGTCAGAGATCATACGTTTCACAAACGCTTCACATCCCCATATTTTCATAAATGACATGCTTTGACGTTTCTCAGTCCATATCTCATACGGAGTCTTTTGAACCGCTTTAGTTGGAACTCGGTTTAGTGTATATGCAGCCGTTTCTAGGGCATAACCCCAGAAACTTATTGGAAGTTCAGCATGACTCATCATCGATCGTACCATGTCCAACAAGGTACGATTTCTCCTTTCAGAAACCCCATTCCATTGTGGTGTTCCAGGAGGAGTGAGCTGTGATACTATACCACACTCCTTTAAGTAATTCTTAAAATCATGGCTTAAGTATTCACCTCCTCGATCAGATCGAAGAGTTTTAATACTTCCGCCCATTTGCTTTTCTACTTCAGCTTTAAATTCTTTGAACTTTTCAAAGGATTCAGATTTGTGTTTCAAAAGATACACATATCCGAATCTACTGAAATCATCAGTAAATGTTATGAAGTAATAAAAGCCACCTCTAGCCATAGAACGCATTGGACCACATACATCACTATGTATTAGTTCTAATCGTTTGTTGGCCCTTTCACCTTGTTTAGTAAAAGGAGCTTTTGCCATTTTACCAAGTAAACAAGCATCACATTCATCGTATGATTCAAAATCAAACTTATCCAAAAATCCATCTTTATGTAGTTTGGATATGCGATTCTCATTTATATGGCCTAATCGACAATGCCAAAGGTATGTTTGATTTGAGTCATTTGCTTTAAGACGTTTATTCATATTATAGACGGGAGTAAGATCAAGATGTAGAACATATAAACCATTAAATAAACGCGCTACACCATAAGTTAAATCATTTAAAGCAAAAGAGCAACAATTGTCTTTTATTATAAACGAAAAACCCTTCTTGTCCAAACAAGAAATAGAAATAATGTTTCTGCAAATCGCAGGCACGTAATAACAGTTCTCAAGTTCTAAAATAAGCCCAGAGGGCAACGACAAATAATAAGTCCCTACGGCCAAAGCAGCAACCTTTGCTCCATTGCCAACGCGTAGGTCGATCTCTCCCTTTGCCAAAGATCTACTCCTTTGAAGTCCCTGCACATTAATACAAATGTGAGAACCACATCCAGTATCCAATACCCAAGATGTAGAAGTAGATAAATTGACTTCTATAACATGAATACCTGAATCAGAAATATTCAGAGATTTCACGTTCTTCAGACTTTCCAAATAAGCTGGACAGTTTCTCTTCCAATGACCTGGTTTCTTGCACCAGTGACAATCACCCTTATCAGGTTTAGCAACACCACCTTTAGGCTTGAGAGCTTTCTTGAAAGTGGGCTTGGAAGGAGCAACTGCATTAGATCCAATCTTTTTCTTGCCCTTCCATTTCCCCTTTCCCTTAGCACCTTTATTGCCCACCATCATTATGGGAGCATTCTCAGGTGCTTTTTGCATGTTGGCTTCAGTAGTTCTTAACAGTGCCAACAGTTCAGTGGGTGTTTTGTCTTGCTCGGTCATGATGAAAGTCATGATAAACTGGGCATAGTTGCTGTTCAAAGATTGCAATATAATATCTATTTGAGCCTCTCGAGAAAGCCCGGAGCCCAAACGGTCTAGGTATTCAAAATACCCAATCATCTTCTGAACATGCGGTCCAACCGGGTTATTTCCTTGCTTGCAGTTAAAGATTTCTTTGTACGTATTGAACCTTTCTTGACGAGCCTGTACTTGAAACATCGTCTGAAGATGCTCAAGCATAGCATAAGCATCCATATGCTCATGCTGCTTCTGAAGCTCAGCACTCATAGTTGTAAGCATGAGACAGGCAACATCTGTCGCATCATCAATATGCTTCTGGTAAGCATTTAGTTGAGCACGAGTTGCACCGTCACCAGGATGGACCGGTGGAGGAATTTCAACAACTTGGAGCTTACGCTCCTGCCTGAGGACAATCCTCAAATTCCTAGACCAGTCAAGGAAGTTTGTTCCTGTCAGCTTGTCCTTCTCAAGGACTGATCGCACGGAGAAAGAGTTGTTTGTGTTTTGTGCCATTTAATATCTACAATGTTAAAAATGCATAAGATAAGTTAGATTGTCAAATAATTAATAATTATGTTCAAGTGATTATGGTACATTCAACTTAATATACCTCCCACTATTTTGTTCAAACTAATAGCCCTTACTATTAATTCGGAAACTAATTTTCTAGTGAGCCAAGATCCATATTTCATTATGCCTTGAGTCAGCGTTGGCCAATTCTCCCAAAACATAACTATTTAGGTAGACAACATTTGTCAATTATATCACATATAATTCTTGGATAGTTTGGTGAACAACTATTGTTCTAATTTATCTAATAAATTTTTCGCCAAACTCTATGCTTCTAAGTTCACTATCCACAATCCTATTGTGACGACTTAGTTAAGTTGGACCCAATGATTAACATGACGAATATCACATTTATTCTTTCGCACCTAACCACGATTAAAAGGAGTCCTCTACTTTGGCAAACCCACCCCTTATGATCTAGGCTTTGATGAGTGTTAATTCATTGGAAAGCATCTAATTAACTTAATATTTTGTTAAGGGGTTTACTTATAAACGATCATGATCCTATCATAAAGAGATTCCCAATTCTTGGAACTAAATATTTCAAATCAAAATTCGTTGAATGAATGATTTCCAGATCAGAGGTTAACGCACAGACGGCATTATTGGCACCCTTTTTCTTACAGATTCGTGATCCGTTGTTGACAAAATCATTCAATCGTTGAATCAATGAAATTCATATTTAATTGCCGTGTTTCGTAAACACGAGAATCTCATGATCGTTTGTTTAATGTTCATCTTCCATCGTTACAGATTTTATCTTGTTTAAGCAGGCATGGCATGGATGATGTATCTAATACATACATTAATACATTATTAATCTAATTGAAGCATGCATCACAATGTATTCTACAGAAACATTCATACATCAATATGTAAAGTGCAGTAAGTAAACGTGCTTGGTTATGGCCTTTATCCTACATGATCCTTTCAAGCTTATGAAAGGATCAAGGTCAATCTATGGTGGAAAATATAAATACAATTACATGTCTTCATTCTCCTTGGTTGCTCCATTTCTTGGATCGTCCTTCAATCTTCAATTACATTACATTGAATAAATGAAAACAACTTGTACTTATGTACTTACATAATAAAACTCGAGTAACATTCGAGATTATACAATTACAAGAATGAAGAGAACGACATGCAAGTCGTATTTACAAAACCAAAACATAAACCATTAATCTAAGGGTCTTAAGGCCATAACCAGCACCATGCTCAGGTAAACAATTAAGAACACACAAATATATATATGCAGCAGGGGTCCGGGGGCGGCAGCCCCCGGGCGGGGGTCGAGCTGCTCGGTCAGCTCGAAATCAGAAATTTTTTTTAATTCCAGAGGACTATCCTTATTCAGAAATCATCGATTTCGAACAACAGATCATATCTTTTAGTCTCTGCCGCCACTGCATCATATACAGTTCCGGAACCATGTATCATATACATTCATATCATGTCCCAGTTTACAGATCGTGTCCAAACACTATCTGTCCATCAGTTTATATCACCACATAAACCAAACATCATGCATAACATACAGAATCGCTTACTGATCAGTCATAGCTGATTGTAAAACATACCTATTTATCATCAAATCACAATATATATAGCATAACAGAATCATATATGATCGACATAACATATTATATCGACATATCATATAACTGTATCAAGGTAGATTCATAAAACATGCATACATGCATCGAATGCAGTAAACATGTAACTAAATCAGCCCCTTATAAACCTGGCTCTGATACCATTGAAGGGTTTCGGGGCACAAACGCAGCGAAAAAGACAGATCCGAAACCCTAACCCATGGATCCGTGTACAAGACATGGCTAATAATGGATAAATAAAAATTTACCTTTCGGACCTTTACGAAGGCTGAAAGATGGAGGTTGCAATCACCATGCAGCCCTAGTAGCTAGATCCGCGTCTCTAAGGCAGTCCACACGAACGTCCGATCGTCCAACGATCGAGGGAGCCGGTACTAGCCGATGATGCTTTCCTCTCTCTCTCTCTCTCTTTTGCCTCTCAACAGTTGAGCGGCTAGGGTTTTCTGTGGAAAACGGATTTGTCAAAGATCATCCTAATCCAATACATCTCTATGTATTTATAGGGAGAGATAAGAGGTGGGCTTAACCGTAATCAGTTTGGCTTCTGATAAGACCAATCTGATTTGGTTTTATCATTTAAATTCGAATTAACCGTAATCAGTTTGGCTTCTGATAAGACCAATCTGATTTAAATTCGAATTATCCTTTAATTAATTAAGTCCAACTCAATTAATTAAATAACTAATTTCGAATCATTTAAATTCCGAATTTAAATTAATACTCCTTTTAAACGTTCTAAGTGTGTGACCCTTTAGGTTATTATTACGTTGGCAATAATTTTATTATCTTATAATAAAATTATAAACAATGAGCGGCATCTAGTAATACATCATTGCTACCCAAGTAATAATAATAATTGGTGATTCAATTAAACCTTTCGTGACTAATGTCTCCATGTAATATAATCCTTTTAACCTTGATATTATAGATTAAACTAGAGGCATGGGACGTGTCATCCTCTTAATAATTTAATCTTTATCTTCTTGATCGATGAGTAGACTATTCAAACAAATCAATATTTGAGCATGGCCATGCATTTCATAGTCTCACTCAAACAAGAGGCCGATAATATCGCTCCTAAAATTAGGAGGGTTAAATTCCTTCTAGATCATTCATATTTCTCACACGATTCATAATGAACCCAATACTATCTTTATCATTACCCGATTAAAGATAACTTTTGATAGAATCAAAGTACATTAATTTTCGTGTAGAAATATAATGATTTCAGGTCAGAGGACCATTACACCATTATCACAGTGAGATTACTTATGACACTTATTAATTCATTCCATGTAGAATCTCACAGTGGGTCTGTCCAGTACAATGTACTCTTACATTTACCTATGTATTGATTTTAGTATCTCTATACTAATGACCCATGAGAGGTGGTCATCAATCAATCAACATACTAGTTTCAATGTATTATTACTGTCCTAATAATAATAATACTCGACTAGGGACATTTAAGATTATTATACTATATATAATCTCATGTTCATATAGTTCGTATTAATAATCTAAGGACATTTATCATGCTAATATTTATAACGCAGTAAATACGAAGCATAATAAATTATTAATATAATCAAAAGAACATAATGTCAATAATACTGATCATTGTATTGCCTCTAGGGCACCTACACTAACAGAAACAACATGTCCCGTCCTCTATATTTTGAGAATGGCCAAAAATTTTCTCATATTTGAGAGGTTACTGTCGCAAAATTCTCAAAAAATGGCAATTTGAGAAATCGATGTGGTTGCGTTTTCATCAAAAAATGGCAAAATGGCAATTATAAGAAACCGATGTGGATGCTCTAAGAACTTGGAATTTTATTGAATATGTTATTCATAGTGGTTTTCCAAAACCACATAAACTACAGGTTGAATAGCTAGCTTACAATTTGGATTAAATATATGCTTGCATCATACTAGGGCATTAAAGTCGGCATAAAATGATGTTTATTCTAACTTTTGAGTCGTGCTTGATCATGTTGTGTTTGTGCACACCTATGGCATTTGAAGATTGGAGAAGCTCTTGTCTCATCTTGCCTTGATGCACTTATTTCATTTCTTAGTTGCTAATGACCTAGTTGGGTGAGCCGTACCTTGTGACTTATTAATATTACATGATATTTTGGGCAGCTAGTAGCCCTTGTCACCTTTAGTGCCTTGGATGAGGACAATCTTCTTCATGAGCCGGTGGACCGCAAACCAAGGAAGGTTTGATCACGGGACGGAGATAGGGTCGAGATCCAAGCAAGAGGGCGGACGGCGATCGACAAGGTCAAATCATTGTCGTCACTAGGTCAAGTTGAGATTAGGTCAGACCAACCCTTGGCTTGAGTTGGAGGTTGGGTTGGATTTTAACTTAAGACAGTTTAGTTTGAATAAAAGACTAGGTAATTAACTAGCAAGCAATCGTCTAGTATTTCTGTATTCATCATACTAATAAAAGTTAATTAGTTGCTTAAAATAGGGCCAGGGTATGTCCTAAGTTAAAAGCGGTGAGTTTATGGTAGTATCCTAAGAGCTAAGCATGTCATTTGATTGTTAGGATATGCACTAGTCAGACGGTTGTACTCATTTGTCAAGAGGACACATGTGGCATTGTCTCGTCTGTTAAGGGGGACGGGCAGCGTAGTCTCGTCTGTTAATTTTTGGGATCTAGTGATAAGAACGGGAGGTGCTCCTGTCAAAAGTAGGGAATGGGCCCTACAAATCTATCAAGTTTAGTACGGGTAGGGGGCTAGAGTAAGACTATGTGTCTCGGTGAGCGGGGATTACTGCGGGGCCACCTTGATGCTCGTAGCAACTTTTGGGTGAGGTCCGGAGCAGTAGGACTGCGGGGATCGGGTGTAGTGGTAAATGGGGACACCATTACTGATTGCAGAGGTGGAATTGGACCGAACAACTGCAACATCATTAGTCACTAGATGAAGGTTAGGAACGGGAAAGAGTATAAGAGTAGGATGCATGGTGAGGGATCCAACCCCACAATCAGGAGAAAACGAGCTTGATTTGGGAAGTATGTAGTATGGGATGCATACGCTTCCAAATCAAGTGTGCATTAGAGTAGGAGCATCATGTGCATTTTAGAATTGTGCATTAGATTCTTGGTCATGGCATACACCGACACTTATGTTTAGACTGCACATTTTTCTTTACATCGTTTTTGGTTGTTGAGTTTGGAGTCGCTGGTTTTATCAGTATTGCGTTAGTTGCATTCAACTGACGTGCCTACAGTTGCTTAGTGCATGACTATTGAATCATGGGAGCGGGAGGAACTTGAGTCGTGTGAAGCATCCAAGTGAAGAGTCATTGTCCAAGATCATTGTAAAATTTTATTGTAATAATTATTGTACAGTTTGGACATTGTAGTAACATTTATCGAAATAAAATTTTTTAATTTTCTGTACTTTTCTGTGTTATGTACTATTTGAAGTAAGATTCTGGTTTGCAACTCGAATTTCCAGAGTTAGGAATCCAGGGCGCTACAACACCCTCATACTAGAGGGATCAAGAACGAAGAGTCCTATGGGTTGAACTGATCCGAGGGACAAGAAGATGCCGTCCTCAAGTCACTACAAGAGATGGAGGACCACCACACTCGCATAGGGGAAGGCGAAAGACAATCTACCAGAGGCTACTGAATGCTCTGACCCCCTTCTCCTCCGACATTCTTGAAGCCCCGGTCCCGAGGAGCTTCCAGCCTTTAGCCTTCGAGACCTACAATGGGGAGTTAGATCTGGCATGATGATTCACAAAGCTTTGGATGCCCTCCTTTTCCATGCATTCCCTGCCACACTGCGGGGCTCTGCCCAAGAGTGGTACTCTAAACTTGCCCCGAACTTGGTCTTCTCCTTCGACCAGCTCGAGGAGAGTTTTCTTGCTCATTTCATGACCAGCCATAAGGACGAGAAGACGGGCGCCTCCTTGATTGACCTAAAATAGAAGGATGGGAAGTTCCTACGGGACTTCATCCAGATTCACAGCTGAGGCTAGTAGCTTCCTTTAGGCACAGCATCCGACACGACTTGTTGAAGACATCCATGGCCAAGAAACCACCCACGGATTTCCTCGACCTCCTCTTCCGCAGCGAGAAATATATTTGGGTTGAAGAGTCCCTACACCCGGGTGGCCGAAAGCAATCCCTGCCAAGAGGAAAAGTAAGATCGAAAGTTCTGATGCGCCCAATAAGGCTCAGAAAGACACCTTCGGGCAGAGGCGCCCTCCACCAGTGCCCCGATTCAAAAAATTCACTCTGCTTAACTCTAGTGTTTCTGATACCCTCATGGAAAAAAGGATGAGGGCCTAATCCGGCATCCTCCTCGGTCAAACAATGGGAATAAGAAGAGAGACTTGAGGTTCTACTGCCGGTTCCGTCGAGATCGTGGCCACGAGACTGACAACTGTCTGGCACTAAAGAAGAAACAGAGGCCCTTATCTGCAGGGCTACCTGTTCAAGTTCACTCGGAATGACCCAAGAAAATCTCCTCAGCCTCGCAGACCTAACAAGCTCCCGAAAACGGATTCTGAGCCTTAGGGCTGCGAAAAAATGGTCACCCTCCATTCTATAAATGGAGGGCCAATGGGGGGAGACTCAAACACATCCTGCAAGGCATTCATCCGGAAAGTTAATTTGGTCCACAACTATCCTCCTCCCCGAAGTCACGGACTGTCGGTCTCGTTCTCAGATGAAGACCTTGAGGGTGTCCAGATTCCCCACTGCGACGCTTTAGTCATCATCCTAACTATGGAGAACCACGAGGCCCGGTGTATCATTGTGGATAATGGAAGCTCGGTTAACATCTTGTTCCTCGCCACCTTCGAAGGATTGAAGCTCTCCCGGGAAAGGTTAAAGCCTGCGGGCTACTCCCTCCATGGCTTCTCTAGCACCCCAGTCTAGATCGAGCGGAATAAATCTAGATGTCATCGCTGGAAAATCCCCGACCACCTGAACCGAGCTTATTGATTTTGTCACGCCCCGCTTCCCAAAATACGGGAATACGAGCACGTAACGAAGGCACAACAAATGATTAGCATCATTCATAAGCTGTAACATTTAACTCAACAATATGTAATACAAATTCAACCACGCATGCTATATTGAAATCACATAACATAAATATTACATGAAATGTCTCATCAATAACCAACAAACGGAAAGAAACAAACTTAGGGTCAACAAAGCCCAAATACAAAATATGACAATAACAATTGTACTGGAATTTAAATGAAAAGGACAAGACAATTATTGTGGCCAATAATTCGGTTCCAATCCTTAGAAAGTCTTCTCACCAAGTCCTTCCGGCAATTCTTCCTGTGTACCTGCGAGCTCATGGTCTAGAGTGGGGGAAATATCCGTTAGAGCAAGTCATAGTCAGCAAGTAGTACAAGTAAAGAACAATAAAACATGAAATGTAAATACCAATGAACGAGGAACAAGTACTATATCAAGTGATAATGAAATTATTGATAACGAGGCAAGGTCTATTGTCAACAGTTTAACAAGTAACAATACAATAAAACAAGATTTCAAGTCGGTAACAATAATCGAGATCAATGAAGTGTCAATCCAGATCTGTCATATTTTATTATCTTATCTAATGCACGTAGTACTGTGTCCCATACCACATGTTCGGTGCATACAAGCAGTGAAAGTTTAGATTATAGTGGTGAACTCTACAGACGATGTACACGGTACGATAACAATAATAAGAATCCACAATCCACGATCCATAACATGAATTTATCCACAAGCCGCTACAAGATAACAAGATAACAAGATAACAAGATAACAAGATAGGGAAACACGGGCCCCTCATCCGAGTACAGTCATTGATTGTTCACTATGAAATCAACGCTTATACCCCGGTTTATTATTAATTTATCAACATGAAACATGAATGTTCAATCAATAGAATAGTGTCAAGAAACGGTATGAACGATGCATCAATGATTGTACAATGAACGATATGCAATGTAATGCAAGGTTTAAACAATTTACAATCAGCATGAAAAATGTAATTTCTGGACAGCAAGACGTTGCTGTACAAAAGTCGACTTTCCCACTGCTACGGGGTAGCGAATCAAATTCCGTTAGAGGTTCTAGAAATTAGACTCTCTGCCGGTTTGAACACATATTCACACGATACATTTAGACTACAGTAAATGTGTCTACTAGTTGGTTCTTCACGAGTTTACTGTTCAGACAACAACTCAGCATCATCTTATTATACGTGTAATTCCACTAAAAACTTAACTAAAATTCTGACAAAAATTATAATTAAGTTCCTGACATTGTTAAATAACATTCTTAAAATTATCAGGTTCAATTTTTTAAGTTACCTTACTGTTCCAATTAGTTTAATATGGTGATGTAATTTTAAATAGCAAATCTGTAGTTTCGACAGTACAATAGAAAAACTTGAATATTTTGTATTCTACAAGTTGGATTGAAAAGCCGTCAAATGGTATGAATTCCTAACACAGAGGGATACCACCTTTGTTCAGAAACTTCTAAATGATTCTAACCGTAGATGGGTCAAAAGTTAAGGTCTTTACTGGTCTAGTGTTTTAACTATAGTTTAGGGTCAAGTTAGCATATATATATAACGGGTATGGAAATCTATCTAAAAATTCACAAAATTTATTTTAAGACTCTCAATCATGTCTAGTGACATTCAAGTTAATTTCAAGTTTAAATTTTCTATTAACATGGTGTTTCGGTTAGTGAAAATGCGTCGATGTGCTCATGAATAACAATCTAGAATTTAAAACCCAGCGGTACAAAATATGTGATAACTTGTTTTCTACAACTCGGAATCCAGATCCATCGAATGTTCTAGAAACTAAGTTCAAGGGACTCTGACTTTCATTTCCAAGGTTTAATCTAATTCCAACAGTAACCAAGTCAAAATCTCAAACAACATGGAGTAACCAGCAGGCCAGCAAGTCGATTACTTATAAATTAGTAACAAACATTGTGCGCATGCATATAACTCTATGGAAACAATTAAAAGGGAATTAATCTCAGTCATTGTGGTGGAATTCTACCATTAACAAGACATCATAGCATGAATATCATATCCAATCGAAACAAGCATTCAATCATCATTCTTTACATGTATGTTTCTGATCTATGTGTGGTGTATGCATATGACGATATGTAACAAGGCCTGGGTTTGAACTGAGGGGATGGCACAAGAAAAGAACTACTACTTTGTTTCGCTGATGAATTCGTAGTAGTCTCTTGAAGGGTATCAAAACAATCATTATACGATAATCAAGTGGAACTACTTGCGGGGATCAACATAATTCCTTGAACAAGAATAAAGAAAACTAGTTCAAGAGGAAACTTGCCTTTCACGTGACAATTTCGATAATAAGAGAATAAGGGGACGAGAGTCCCGACAGCAACACACGGCAACCGGCGTACACAGCAACACGTGCAACCTACATACCCCACAGTTGCTGCAAGAGATGCAGCAACAACAACAAGGGTGATAGTGGCAATACACAGCAATGACGACGACGGCGGCCACTGCAGCGGTGGTCGGCGGGTGGCGAGAGTTGATGGGTGCTGCGATGATGAAGGTGAAGGGCGACAAGAACGATGGTTGACGACAGGGCTGGAGGTAGCGGGGGGATGACGAGGGTGATCGACGAGGGCAACAAGAACAGGGTGAGGGAGATGATCAGGGTGTTTGGTGGTGCAGCGGGATGGTAGGTCGATGGTGGTAGGGGCAATGACCGGGGAGAGGTGATGGGGTGCAGGCGGTGGTGTTGGTGTGGAGCGAGGATGGCAACGGTAATGGGTGGCTTCGGGATGCATTCGAGGGGTGCAGTCGCAGAGGAGGTCAAGGATGGTGGGTGCTAGGGCGATGGAAGTCGACAACAATGGCAGGGATGGTGGAGGTCGGGACTGTGGGGCGGCGGTGCACAGGGACGCGAGGAGGACTGCGGTGTTGGATGAAGGGGACGAGGTGAGCGGGGCTTGGGATGGTGATTGAGTTTCAGAGCAGGAAGAGAAGAGGAAGAAGGTGGAAGATGAAGGGGCTAAGTTGATTAATAATTAGATGGTGATTAGGGGTAGTTAATTTAGGATTGATGGAGAGATTAAGGGTTTTAGTTAGGATTTAGAGAAATGGGGTAGTGGTGAGGCAGTAAAGTTGGGAATTGAGGGGGTGAACGTTGAGAGGGGATTGATTTGGTCAATTGGCAGATAATAGGGGAATTGGGTTACTGGGTTTAGGTTAATGGGTTAGGATCCAACAAGAAATGGGCTTGGGTTAACAGGTTAGGATCCGACAAGGGGAAATAAATAAATTAGTTGGTTAAATTGAAAGAACTAAATGAAATAATGTAATATATGGACCAACACCTCATACAAAAACAAATAGAGTGTACAAGGATTCCAGAATTCAACAATGAAAAGAAATGGATTGAAAGAAGAAAAATAACAAAAAATTATTATTAAAATAATAGATTACAGGAATAAGAAGAGGGAAATAAATACAAAAGAAAATTCTAAAAATCGGAAATAGAGGTTACATATTTCATGGTGGTCGACGTTAAAATGGCTTAAAATGCCATTCTTAGGTGCCTCAATCTCACTTCTCTTCCGGCAGTACCCTCGGCATATCATATGAGGATGAAGTTCCTGACAAAAGCTGGGGTCGGGGTTATCAAGGGTAATAAGAGGCCATTCGGGCTTGCTATACAGCAATAGTGGGGGGCTAGGTCCTCCCTCCAGATGCAGTCGAACTCCCTTTTGAATGGAGTTCAATCTGCTTCGAACCAGTAGATGAGTTGGACGAGGTCCACTTCTACGAAGCAGGCGAGACCAAATAATTCCTAGTGAGCAAGACCGTGCCTACTGGCCTCAAAAAAGATTTTACCAGCTACGTTCGGTAGAACAAGGTTTTATTCGCATGGACCCCCTCAGACATGCTAGGCATATCAGGGACTTGATCATGCATAAGCTAAGCATTAATCCGGAAAACAAATTGGTACAACAGAGGCACAGCACGTTTGCCTTCGAAAGGCAACAAGCAGTAAAAGAGGAGGTTGAGAAGCTCATCTCAGCTCGCTTTATCCAAAAATTCAGCTACCCGAAGTGGTTGGCCAATGTTGTGTTGGTGAAGAAAGCCAGCAAAAAATGGAGGATCTGTATTGACTTCATAGACCTCAATAAGGCGTTTCTGAAGGACCCCCTTCCTTTCCAAGCATCGACACCTTGATTGGTGCGACATCCGAGCATGATCTCCTCAGATTCATGGATCCATTCTCCGGATACAACCATATTCGGATGTTCCCTCCCGAAATCTTGAAGACTTCTTTCGTGACCAACGAAGGGTTGTATTTCAGCCTCAAGAATGCGGGAGCCACCTATCAGAGGCTGGTGAACCGGGTCTTCAAGTGCAGATTAGCCGAAATATGGAGGTATACATTGATGACATGCTTGTCAAAAGCCTTAGGGGAGATGACCACTTGAAAGACCTAGAGGAAGCCTTCGGCGCCCTAAGAAAGCACAACAATGAGGCTCAATCCATCCAAGTGAACCTTTGGCGTGACTTCAGAAAAGTTCCTTAGATTTATGGTTACCAATGAGGAATATAAGTGAACCCCAAGAAGATTCGGGCCATACTAGACATGGTCCCTCCTAGGAATGTCAAGGTGGTTCAGAGGCTAACCGGTCGATTTGCAGCCATCAAGTGTTTTCTCTTGAAATTAGGAGAGATATCCTTGTCATTCTTCTAGGCCCTCCGGGGGGCAAAGTCCTTTAAGTGAGGAGAGCCCCAGCAGGAGGCCTTTGACCAACTGAACGAATACCTTTCCAATCCCTGTCTCCTCAGCAAAGTCGAGCCGGGTGAGATCCTTTACCTCTACTTAGTTGCATCAAAGCACGCATTCGGCCCCGTCCTGATCAGGAAAGAAGATAGGGCGCAAAGGCCTATTTATTATGTCAGCAAAGTCCTCTGCAATGCTATACTCCGTTATGCCAGAATGGAAAAGGTGGCCGACGCTTTGCTCATGGCTGAACAGAAGCTGCGGCCCTATTTTTGGGCCCATTATATCTAGGTCCTGATGGACCATCCTCTCAAGCAAGTCCTCAACAAACCAAAGAACTCCGGTCGATTAATCGAATCGTCCATCGAGCTTAGCAAGCATGACATCAATTACAAATCGAGGACCACAATCAAAGGGCAGGCTTTCGCCGAGTTCATAACCAAGTGCAATATTATGGTAGCTTCCAAGTCTAAGAAGATAAATCTGTATGGAAACTCTATGTGGATGGTTTGTTCTGCGAAGAAGGATGCAGAGCAGGGATAATACTGAACGGTACGAACAACTTCGTCCTCCAATACTCCTTGTTCCTCAACTTTCGAGCCTCTAATAACAAAGCTGAGTATGAAGCACTAATCATTGGACTCCTCCTAGCCCGTAAAGCATAGGCCAAACGGGTTAAGGCATACTGCGATTCCCAACTCGTAGTCAATCAAGTCTGTGGGGAATACGAGGCCCATGGTACCCGAATGGCCCAATACTTGGTGCACATCCGGCTCCTCCTGGCAAACTTTGAAGAGACTTTAGTCGTCCAGATCCCGCGTGAATAGAACAGCTAAGCCAACATTTTATCCAAGTTGGCATCCTCTTGTTTCGAGGGCCTCAATCACAAGGTGATGGTTGAAGTCCTTGTCCGACCGAACGAAGGGTTATGGGTCCCCTCGTACTCAGATGGCTAAAGTTTATTGAACCGAGCAAAAAGGAGAAACTAGCCCCCAACTAGGAAGGCCCATACAGGATCTTCAATGTGCATACCAACTTAAAGACCCAGGGGGACATGGTAGTCAGGAGAATCTGGAATGCAGAACATCTGATGATGTTTCACGAAGGCCCCTAGCGGTCTATTTGTAATAAGGCTCTAAAAGTCGGAGAATGTAATAAATGCTCACTATTCGGTAGCTAATGAATAAAATTTCATTTAAAAAACAAGTTTGTATTTTTGGCCAAAACATTGATCCCCAGACAACACCCTTCGATGTGGTATTCTGGCTTCGAGCCTTACTCAGATTTCACTGGATCAAGGCTCCTTCCTCATGCGTAACCCTCGACATGGTGTTCAGACTCCTGGCCTTGCACGGATTTCACCGCAACAAGGCTCCTTCCTCTTGCCTAGCCCCTCGACGTGGTGGTTCGACTCCGAGCCTTGCACGAATTTTTCCATGAGTCTCCCTCCTCACATCTAGCCCCTTGACGTGGTGCTCCGACTCCGAGCATTACACGGATTTCACCGCAACAAGGCTCTTTCTTCGCGCCTAGCCCCTCAGCATGGTGCTCCGATTCCGAGCCTTGCACATAGCCCTTCGGCATGGCGCTTTGACTCCGAGCCTTGTGCAGATTTCTCCACAAGGCTCCCTCCTCATGCCTAGCCTGCCGGCATGGTGTTGCGACTCTAAGGCATACACAGATTTCACCACAAGGCTCTGCCTTGCGCTTAGCCCCTTGGCATGGAGCTTCGACTCCGAGTCTATTACAGTTTTCTCTCGCTAAAGGCTTCGACTCTTCGCACGTTGTCAAATGCAAAAAAACCATTGCCAGCGCCTCGTTCCTCGACAAGATACCCCGAGCAACTCAAACAGAATAACATCAGTTCATGCTTACAAAGATGCAAAAAAAATTCTTTTATTAAACAAAATAATTACAACAAGGGTGGTGTCTAGTTCGCAGTTGGCAAATCAAACACAAAACATGCAAGAAAGTTACGCCTGAACATTCTTATAGGCAATCTCCTGACTCAAAGCACCAAGCCGCCCGAACCGCCGACACATAGAAGATGCTTCATAGGTGAGCGTCGGAGGTGAGGTGGAGGCCGACCGACCTAAGCACAAAGATTATCTGCAGGCCTAAACAGACAAATGATCTTTGCAAAGAATGTCCATTTGGTCTCGGTCTTCGGAACTCCCGGAGGAAGGTCAAATCTTGGAACTCAGGGTAAGCTTGTTGAAGTTCAACTCAGATACCCCGATCTTCTCCGGGTCCCTTTGGATCAGTGCTGTCAGCACGGGAAGAACCAGCCGAACCAAATGCCCCTAAGTTCCGTTGAAAGGACACAGTCAAGGAAGACCATGTCTCTCGGAACCCGGGGTAAATTTCAGATCTTGGAACCTGGGACAAGTCAGCCGGAGCAACACGTCGAGACGCTGATCCCCTTTGAGAAAAATGCTCGGACAGTGGGGTGAGCATTCCCCGACCATGCTTTAAAGGACTTACCCTTGTCTGTACCGACCCTCGAACTACCATTCGAGGCGCTCTGCAAAATACCCCCTGGGAGCTCAGTCATTCAGAAGAGCAAAGCGATGAGATTTGTGTGCCAACTACTTGAGAATGGGGAGATTTATAATCTTCCTCACGGAGCACTCCTGGATTGAAGTAAACTTCCTCATTTATTACAGTCAACGTTTCAACTTCCAAGATGAAAGATGCCTTGATTACTACAAAGAGTGACATAAGCCAACACACGTGATAGCTGACATAATGATTCGAGAAATGAAGAGAAACATAAGAGTATGGGGCCACTATCGCTGAGGGAGAAGCCTCATTTATTCATCCCTCGGTTCGAAAGCCCAAGCTAGAACATCTCTCCAAATAGGAAAATATGAGTTCCTTTCAAACACTTTATTCATTCTTAGAAATCAAGGTACGATGGCAGTGGTTAGTCTGCGAGATGGCAAAAACATAAGAAAGGGAAGAACCTAAAGTCTATTGCTTGGAGGAAGACCCCTTCTCAAAGATAGGAGCGGTGTGAACGTCTTCGACCTAAACGGCGGGGTCGGCCAGCTCATGGTTCGCCAAATCCTTTCCTCCAGTAACTCAGATCGACTCGTTCATCCCCGCATCGAAAGAAAAGTCCCGCAGGTCGAGATCTGGGTAATTTTTCTTGACATGATCAAAGGCACAATCGTACCCTTTGTCTTGACCCCTGACGATGCAAGAAAGGGCGTTGTCAATTTTCGCTGCCATTTCCTTCTCCTTCGCCTGTCACGCCAGCCTTTCGCCATCCAACTCTTCTTTTTCCTTCAGAAGAGCCTCCTGAGCAACCTTCTCCTCCTCAAGTTCCCCCATCAAATCCTTTATTGTGCACTAAAGGTTGGTATTACAGCCCAGGAGCTCCTTCTCACCCACCTCGGCCGTCTTGGCTCACTGAATGAGCATCTCGTGTCTCCACTTCAGTTTGGCCCCATCGATCACCGCCTACAGTTGACCATAAGCTTAGCAAAAAGAGTATTTTTAATTGGAAAAGAAAGTATCCGAGTACCTGTCACATACAGAGGTCCTTACTTGAACGGAAGCTTGGGCCAAATGCCCGTAAATGATCTCCTCCGACACATTCTCTAGAGCCCTTCGGTCGCGAGGAGTGGCGAGGTGGTCGACCACCTGAAGAGCATTGGCACGTTCAGCCAGCATGTCTGCCTTGGTCACAGACCAGGATGGTGCCCAAACCTTCGCAGGTGGTGGTCACTTCGAAAACGCCGCTGATACCTTCGGGGAAGTGACAGGAGGCTTAAGGTCCTCCTTCACGACTACTTCGATCTCCTTGGTCTTCGGAGGATCTAACTCCTTAGGCTTCCGGGGCTCGGTTTCCTTGGACTTCCTCCTGTTGGGGTCCCCTCTTGTTTCTAAGGGGGGGACACTTTTGCGCTTGCTCCTTCGCCTATGCCTGATCCTTCGCCTTTGCCTCAGCCCTCAAGGCTGCGTGCCTCACCTTCAACATTTCATCGGGCACCATCTTCGTTCACCGAAAGGATTGAGCAAAGGCAATGAGGATAAAGAGAAGCTGAGATAAAAATGAAGCGAGTGAACATAAATGAAAGTATTGGAGAACATATAATGGAAAAGAGACATCGATCATTGCATCAAGCACGTGACTCCACGTTACACGTGAGTGCGAATGTGAAGCAAGCATGCAAATTCAACTCCCTTTTGCCTACCCCCTCGGCATGACACTTCGATTCTGAGTTGAATTTCTGATTTTTCCGCAACACGGCTCATTCCTCGTGCCAACCCCCTCGGCATGGCACTCCGACTCCGAGGTTGTCACAGAAATAAATGTGAACGGGCTTTTCCCGTATCTCACAAATTTAGCACGGTTATCTCCATATGTCATTGAAGGACTAGGATTTGAACGAGCAATTTTTTATTACTAAGAAACAAGTTACATTCGCGAGGTTAAAAAGTATATTACATACTCAAGGCACAAGGGCCTAACCCCAGGGTCTCCCTCGACAAACTCTGACCGCATGTTCCCTACATCAGTCGCCGATGACAGGTACCTAACACGAAAGATTCAGGACCCCCTCCGGACATTAGAAATGCTAGAAGATTCGGCCACTCCAGTTTGGGCGTCCCTAGGTGCTCCTATTCGGGAACGGGACCCCGAATATGGATTCCGCCTCGAGAACGGGCTCCAAAAGGCAAACGTCGGGCCCGTCACTCTGAGCTTAACCCTTAACCGATATATCTCCAATTTCCTCTCCATGAGCATCCGCCTAAAAACAAAGTCAGAGGACTGCCCCCAGCAGAAAAAATGCTATATCCCCCTTGGCTCGGGCAAGAACCAAGCTAACATCAAAGACAGACGCCTTTAGGAGAGCTTACTCTTCCGCCACCTCTTGCGACCTTCAAATATGGTAGCCAAACACTCCTTCCCTGTCTATCGCTTTCTTTCGAAGACGAATGATAGTGTCATTAGCTTGACATAATTGATTTTAGAGGGTCCAGATCTCTTCTTGATACCCACACTCGCGAGGATTGTACCTCACAATCTGACCAACAAAACAATCATCTTAAAATCCGAACCAATGTGCAGGGTGCAAAAAATGGTTGGAAGTTGAATGAATTTCCATTAAACAAAAGAAATTACAAAGGAGCAGTGGCTAGACTGTAGTTGACATCAATACAAAAAGAAGGAATCAAGAAATTGGCTAACAGGGGGTGCACCTCCCGGGAAGAAGCACGAGGCACCTCAATCTTTACCACCTCACGCTTGGTATCAGGTTCCTCATTACCCGAAGGTATATCTGTGGGAGTCAGAGGTACATCTCGAGGGGTCAGAGGGGTACTATCAAGATCCATCTCGAAGCAAAGATTACTGAGATCGAGGTCGGAGTATCTCTCCTTGACGTGTCTGAGAGCCCGGTGATAGCCCTCGTCCTGCCCGGCGATGATCCTGTCCAAAAAGCCTTCGAGCTCCGTCTTGAACCTCGCTTGCTCCTCCTATAAGGCCTCCTTCTCTGCCATCACGATCCCTTGGTCAAAGGCCCCATCCTCAAAATCCTCCTCCAACTCCTTTACCCTCTTCTCAAGCACCTCCACGTGATGCTTCTCCTCCTGCTACTTTTGAGCTTGCCATTGCTCATGTTCATATTGTCTCTTCACCTCCGCCCCCCTGAAGTATGTCCTGTAGGAAGAATGTAAAACTCATTAAAAAAATTACAAGGGAAAAAATGGTTAAACACATATGTTCAAGACCAAGCCCTTACCCCGACGGAAGCCAGGGTGAACCTGAGGTAGCTCGAGTCAACGGTCTCCTGGGTCAGAGCCCTCTTGTCCCTCGAAGAGGCTAGGTTGTCCACCACCTCAATGGCCACATGTGACTCCATTATGGAGTCGACCACTTTCACTGCCCAGTCGGGCCTAAAAGTCTCGTTGAGCTTATCAGGGATAAAGGTCTTCAACAAAGTGCGGAACAGGGGGAGAGGAGACCCAGCCAGCTCGGTGGTCCTTAGCGATCGCTCGCTTGGGGGAGCCCTTGGAGATTTCTCCAAGTCATGGATGACAAGGACCCCTAATCTCTTCTCCCTATTCGGCCTCCCTTTCGGAGGTACTTCCGAGACCGAGACCATCTCCTTTCTCTTCCCCTTAGGATCCCTCGCTGCCTTCTTCTTCTCTAGCTCGGCCTGCAGGACATTAGTAATGACATTGTCTACCATATATGTACGGAAATAAAAGTGTTAAAACAAGACCAAAGAATCATGCGAAGAAACTAAGTCTAAGAACATACGAGGAACATAAGGGCTTGTGCCGCAGGCTGCTAGCTTCGACTCCATAATTTTTGCCCAATCTATGATGCTACTGTCGAAAAACCTCTTAAATTTGTCCTCCTTCTCCGAAGTGAACTCTATCTGCTTTGGACTCTTCATATCTGGGAACTTATACAACCACCTTGTGGGAATATCCTAAGGCTCGGGACTGTAGACAATGAAGTACTTCGATATCGGATCCTTTATAAAGTCCGGATGGTTTGTGTACCACCCGATACTTGTTACGGGGAGAGAGGTACCACCGATACTAATACCTCGGAGAAGTGCTTAGCCCCAAGCACGTCTGGAAGTTCTTGGCTTAAGGGGAATGTTCTTCAATGATCATAGCATAATGAAGCTCATCTGCTGGTTCCATGAATTGGACCCGTATTGTAAGGGACTCATCCTCGCCTAATTCAGAACCTTTTTGATGAACAGATGCAGGGAGGCATAAGCTCGAAGCAAACATGTCAGGTGGAAACATACAGAATCACACTGAGAGGTTATCAGTTGGCCGAACCCCAGCACTCGAAAGCAGTAGTACGTACTTTCAGAGGAAATGGTATGCCTCCTAGAGGATCACGAGGTCATCCCCACCAAAGTGTTCTGTGTTTGGTCCGCCTTTATTGTAACTCCCATTTTTGATTGTACTAGATTGTATTCTTCCCTAAAATTGTATTCTTGTAAATTCTATTTTTAAATGAAATTTTATTCCTTCTCTTGAATCTGAGTTGTATTTCTCTTATTTTATTTCCTTTTGAACCCATTCCTAAGCCCAACCCAACCCAATATTAGTATTTTCACTTTATTTAAATCTTGAGCCCAACTATTGAAGCCCATACTACTATTGGATCTTCTTTAGATACCCAATTAAACCCATTAACCCAAACCCAAAATTTCCCTCATACTTGCTTGTTGACCAGATTAACAAATCCCTCACGTTCTCCCTCAAATCTCTCTTTCTCACTCCCCCACTAATCCTAAGCACCCCATTAATCCCCTGATTCTTTCCCCTATTCTTATCTCAACAGTAAAAACTCTAACCTCTTCATCTTCTCCCCTATACAAATCTCAAAACCCCCATTATTGTTTAAACCTCCAAACCCCAACCCTTCTTCCCCCTTCACTGTGCAACCCCTGATCATCCTCTCCCTCCTCTGATCACACCCCGACTGTCAACCTCGACCGCCTTCACTCCTCGCCACTACCAACCTTCGACCTCTAGTCATCGCAACCTACTCCTCGTCGACCCCTCTGCATTCATCCGAGCACCCACAGTCGACCCTCATCCTCATTGCCGCATCGCTCCGCCCTCGACCATCGCTCCCCGATGCCCTACGCCTCGACATCTGAACCCATCGAAGCTTCCATATCCGTTGATCCCACCACCTGCACCATCATTCTCATCCTCTACCATCGACCTCCCGCCACCGAAGCACCCATCACTGCCTCCTCGTCTTCAGCCTACGGACCACAGCAACCTTCGGCCTGTCTCGCTGTCTCGTCCTCTCCCCCGACCACCAAGCCCTGCTGCTTGCTCTTCCAGCTTACCACCGTTGAAGCCAGTGCCGAAGTCTCTGTGATGCAGCCATTGCTGTCTTGGTTGTACGTGCATTGCACGTATAGTTGCTGCCATGTAACTTGCACGTGCTTCGTTGCCTGGGATCCTAATCCCGTTATTCTTATAATTGGTATCGTCATCATATTAAGGCAAATATTCTCTTGTACTTCTTGTTGTTCCATGCAAGCTTTGTTTTGAATCACGTAAGTAGACCTTTTATTGATCCGTCGTGAGATAATCTCGTTTTTCACCCCTTGCACTCATTGATTCTCGTTAATATCTATTATCCCCCTGAATTATTGTTGATCTCATAACCCGTAATTCGATCATGAATACTCCTTCACATTATATGCACTACACGAACACAAGAATTGGAAACATATATTTGAATGTTTATAAATAGGTGATCGAAGAATTTGATGAATAGAATGCTTCTAATTGCATATGATTTTTTGGAACTAACTACCATGAAATGCCTCGTAATTGTAGAAATCTCATCCCAATAATCAAGTAGAACTTCTGTAAATTGATTGCCATAGTATTGTATAATTGCATATTTAAATAGTCGACAATTAACATGAAATTACTTGTTGGCCTACTGCCTATTTAATATTGCATTGAAGTTTTGAATCACTTGTTGTGTGAATTTGATAAAATCTTGTGAATAGCTTCTGTATCCCCATGAGTCTACTTTCTAAGACTTTTGACGGATTTGGAATCTGATCTGTAACTTGTAAGATATCATACTTTTAATACTGTTGGGATGCAAAATTCCAGACTTTTGATTACAAGAATATTGGCATGAATTATTGATTAAAATAGATGCTAACAGTAAAATTTAGACTTGATATTAATCTAGACATAACTAGACATGATTAGGAGTCACCTTAAATTTTTGTAGAATTATTTGATAATTTTTCTGACTTAATATATTTATGCAAACATGATTCCAGATTGCCGCCTGCGTGCTTGTTCAGTAAACAACCATAGTTTGGACCTGATTCTATTTGTCATTGGTTAAAACTTATTGAATAAGAATCATAGCTCTGTGTATCTGGAATCCAGAACATCTGACGTTTTTGCAATTCAATTTACGAATTGCAAGATATTTAATTTTTTGTACAGTGATGTCTGAATTCCAGAACACGGTGTAAAATATACATCACCCTGCTTAATTAGCTGAAACAGTAGATTAATTTAGGTATTAAAATCTCAAATTTATTTCACTGATATTTAACACTTTTAGGAGTTTAAATATGATTTTAATGAAATTTTTAAACGATTTTACAAGTTACTTTTGTTTATAAGCATTTAGCTTATACATGCTGCCTGAACATATAATCAGTAAAGAACGAGATTATTTGCCTAGTTTTTGCATTTTTAATACATCGTGTGTATATGTGCTGGAACCGACAAGGAGTCTAGTTTCTAGAATCCTTGAAAGAACTGGATTTTCTTTCTTGTGGCAGCGGGAAAGTTGATCTTTGTGCAGTAACGTCAGACTACCCAAACTTGGGACTTGAAATTGTTTATACATGAATATGTTATTTCTTGCACTTATGACTTGAAGCACATTGCATAACCCTTGGTATCTCCCTGATTATGTCCCGACTTTGTTCCCATTGTTGCACCATGTTTAATTACTATAAAAGAATAAGTATCAAGCTAGGTTTTAAGGGAAAGACCTAGTAATGGAATATATAGGAAATTGTACTCGACAGGGGGCCCATGTTTCCTGCAATGATGATGTATGATTACAAGTTAGATGGAACTAAGTGCCACGTAGAACTAAGTTCCACGTCATGGGTGACGGGGGCCACCTTTAGCCTCTACGGGGGCCACCTCTAGACTCCATTACAAGAACATATGATAACCTGATGACACGTCGTGTGGAACTAAGTGCCACGTAGAACTAAGTGCCACGTCATGGGTGACGGGGGTCACCTCTAGACTTCATTACATGAGTACATGATTCCCGAGTACTTGACCCTGTATAATCCGCCACTAGAGTCTAAACGTAACATGCTTGTATATACTCGACCTGTGGTATGGAATGCAGGATTGCGTGCATTAGTTAGGATTTATAAAAGATTGCTAGACTTGAGATTAACTCTGAACACGTGCATGATTCATGTTTACAAGTTAGGTTCCCTGCTTATAAGTTACTTGATTCTCGTTTACAAGATTGCCTGATCCTTTACACGTTTACAAGTTTAAAAGATTACACGACTCATGTTTTCAAGTACATGTTACATGTTTATAAGTTACAAGATTTCTGTTTACACGACATGCTTCCTGTTACATGATTCCTTGTTCGCGATTAGTTATATTTGAGACTTGATCAGTTCTTGTTTTCTTCTTGTTATGTATATTGTTTTCCGTTATCATGTTTGTTCCGTATTTGTATTTCCAGTTCTTATTGCTTTCCCTGTATCTTGTTCTCGTTCCTATTTTTTCTTGTACAACTTGCGGCCCGTAGCTTGCTTTAACAGGTACTCCATCCATCTTTCTTTTGAGTTATGTTATACAGGTACAGTGATGGGTTACTAAAAAGAACACGTCGAACTGTTATTGCATTGCATATTCTCAAGCTATTTGGTAAGTTCTTGCATCTCAGATAGTGGTTATTGTATTATATTCTTGTTTATGTGATTATTATTGCATTGTTGAGTTTACTGGTATTGTACAGCTTATGAATGATATGAGTTGGCATACTTATATCATTCGCTGGGCCTCAATTATGCGCCAGTGTTCACGTATTATAGGAAGCGGGGTGTGACATTTATCTTCGGTTTGTTTAGAGTCGACGGTTGCACACCGAAATGGACCACGTCCTTCTGATCTTTCGGATACATCCGAACAAACTTGCGGAGCATCGGTTGCAACACATCCCCCTTGTATTTGTAATCCATTGACTCGTATTCCGAATCGGGGGAAAGGAGCCTCCTCTTCTTCCTTGTTGGGCGATGAACACGAGGAGGGGCGACGGCTACTACGCTACCAAGGGACGATGAACGAGACCTTGGGACTCCCTTCGACTTCCTCCTCCCTCATTTCCCCTTGGCACCCCTCTCCTTCTTCCTCTTCCATCACCTCGATGCGTTCCTCCCTCTCCTCCTTATCACCTTTGAGATATCCTCTCTCCTTTGTATCAATCCCTACCATAGTCTCAGGGCGATCATGCTCTGCACTGTCTGAACCTGAGCACACCTCAATCTCCATGTCCTCATCCTAATCCGAAGAGGGAATTCGAATGAGCCTCGACCTATCGTGCTCGCCTCCCGGCGAGGGTGGATGAGAAAAACCTGAAGGTGATCCGCTTTTGCCAAAGGATGAAGCAGAACCACTCGACTTGCCACTACATATGACAAATAATATCTGGCTGTCGACTTAAAGAAAAGAAGAATCTCCTTCGAAGAGAGAGAAGCTCTGACTGAAAAAAGAGAAAGTAATCTTTGTAAATGAGACGTGGAGGGGAACTTATAGAGAGGAACACGATTTCTTGAATGAACATGGTCACATGACACCTCCTCGGTAACTTTAATATCGTGTAATGGCTACTCAAGGGTCGTACGAGGTCACGTTAATGCCAGGGCTGACGTCATTCATCCATCCCGTAACTCTCAAACATCTTCGCGATGATCTCATTCTTCGGCGTGGCATTCTGTGTCACGCTTCGCTTCCCAAAAATATGGAATACGAGCACGTGACGTTGGCCCAGTGAATGACTAACGTTATCCATAAGTTGTTTATCCGATCAACTCAATAATAATAACAATACAAAAACAATTGGGCTGGCAATAATAATAACCACATGAACAATAATACTTGGAATAAAACAATATGAAATATCCAAATACAATAATCCAACATCTGGAAACAAATAATAATATTCGGGCCATAAGCCCAATACAATAATAAATCCAATCACAATAATAATAAGTCTCAATACACTAATTTCAATAAAATAATAATCAATTAGAAAGCATAAATCTTTAGAAAGCTTGTTCTCCAATTCTTGCAGGTAATTCTCCTTCAACACCTGTCAACACTTCATCTAAAAAGAGGAGAAAAATTGTCCTTAGAGCAAGTCATGGACAACAAGTAGAGAAAGCAAGGATCAATGGAAATAACGATATAACAATGAATTTAATGGTCAATAGGAATCAATATATGGGACGATAGCAAATAATCAATATCAATGATAGTCAATGCAATGGATATAAATAATGGTTCATATATTCCGATAA
>CM030359.1:181535684-181570852 GCA_017893485.1 Hemerocallis citrina | reverse complement strand
TATTCTATTTATTTAGATAGTCTAGATCCACAACAATCTTCCATGCATTTTTGTCTTGTTTCTCACATTCTCTGTGTTGTGGTCAGCTGTATTGAGTTAGGAATTTGTTTGAGTAGCTCGGAGGATAAGCTTAGCTCTGAACTGATTATTTTGAGATATTGAGTTGATGGTGTAGCTCGGGTAGGGAGCTGAGCACCGATCTCATTGTCTTGAGTTAATGAGTTGTTGGTGTAGCTCAGCCGAGAAACAGAGCACTAAACTCATTATTTGGAGTTAATGAGTTGTTAGTGTAGCTCGGGCAGGGAGTTGAGCACCAAACTCAATGTCATGAGTTAATGAGTTGTTGGTGTAGCTTGGGAAAGGATCTGGGCACCGAACTCATTGTTTGTAGTTAATGAGTTGTTGGTGTAGTTCAGGCGAGGAGCTGAGCACATAACTCATTGTTTGAAGTTCATGAGTTGTTGGTGTAGGCTAGGCAACGAGCTGAGTATCGAACACATTTTCTTGAGTTAACGAGTGTTGGTGTAGCTCGGGCAAGGAGCTAAGCGCTAAAATCATTGTTCTGAGTTAATGTTGGTGTAGCTTGGGTGAGAAACTGAGCACCAAACTCATTGTTTATTGCGAATGAGTTATTGGTGTTGCTGGGCAAGGAGCAGAGCACTAAACACATTGTATGGAATTAATGAGTTGTTGGTGTAGCTTGGGGGAGGAGCAGAGCACCAAATTCATTGTTTTGCATTCGAAGAGTAGTACAAGAATTTAAGAAGAAAATGCAAAGTTTTTTATTGAATAATCTAAGTAGCTACTTTGGTGGCTAGTCTTTATTACACGAACATACCATTATAAATTTTGGTCTTATTACAAGTTAGTGGAGGGCATTAAGCACCCTCATTGAACTTAATCAAGTGATCTACATTCCAGGTCCTTGATATCTCCTTGCTCCCTAGGTCTTCAAGTTGGTAAGCTCCTAAGCGGATGACTTTGGAGACCTTGTAGGGTCCTTCCAAGTTAGGAGCGAGTTTTCCCTCCTTGCGTGATTCAGAGACCTAGAGCTTTTGTAGGATGAGATAAGCCTCTTTTAATTTTTTCAGCAGAACTTTCTCGTTGTAGAACCTTTTCTCCCTTTGCTGATAAATTTATCCCTATAAGGGTGATTTCTTAACTTCTTTAACAAGATCGAGGTGGGCCCAGAGATCATTCAAATTATGTTCCTCATTGAAAGAGAGGACTCGCAGAAAAGGTTTTCCATCCTCTATGGGGATTAGAGATTCAGGACCTAAGGTAAGGTTGAACAGAGAGTCTTCTGACGGGGTTCTTTTTATGGTTCGATAGGACTGGAGAACGCTCGGGAGTTCTTCAACCCATAGTCCATTCGGTGCTTCATGTAGCCTCTTTTTAAGGCCATCAAGGATCTTCTTGTTAGCGTTCTCAGCTTGACCATTGGTCTTGGGATGTGAAATGGAATAGAAGCATTGTACGATCCCCATATCAGAGTAGAAAGTCCAGAACCTTTTGGCAGTGAATTATGCCTTGTCATCGGTGACAAGAATACAGGGTGGAGGCCATTGGTTCCACTTTGATCCACTTTGTGAAATAGTCGATAGCCACAACTAAGAAGTTTCTCTGTCTAGTATCAAGGGGAAAAGGTCCGAGTAGATCCATTCCACAAATGGTGAAGGGGATTGGACTTAACTTGGAACGAAGGTTGACCTAGGGTCCTTATTTTATTCGGGAAAACTTTTGGCAAGTGGCGCATCAACGAACAAATGATAAGGCATCATCAAGGAGTGTGGGCCAATAATACCCGTGATTAAGAACTTTCCACACCATAGGCTTCGCGCCAATGTGGCTACAACTGACTCCTTCATTGGGCATAGTTGGCCTCCTCAGGGCCAAGGCACCGTAAATATGGTCTACCATCTACCAAAGTATAGGAATGCTTGTACAGGATCCCCTCAACAAGTATGTATATTTCTGCCCTTGTCCGGATATTCTTTGCTTCTTTAGGATATGTTAGAAGGATTCCTTTGTCGACGGAATCTAGCAAGGGTTTCATCCAATTGTCTCTGGGTGTCTAGGGAGTAATGATAACGAGTCCTAAAGTTCCATATTCGATGCTCAGCTTGAGGGGGACCTCAATAAGCATGGTATTGTCAAGTCCTTCGAAGGAAGAAGACACTAACTTTGAGAGAGTGTCTGCTTTCCCATTCTCCTTTCGAGGGATGCGAATGGCCTCTGCCTCTCGGAATGTAGCCAAATGCTTCTAGAAGCAAGCTAAGTACTTGATCATGTGATCATCGCTGGCATCATATTCTCCATGAATTTGATTCACCACCAATTGGGAGTTGATTAACACTTTGACCTATCGAGACCTTGAATTCAAAGATAAGAGGAGGCCGAAGATCAGCGCCGCATATTCATCCTCATTGTTGGAAGCTCAATAATTTAGACAAAGTTAGTATTGGAGAGTGAACTCTTATGGGACGAGCAAGATGACACCATCCCAGCTCCCTTTGATGCAAGAGGATCCATCGATGTAGACACGCTAGACTAGAGGATCTTAGCCTTCCCCGGAGGAGGGGGGACTAGGATATTGCTTTCAATGATGAATTTGGCTAAGGCTTGGGCCTTGATAGCCATCCTTGGCCGATGGTGATGTTATGTTGGCTTAATTTGTTAGGCCACTTCATGAGTCATCCAGATTTCTCCTTCTTGTGAAGTACATGCTTGAGTGGTTGGTTGGTGAGCTATCGGGCGGCTTTTATGAGAGCATAAGCCATCTTCACCATTTCGGAATAATGGAGTTTAGCATCATTGAGTACCTTGCTAACATAGTAGACACGCCTTGAGCTGTTTGAAGGCCTCTTGCTACACTTTTCCCCACTCAATGCTCTTTGAACCACAGAGTGACTTAAAGAAACGTGGCACTTCTCTTCAGACTTGAAGGAAAGGACTGATGGTGATGAGCCTCCCTATGGGATTTTAAATCTCTTCGATGTTGGATGGGAGAGAGATGTTGTGTATGGCCCAAATTTTCACTGAGTTGGCCTTAATTCTCCAATGTCAAACAATGTTACCCAAGAACATCCCTGAGGAGACCCTGAAGGTGCACTTCAAAGGGTTCAACCTCATGTTGTGCTTCTGTAGGACATTAAAGGCTGCTTGGAGGTCGGTCGCATGGACATCCCTCTGAAAACTTTTTACAAGCATGTCATACACGTAGACTTTCATCTTTTAGCCAATCTTATCTCTAGAGACTTTGTTCACCAACCATTGATAAGTGGTTCCAGCGTTCTTTAGTCCAAAGGGCATGACCCAATAGCAGTAGAGGCTTGGGTCAGTGATGAAGGATGTCTTCAACATTTAGAAGGCATACACATCTATAATATCCTAATTTTGTGTACATGGATTGGGCTTAGTTCTCTGCATGAACTTGGGCAGGCAACACGGTAAAAACATCCACTACTTTGTTTTATAATTACGATTCACAAAAATATAATCCTTTACTTAGGAATGTGCTCGTATTCATAGTTAGTAATCAGGTCAGATTTCTATTGTTAACATGACCGACAACTATTACCTCTACAATATCGAGTATAAGATTAACAATTACACTACCGCATTCCAACACAATCAAGATAGAGCTTGCATCGTAATATGTATCTATATGCATATACATCTCTAACTCGTGTTCGTGCAGTGTATGTGATGATGATGAATTTTTATGGTTTTTCTATGAGTGTCGAGATGGTGGGTTTCAAATAGAACAACATATAACGATTGGTTCAAATTCAAATATCGTATGAAGGAGTTAAGCGAGACTCTCTAATACGATGGATCAAATAAATGAGAGAAACTTGTGGGAATTCAAGAATTTTTTACCTTTAACAATGATAACAACAAGGAAGAAGGAGAAGAGGCAATGGCAGCAAGGTCGTGGCACAAGGTAGCAAGCGACGACTGGGACAAGCACAGTGATAATGGCCACGATAATAACAATTTCGGCCGCGACGACAACTGCTATAGTAGCGGGATGCAACAATGGCAGCACAATGGCGATAACAATGAGAAACACCAGGAGATTGGTAACACGATGGCGATGATAATGATATGACGGCAGCAACGACATGAACGACAACAGACGACGCATCAACGAGGGTGATGGAGGGCTGCGGGATTGATGAGAAGGAGTTCAGTGGTTCTACAGGTGTGGGGCAGTAATGGAGGAGTCAGGATCGGCTGAAGGCAGCAAGGCGTGGAGTCTCGGGTTTTACGTTTGGACTGCGACAGGAGTTGAATTTATATGGAGGCCAAGTTTCGAGTTTGGGTTTGCAGGAGGGGTTGTTTGTGGTGTAGTCGATGGAGGCAGTGGTGATGGAGGGTCGGGTTAAAGAAAAGAAGGTCAGGTGGAGAAAGGGAGCAGTGGGTTCCATTGGAGGCAGGGCTTCGGTGAAGGAGGAAGGAGTAGAAGATTACGAGGGAGATTGATGGGGTTGATTAAAAGATGATTAAAGGTTTTAATGGTTTTAACGGGGTCGGTTATATGAGAAGATTAGGATAATTTGTGGGGAGTAATCAGTTGAGAAGTTTTAGGAGTAGTGGTTTTAGGTTTCCGGGTTGGGCTTGGGTCAGTATTTGGGTTTGGGCTAGGAGATTGAGTTTCGAGTTTGAATTAGGATTTAAATGTGGGCTTGGGTTCAATCAAATAGGCACAAAAAAGAATTTAAGAGAATGAAAAAATATATAATTAATCGAAAGACAAAAATACGTAGAATTTTTTTGTACAATCTGAAACGAAAGTTACATTTCAACTTCATGTGAAATGCTGAAGCTATGGCGTGGAGGACCGCTAAGTCAGGGCAGCCGAGAACGGCATTGTAGGCAACCTTCACATTAACAACCATGAAATCCATGGCTTCGGTCCAAGAGCGCGGGCTTTGCTAGCAGTTACGTCAAAGGTGACAATTCCTTCGATCTGGACTGAACCCCGGAGTACCCATGGATAGTGTACCCGGCAGGTTTTAGACAGTCCTTGGATATCTTGAGTCCTTCAAAAGCTTCTGGGAAGAGGATTTCACAGAGCTACCACTATCTATCAGGATGCGGCGTACCTTGTGGTTCCCCATTGAGTGGATAATTATGAGTGCATCTCAGAAAGGGGTCCAGATTCCTTCAAGATATTTTTTCAAGAAGATTATTGGGACTCTCAAACTCTTCGGTGAGGAGATGTTGTGCAATGAGTTAACTTCACAGACAAACGCCTTTCTAGAGGAGTTGGATTATCCTCCTGTTGGACCTTCATGGATACAATGGAGAATGGCCAGACGTTCAAAGTATTGTGTATCGGGATCTTTCTCTGCAAGTATACAGGTTCCTCGAGCCAGGGAGGTGAGACTTTATCATTCTAGGTGTACTTGGAGAAGTGACCATGGCGAATAAGAGCTTCAATTTCATATTTAAAGGCGCAACACTCCTCCGTGTCATGGCCATGGTCCTTATGGAACTGGCATTGACGACTCATATCCCTGCTTCTATTCACTGGGTTCATCTTGGGAGGGGGCAGAGTAGGCCATCTCCCTCGATTTCTATGATGACTATCAATACGTTGGTGTTAAGAAGAGTGAACTTGTTGAAGCGAGGAATCGGAGGAGGGTGACGTTGCCTATACTTGTCAAAACTAACAAGTTCCATCTTGGAGGCTTGGTTGAGGTTAGTTTTGATGGCTAGATCTGATCGAAAACATATCCGTAATACCCTGCAAAATAATAAGCAACTATTTTGCCTACAAGTTGGTACGCGCAATACACGTATGAATGTTGCACGTATTAGTTATATTTTCTTATTATATGAATGAAGTTGTATGTTATATTAACTTGGTATGAATGCAATGATGTAATACCCCCTGGATTAAAAAGTGTGCACTTAGTATTAATAGTTTACAATTGATTAATTGGATGGTAAGATGATTATAATGGAATTGGGATTAGCTGCTATATAATGATATGGGCTTTATATAATTATTTTGAAATGGGCCTTGTTAGGATATATATATATATATATATATAGATATATATATATATGGCCATCATCGAGTGTGAGACCTCTTTTTGGTGAGAACCACGCGAGAACTTTTGTTTGGGGGCATTAGTTGAAAGATCTGAACCATTCAGTTTGATCTACATAACTAAATTAGTCTAGGGATAAGAAATCAAGTCGTTTTAGATTCGTTTGCCTATGAATTGAAGTGTTACAAATTGTATGCCTGAAAAATCGTTATTTTTTATAATGACATGATGCATAGAAAAATAAATTTCAGATGACTTGATTTTATATTTCTAGACTAATTTGATCATGTTAAACAATGTGAACGGTCCGGATCATCCATATGATGGATAGGCATAGAGTTCTCACAAAGCTTATCGTGGGAACATTTCTCACCTGATCGCTACCATATATATATATATATATATATATATATATATGTATATATATATATATATATATATGAGTGTAGTATATGGCACGTAAAAAAAGGATGCATGAATGAGTTACTCAAGTAGAACTCCACTAACTTACTCTAGAATAATGGAGACTCGGGCCAGAATGGATATGTGTGGGCTTAGTATTGATAATGGAATTGAAGGGCCTAGATTATAATGAATTAATATGATAATTATAATAGATTATGAGCTCAAGGTAATTAGTATTAGCTTGGTTAGTGGGCTTAAAATTAGGTTATGAGCCTTACAATATAATGAGTGAGTGTGTGTCTGCTTGTACATGCAAAAGGATGGTGGATGACAAGGACGTGAATGGAAGAAGTGAAGTAAGAGTATGGGATAGTCCCATATCGGAAGTATTAAGTAAATGATGAGTGTATAAATAGAATATGTCAATGATCCATAAGTACCTATAAAGCTATAGCACTGTTGGTGAGGTTATGCTCTGTGGTGGGGCCAAGGTTAGGTTTTGTATGCGTGTAGGGCGCGTATACGCGCATAGGTGTAGAAGCAGCTGATCGGACCCGGGGTGTTACAAATGGTGTATCACATGCATGAAAGGTGGTCGAAATGGAATGATCCCATATCGGTTGGAGAAAATGTGGAATGTTTAAACATTTTGACTATGAACCAAGAGTACCTAACAAGCTATAGCACTTTTGGTGAGGCTATGCCCTGTGGTGAGGCCGCGGTTAGGCGTGTAGGGTGCATAGATGCACATAGGCATAGCCACAGCAGATCGGACCCGGGTCATTACAAATGAATATTGTGTATTAAACCTATCTAAGGTTAAAGTGGTTTGAACATAAATTGAGTTGAGCCTCATGTTGGAAACGGGTCTAGTTTAACCTAACAAATTAGACAAACTTGCATCTATTGGGTAAACTAGAATTGTGAAAATGTGCACAAATAACCTAAGAGTATGGCCAGCCAATATAGGTAGTGACTGGAAAGTTTTAGTAGTCCAAGAGCCCCCAAATTAAGTGGTGTAATTGGGTTAATTAATTGTATGATCATGTGAAGAAATGAATGTAGTTTTGTAACTCCCAAAACCCCCATGTAACGCCCCGAATTTCCTATATGGAGAATTCGAGACACGAGCCAGGACCTTTACATTCAATTAGTCACAATACACAGAAAACAGGAAAATTTTAAAACTTTTTTATTAATACAATATTACAGGCCGAGTGTTTTCCATTGGTTCAGTACATTACATCAGAGTATACATGAATAAATTATAAACATCGGGCTCTTCACTTGTAGACCATGCCTTGACTAGAGTCCTCCTGGTTCGTTGATCATGTATCCACAACCTATTAAAGTGGGGACGTCAGTACATATACTGACGCCTAAAGGCCGATGACTAGTAGCGAATCTCCAAAAACAAACATATAAAAACATAGTAAAATATGTCAGTGTAGTTTAAGTATTCGTGAGTGCTATGACTAGAATCTAATGCAATGTCAACTAAGGCTAGGATGCTCCTATTCTAATACAAGCGAGTCTCCGGAACAGTATGTGTCCCATACCACATACGTCTCATAACAAGCTGTTTCTTCATATATAGAGATTTTAACCCGCGCCACGAATTCTACTCTGTACCCATCCTGTTCCTAACACAATACTACATGACCAGCGAAGTTGCAGGTACGGTCTAGTTTAGTTACTGCAGTCAATAGTGGTGTCCTCATTTACCACTATTGCCCGGTTGCACCGGACCCCACTCCAAAAACCAACACGGACTCTAAGATACTCGTCAACCTTCTTCCGTACCCTCAACTCATCATGAGAAGGCATAGAACCTTAGGAATCGTAGGGTCTATTTCCCTAGGAAAGCCTCCCGTTCTTATCATGCATATTCATGAATCAACAGACGAGATACGGAATCCGTGCTCTCAACTCATCGTGAAAAGCACCGTCCGTATCCCTTTGACAGGGGATACACCCCAATAACACCTCCTAGTATCAGCCTACAGGAGAAGTCGGATTATTGGGTATTACCCGTAACACCAATTCTCACCCTTTGGCAATTTATAGATAAAAATGGTTAAGTAACTGTTACTACCCTAACGATGTCACTAACCCTAACCAAACAAGCGAGACATGCCACTGTGCTTCCAACTAGACATGAAAAAGCATCGTACATGTCCCTCTTCTAACCAAACAAGCGAGACATGCCACTGTGCTTCCAACTAGACATGAAAAAGCACCGTACGTGTTCCTCTTCTAACCAAACAAGCGAGACATGCCACTGTGCTTCCAACTCGACATGAAAAAACACCGTACGTGTCCCTCTTCTATAGAGTGCAACAATTTGTCGATACAATTAACCAAGTCTTAACCTAGACTTTACAAGATCTCCTCGGATCCACTCATAGCCTACTTATTTAAGACAATACCTGCATACGAGCTCAAAGAGCTTCGTACGAGACAACAACCTACATATGAAAACAACCATACTGGTAATCAACCTAGAAGCAACCGAACGTGCTTACTAGCAATTCTTGATCTTCTATAATTAGAAGTAACAGAAGAATCTACTAACAGTCTAAAATAGTCATTCTACCAATGAGAAGCCCAAAAAGCGACATAAAGGCCTTCCGATAGCCTAGAAGCAACCAGTGGTATGCTTATCGATTTTTAACCCGAGAGGTCAATTCAAAAAGGGAAGAGTCTCTAATAAAACTCCCTAGTTGGTCCGAATCTCAGATTCATCAAATAAAACCCTAAAAAATAACATAGAACCAAAACAACAAGCACCCTGTCAAATAGCTAGTTGCTGTATGTTTTTCCAAGACCATAACTCTTACTCCGCTTATTGAAATTTAACCTGAGTGGTCAATTCGCAAAGGGGAGAGTCTTTACTACAACTTCCCAGTTGGTTTGAACCTCAGATTTAACCAATAAGATACTCTAAAACATCAAAGAAGCAAAACAGTAAGTTTCAAGTGCAATCTGGCTGCTGTGTTTTGTAAAAGGCATAACTCCTACTCCGCTTATCAGAGTTTAACCCGAGAGATCAATTCGGAAAGGGGAGGATGTCTACTACAACTCCCTAGTTGGTCCGAACCTCAAATTCCATAAAGAAACCCAAGTTCTAGCCCCTCGAAGCTACTGCGATGCTAACCCCAAAACAGTGAGCTCACTGTTTTGACTTGAGACTCGCTGTTTTTGGGAAACGCTCGTTTCACCCATCAAAATGACTCCGAAAAATCTATAAAATTTACAGCATGCTACTAACACCTAGGAGAACCTCCCACATAAATTTCGGGTCAAAATTCCACCTTTAACATAGTTAAATAAAATCAACCCTACAACAACCAAAACCGAAACTTTATGGTTCTAATTTGTGTTCTAACACTTCAAACTTTGCATACACTTTATTCTAATCCATATACACATTAATCATGGGTTCCTTCAACTAGAATGCTACAAAATACTATTCAAACATGCATGGCTCTTTTGAATCTAGAACAACTATGCACCTCAAACATGGTTCTTTTGAATCTAGAATCACCACACATATATCATTCGAGCATGAATGAGTTCTTCACTAGGATACTACAATTAGAACATGATGGTTTCTTTACACAGCTACAACATGATGATTTCTTTACTACTACTTAAGCATGGATATTTGCTACACTTAAACATGAGTATTTACTACAACTTAATATGAATGTTTACTACAACTAAGCATGGATATCTACTACTATTTTAAGCATGAATATCTACTACTACATTAAACATGAATCTTTTCTATCTATAACAACTACACATTTCAAGCATGGGTTATTTAGCAACAACTCAAGCATGATTCTTACTACAATAACCTACAACAATCTAAGCATGGTTTACCACATAAGCATGAGTTTCTTTACTAAAGTTTCTTTACTACATTATCCTACCACAAATTAAGTATGGTATACAACATAGTATGGTTTCTTTACTACATCAAACCTACAGCATGGTATTCAACTTTAAGCATGAGTTTCAAACCTACAATAATCTAAGCATGGTATACATTTTTAAGCATGAGTTTCAAACCTACAACAATCTAACTTATGAACTACAATTTACAACAAAATTCACAAGTCCTACTTATTACCATCTTCTTTTCTTTAACCTCTTAGTTCCTACATACAACAAAGTTTACCCTTTTTTTTAACAAGAGTTAAGATAATTAACAAGTAGAGAGGAATAAATAAATAAAGAGTTATTTATTTTTAATAGTTTACAACCCCAAAATGGGTAAGTAATTATTTCTACTATGCAATCTTCATATGCTTATGTTGATTAGTCGTTGTTTGAGTTCTACAACCCAAGGATGGGTATGTGCACAATCTCCATATGCTTATGTCCATTAGTCCAAGTTTAGTTAACAAAAATAACAACAATAAGATCAAATAATTACAACAAGCTAAAGTTTCAATCTTTATGTTTATTTATTCAAGTTCTACCATTCACTTTTTTTTATGTGATCATCTTTGTTTCACCACCCTTCTTTTGCACAAGGTTTAGTCCAAATTTGTTTATTAGAGCATACAACAACACACCCAACAAAAGACAACAAGAGCCACACAACAACATACACACAAAAGAAAACAACACACAGAACAAGTTAGAGTCGTCCCCACCTTGATCTTTCTTGAAGGAATAACTAGCCAAGCACCTTCTCCTTCCCCTAGCTCCTATGAAAAAGCTCTTAAGAAAACCTACAAATGAAAACTCTCTTAGTTAGGGATTTTCCTCTCTTTCTTTTCCTCCCAATTTTTGGTAAAAATGAGGCAAGAGATGAGAGGAGAGGGTATTTATAGGATGAATGAGAGGGGGAGAGTCCAAAATGCACCAAGGGAGTTTTTCAAAAACCCCCTTGGGTACAATGGGCTGGTCATACTTGGGTAAGGGAGGGGGTGAGGTGGAGGTATGGTGAAGCATGGTGAAGGGTGAGGTGGAGTGGTGAGGTGGAAGAGAGAGAGAGCTTCTAGAAGATAACTCCTTAATACTCTTATGCATCATTAATCAATCCTATATCCTAGATTTAATCTTCCAAACAAAGCCTAATCATCCAAATTGGTTGTCATGACAAAAAGGATAACTCAACGTGAAAAGAAATAAAATAATTCAATAATTAAATAGTAATAATAATAATAATAATAATAATAATAATAATAATAATAATAATAATAATTATAATAATCAATCGGAATATTACAATACTCCCTCCTTAGAATAGTTCTGTCCTCAGAACTGTACTGATTAGGAAGAACAGAAAAACAAAAACAACACTGAAACAACTTAGGAAAAGAAAGCTTCATTCGGCCTGCCGTCTCCCAAGTGGCTTCCTCCACAAACTGGTTCCCCCAAAGAACCCAACCTTTATCCCAATGCTGCCTGAAGAATCTGTCAAGTCGAGATGTAACTATTCGAATCTTGGTCAGAACTACTGACACTGGCACTCCTTGCTGCTTCCTTACGCCTTTGATGTGGACTTCCGCTAATGTCTCTAGCGTCTAAGTCATATTTATCAAAAAAAGTGCAGACTTTGCCAACCGGTCCCAAATAACCCAAATTGAGTCATACATTTTGATCTTCTGAGTATTGTGATGCAGTCCATACTGATATTCTGAGATTTTCCTTCATCATCTTGCTTCTTACTTCCTTCGATCATACATAAGCATCATCTTCCTTACATTCACATCATACAAGTAGGAATCAAAATATCAAAACAACAAAATAGCCTACGGGCACCCGACTGCCTAGTTGGTACTGCTAGTGTCTTCTGCTAGGTCCCCTCCAGTAGGCGGTGGTGCTAGCAGTGCCTGTAACTGTGTGATCTGTGCCTGAAGCTCCGCGCATTTGCGTTCTAGGCGTGCATACTGCACATGGTGGGTGTGCCTCAGGATCACCATCTTGCGGTTGGCCCTCCTTAAGTTTGCCACTTCCCTCTCATGGCTGAAGGCCACGAACTCACACGAGTCCATCGTGTTCTCAAGACAGACATGGTGCCAACCCATTGTCGAGATATCACAAAAGGCTTGCTCAAAGGCCTGCTTTACTGGGGTAAGCTGGGGAGGTGGCGGGGGTGGCGGTACTGGGATCTGGTCCCCTATAAGGGCGTCCTCTGCTGTGGCAGCTGCGGGGGCCCCATTGGCCAATCCGGCCCCAACCGATGACTCGTCCCCATCTGTGATGGGCTCTAAGTCCGAGTCCACCTCGATCGCAACCCCGTGTGCCCATCCATTCCCTAGGGTAAATGCTCCATCCGCCATCCTGTAAGGAGTGGACACGGGAATTAGCATGGATATAGAAATATCATAAAACATAAGTTGAAGGAACAACAGTATGAATTATAATTATCTGTAACAAGCTAAAAGAAAACCTAACTACTACAAGGCATCTAAGTCTATTTTCCTTCTATGTTGGACTACAAATTGAAGTCAGCTCTGATACCACTCTGTAACGCCCCGAATTTTCTATATGGAGAATTCGAGACACGAGCCAGGACCTTTACATTCAATTAGTCACAATACACAGAAAATAGGAAAATTTTAAAAATTTTTATTAAAACAATATTACATGCCGAGTGTTTTCCATTAATTCAATACATTACATCAGAGTATACATGAGTAAATGATAAACATCGGGCTCTTCACTTGTAGACCATGCCTTGACTAGAGTCCTCCCGGTTCGGTGATCATGTATCCACAACCTATTAAAGTAGAAACGTCAGTACATATACTGACGCTTAAAGGCGGATGACTAGCAGCGAATCTCCAAAAACAAACATATAAAAACATGGTAAAATATGTCAGTGTAGTTAAAGTGTTCGTGAGTGCTATGACTAGAATCTAATGCAATGTCAACTAAGGCTAGGATGCTCCTATTCTAATGCAAGAGAGTCTCTGGAACAGTATGTGTCCAATACCACATATGCCCATAACAAACCGTTTCTTTATATATAGGAATTTTAACCTGCGGCATGAATTCTACTTTGTACCCATCCTGTTCCTGATACAATACTACATGACTGGCGAAGTTGCAGGTACGGTCCAATTTCATTACTGCATTCAATAGTGGTGTCCTCGTTTGCCACTATTGCCCAGTCGCACCGGATCCCACTCCAAAAACCAACACGAACTACAAGATACTCGTCAACCTTCTTCCGTGCCCTCAACTCATCATGAGAAGGCATAGAACCTTAGGAATCATAAGGTATATTTCCCTAGGAAAACCTCCCGTTCTTATCATGGCATATTCAGGAATCAATAGATGAGATACGAAACCCGTGCTTCAAACTCATCGTGAAAAGCACTGCCTGTATCCCTTTGACAGGGGATACATCTCAATAACACCTCATAGTGTCAGTGTACAGGAGAAGTCAGATTATAAGGTATTATCCCTAACACCAACTCTCACCCTTTGGCAATTTATAGATAAAAATGGTTAAGTAACTATTACTACCATAACGAGTCACTAACCCTAACCAAACAAGCGAGACATGCCACTGTGCTTTCAACTAGATATGAAAAAGCACCGTACGTGTCCCTCTTCTAACCAAACAAGCGAGACATGCCACTGTGCTTCCAATTAGACATTCAAAAGTATCATACGTGTCCCTCTTCTAACCAAACAAGCGAGACATGCCACTGTGCTTCCAACTCGACATGAAAAAATATCGTACGCGTCCCTCTTCTAGAGAGTGCAACAATTTGTCGACACAATTAACCAAGTCTTAACCTAGACTTCACAAGATCTCCTCGGATTCTCTCATAGCCTACTTGTTTAAAACAATACCTGCATACGAGCCCAAAAAGCTTCGTACGAGACAACAACCTACATATGAAAACAACCATACAGGTAATCAACCTAGAAGCAACCGAACGTGCTTACTAGAAATTCATGATCTTCTATAATTAGAAGTAACAGAAGAATCTACTAACAGTCTAAAATAGGCATTCTACCAATGAAAAGGCCAAAAATGGACAGAAAGGCCTTCCGACAGCCTAGAAGCAACCAGTGCTATGTTTATCGATTTTTAACTTGAGAGGTCAATTCAGAAATGGGAGAGTCTCTAATACAACTCCCTAGTTGGCCCGAACCTCAGTTCATCAAGTAAAACCCTAAAAAATGACAAAGAACCAAAACAGCAAGCACCCTGTCAAACAGCTAGTTGCTGTATGTTTTTCCAAGACCATAACTCTTACTCTGCTTATCAAAATTTAACCTGAGAGGTCATTCGGAAAGGGGAGAGTCTCTACTACAACTCCCTAGTTGGTCTGAACCTCAGATTCAACAAGTAAGACACTCTAAAAACTCAAAGAAGCAAAACAGCAAGTTTCTAGTGCAATCTGGCTGCTGTGTTTTGTAAAAAGCATAACTCCTACTCCGCGTATCGGAATTTAATCCGAGAGATCAATTCGGAAAGAGGAGGACGTCTACTAAAACTCCCTAGTTGGTCCGAATCTCAAATTCCGTAAGAAAATCCAAGTTCTAGCCCCTCGAAGCTACTGCGATTCTAACCCCAAAACTGTGAGCTCAATGTTTTGACATGAGACTCGCTGTTTTGGGGAAAACGCTCGTTTCACTCATCAAAATGACTCCGAAAAATCTATAAAAATTACAGCATGCTACTAACACCTAGGAGAACCTCCCACATAAATTTTGGGTCAAAATTCCACCTTTAACCTAGTTAAATAAAATCAACCCTACAACAACCAAAACTGAAACTTTATGGTTCTAATTTGTGTTCTAACACTTCAAACTTTGCATACACTTTATTCTAACCCATATACACATTAATCATGGGTTCCTTTAACTAGAATGCTACTAAATCCTATTCAAACATGCATGGCTCTTTTGAATCTAGAACAACTATGCACCTCAAACATGGTTCTTTTGAATCTAGAATCACCACACATATATCATTTGAGCTTGAATGAGTTCTTCACTAGGATACTACAATTAGAACATGATGGTTTCTTTACACAACTACAACATGATGGTTTCTTTACTACTACTTAAGCATGGATATTTGCTACACTTAAACATGAGTATTTACTACAACTTAACATGAATGTTTACTACAACTAGGCATGGATATCTACTACTATTTTAAGCAGGAATATCTACTACTACTTTGAACATGAATCTTTTCTATCTAGAACAACTACACATTTCAAGCATGGGTTATTTAGCAACAACTCAAGCATGATTCTTACTACAATAACCTACAACAATCTAAGCATGGTTTACCACATAAGCATGAGTTTCTTTACTAGAGTTTCTTTACTACATTATCCTACCACAAATTAAGTATGGTATACAACATATTATGGTTTCTTTACTACATCAAACCTGTTCATGGTATACAACTTTAAGCATCAGTTTCAAACCTACAATAATCTAAGCATGGTATACATTTTTAAGCATGAGTTTCAAACCCACAACAATCTAACTTATGAACTACAATTTACAACTAAATTCACAAGTCCTACTTATTATCATCTTCTTTTCTTTAACCTCTTAGTTCCTACATACAACAAAGTTTACCCTTTTTTTATAACAAGAGTTAGCAAGATTTGATAATTAACAAGTAGAGAGCAATAAATAAATAAAGATTTATTTTTAGTAGTTTACAACCCCAAAATGGGTAAGTAATTATTTCTACTACACAAATTTTTAGTAGTTTACAACCCCAAAATGGGTAAGTAATTATTTCTACTACACAAACGTCATATGCTTATGTTGATTAGTCCTTATTTGAGTTCTACAACCCAAGGATGGGTATGTGCACAATCTCCATATGCTTATGTCCATTAGTCCAAGTTTAGTTAACAAAATTACAACAAGAAGAACAAATAATTACAACAAGCTAATGATTCAATCTTTATGTTTATTTATTCAAGTTCTACCATTCACTTTCTTTTATGTGATCATCTTTGTTTCACAACCCTTCTTATGAACAAGGTTTTGTCCAAATTTGTTTATTAGAGCATACAACAACACACCCAACAAAAAAGAACAAGAAAAACACAACAACATACACACAAAAGAAAACAACACACATAACAAGTTAGAGACTCCCCCACCTTGATCTTTCTTGAAGGAATAACTAGCCAAACACCTTCTCCTTCCCCTAGCTCCTATGAAAAATCTCTTAAGAAAACCTACAAATGAAAACCCTCTTAGTTAGGGATTTTCCTCTCTTTCTTTTCCTCCTAATTTTTGGTAAAAATGAGGCAAGAGATGAGGGGAGGGGGTATTTATAGGATGAATGAGAGAGGGAGAGTGCAAAATGCACCAAGGGAGTTTTTCAAAAACCCCCTTGGGTACAATGGGCCGGCCATACTTGGGTGAGAGAGGGGGTGAGGTGGAGGTATGGTGAAGCATGGTGAAGGGTGAGGTGGAGGGGAGAGGTGGAAGAGAGAAAGAGCTTCTAGAAGATAACTCCTTAATAATCTTATGCATCCTTAATCAATCCTAGATCCTAGGTTTAATCTTCCAAACAAAACGTAATCATCCAAATTGGTTGTCATGAAAAAAAAGATAACTCATCGTGAAAAGAAATAAAATAATTAAATATTTAAATCGTAATAATAATAATAATAATAATAATAATAATAATAATAATAATAATAATAATAATAATAATAATAATAATAATAATAATAATCATAATAATAATAATAATAATCAATCGGGATATTACACCCCAACCCTTGGAGTGTTAGCCGGCTAATATAGGGAGGGTGAAGACATTTCTTTGATTTTATTTTTGTGTGTGTGAACAAACTATTCTACTATAGTGAGAGAGTTGAGTTAAAGGAGGAAGGACCGATGGAAGCTCGGAGACATGAAATTCGACTACTAGGTGGGTGTTCACTGTCTCCTCTATGTTTGTATGATATGATAATTTTTTAGTAGCATGCTAGGAATTTATTGTTGGAATGATAAGTTATTGTCTATCCTTGATTTATGTGGAAATGGTAGCAAGCATGCTAGGTGGATGTTCATTTTTCTTATTATGAATTAGTGTTAACATAAATTTAGTAGCACGCTAGGTTTTGGTTGAAGAAATGATGTTTAATCTAGTAGCATGCTAGAGCTGTTATTGGAATGATGCTTACTATCCATTCATGACTATAGATAGCATGTTCAATAAACAAATAACCATGTAGAAATGGAAAACGCTAGTTTTGCTATTTGTTGATGGTTTAGTTGTTCAATATGTTGTTCATACAAGAAAAACTTGATGTTTAATTGTAATGTCCCGAATTTTATTTACATGTAATTCGTAGCACAACAGGATCTTTTATTTCAGTTCGTACAAATTTATAAGGAATTTAAAACTTCTCATAATACAACATTGTTCTGTTACAACAAAATATATACAACTTAAACATTCATTAACTTTAATCTGGAAGTAATCATCAGCACCAATTCATCTTTATGCCTTTTTTTCCAATCCATGTCCTGCACTTGAAAACTATGGGCTCGTCAGTTGCATACAACTGACGTAATGCTATAATACAGTGATTCTCTTACTTTAGCAAGCATAAACTTGAATGCACAATAAAGTGTAAAAAGTGACCATCCTAAATATGGCAGTGTATAATATGAACTTAAATGCCAAATGCAGACATTTACACTACGATGACACTAATGCATACTTGTTCAGATTCTATGCATCCCATACTATATAGGTCCGAGGGCAAGCCCTTATTGTACTCTTCAATATAGGGTTCAATCCCCCCCATGCAAAACCTACTATGGTAACAAAAGCAAGGTTTAGACATTTCACGAGTACGGATTCCAATCTTAGAGTCCACCATCAAACTTTACAGAATTCTTGTCGTGCGAACATCTCGCAAGTGCCCCTCTAGCCCCGGTATGTGCATATACACTGGAGATTGGCCTCACATTTGCCTGACTATTCATTATCATGGAGTCCACCATCAAATCAGTTATAGTCCTGGATTTAATTAAGGCTCGTCTCACATTGCAAGCAACCACAATCCCGGAGTCCACTGTCAAATTAGGTCTATAGTCCTGGAGTCCACCGTCAGACTCTATAGAGGCACCCCACTTACATTTTCCCAAGTTTCATCACATCTTCTCCTAGTGCCTATCCCCAGGTTTAAACATGAATAATAATACCACCTAGAGCTAGCTTACACTCCTACCAGTCTTAAACAGTATACCGAGAACGATAGCCCATATTGGCCACTTCTCAAATCAATTAATCACTTTTATCACTTTGCCGGTACATGGGTCTCACTTAGCCTCTAGAATCAACATCTTTCATGTTTAACATTATGGGGTAATCATACCTTCATGATTCACATTTTTAAATTTCATTCATTTATATTTTTAACCTCTTTTATCCATTCTCTTATTTATCAATCATGAAGTAAGCAACTTCTTGGTTAATCAACAAACTATTCACGTTAATAATTCACAATGTTCCTTTGATTAATATAACATTTTTCATGTTTATCTATACTTCAAGTATATTTCCTTATACAAAAGTTCTTTGAGATTAAAACACCATTTCTTAATACAAGATTCTTTAAAATTTATCTCTAGGAATTCCTTATTTCCTCCTCGTAATTATGATTTGATTCTATTATAAGCCAATTCTTAAGATCTTTAACCATGTACATTTTCTTTTTAAACTTGAATTCCAAACTCATATAATACATAAATATGAATTTTAAATTCTCAAAATTTCTTTTAGAATAATATGAAATAATTCCCAAGTGTTCTAATAATATTCTATAATATTTCTATGAAGTTTCCCAAATTTTTAAAACTTGAGAAATCACAAAAAAATAAAAATAAACCACAAAAAGTAAACCCATGGATTCGAACCTAGAGCCAACAGCGAGCCAATCGCAAGCCCCAACCATCAGACCAACTCACTTTTAGTGAAAGAAAGACTCTTCGGTTCTTTTTGTAACCCAGAAACATCATTTAACTAATTTCCGAAAAATTAAAAGAAGTAGAAGCCTCTCAGGTTCGAACCCCGCGACCAAACACCGGCACGCACGACACGTGGCAGCGCCAGGTGCACAGGCGCCTGCAGTAGCCACAAGAGACAAACACTTAACTGATAGTAGAGGAGTTTAAAATCTTCTAACCCAACTCTCTGATTTCATCTCCTTCAATTTATTCATCTATTTTGATTTCTATTGTTTTCCATTATAATTAAAACTACTAAATTATCTTTCTAAATTTCTAGAAATGCTTTTTCACTGATTTTATCTATATTAACGTGAAATTTTACACAAATATTGTAAATAGTAATTTTGAGAACCTTCATAAACATATACTTTTATGTATCATCAAGACTACATGAATATAATTTCTTTTAGCCAATGTATGAAGAATTCTCATCTCCCTATTTAATTAAAACCCTCCCTAATATTTACATAATTTCTTATGCCTAATTTAACAACTTTAAGTATATATGCACAAAATTTATATATTCTAATCATGGAATACTATTATGTGCCTAACAACACTACAACATGCCTTAAATAGAGTTTCAATTTGACGTCATAACAATTCTTTCACCTAGCATGCATTAATTTCCCAGATTTCATTACTACTAAAAATTCTAGATAACAACACAACATGCATCACAAAAATAACAAAAAAATGCATGCCAATAGTCCATTTCAAGCATAATCTACCTACACATGCATTCTACAATAATTTAGAAAGTAAAAGAGACACCCACATCTTTCTTGTTGCAAATTGTAAATAGAACTCCCAGATAATTGCTCCAAGCTTCAACAAGATTGCCTTCTCCTCCTTAGCTATGAAAACCGAAAGTTGTCCCTCTCTTTCAAAATCCAAGCCCTCTCTTTTTCTCTCTCTTTTCATTTTCTTTTGATCTTTTTGTGTGTATTCATGTTAAAGGAGGGGGTATTTATAGGAGTATTGTGTGGTTGAGATGACTCCCACTACTTAAATAACTACCCACCTTCTCACAACTCTCTCGCACTCTCTCCACTCCACTCATTGGCCGGCCAACCCCTATTGTGCACAACACGTGCACATTCACCCTATGTGCACACTCTTTTTCATTGTATTATCAATTTTTAGTTAATAAAATGTATGTGTGTGTGTCACATGACAAGTGTAATAGCTTTTTAAATGTGTATTTAAAATGTGGAATTAATCATGGGCTGGTAATTAATTTTTAGTGGGCTTCAAAATAGATTTTAGGCCTATTGGATTGAAATAAAATAAATCATTCAAGTGTGAGAGAGAAAAAATGAGAAGAAAAATGTGCATAATTCTAGAAAATTTTATGGACAAAAATGCATAAATTTTTAGGTGCAATATACGTGCAAAAATATTAAAATAATTTTTTTTCTAGAATGTTACAGTACTCCCTCCTTAGAACAGTTCCATCCTCAGAACTACGCTTAAAGAGTGAGAAAAACAAAATAAATAAAATTACAGTGTTTAGGCAAAAAGTTCGGGATGGTCCCTCAACATCTTCACCTCTGATTAACAGGTGGCTTCCTCAACCAGTTGATCTCTCCACATAACCTTGACCATGGGTATAGTTTTGTTCCTCAAAACTTTTTTCCGTCGATCCACAATCTCCACTTGACACTCATTGTAGCTCAGATCTAACTGCAGGCCCTCTGGAACTTTTGGTAAGTGATGACTTGGATTAGGAATGTAGCCTAGCAACGTAGATACGTGAAAGACATTGTGTATTTGGGCTAGCTCTTCCATTAATTCTAACCGATAAGCTCTCTTCCCAATCTTCTTCAACATCTTGCATGGTCCTATGTATCTTGGGGCTAACTTTCCTCTTTTCCCAAATCGAATCACACCCTTAGTTGGAGATACTTTCAGGAAAACATAGTCTCCTTCTTCGAACTCCAGATCCTTTCTCCGATTGTCTGCATAGCTCTTCTGTCTGCTCTGCACATCAACCAGCCTCTTCCTGATCAACTCAATCTTCTCTGAAGTTTGTTGTACTGTCTTCGGCCCATACATCTACCTTTCCCCCACTTAATACCAACACACCGGTGTTCTGCACTTCCTCCCATACAAAACCTCATATGGTGCCATACCAACACACCGGTTTTCTACAAAGATGAAGGCACAACTTGTAGGGTGTAACCAATTAATTAAATGAACATGTACAACTAGTAGCTAGGGGTGTATTGTGTGACATGTGCATTGCACTAGCACGTGTCTTGAGTGGGCATGGGGGTAGGCTGGATGGGATCAAGAGAGAGTGGGAGTGTTAGTGTAGTGGAGAGGTGGTTTTGAATTCATGGGTAGTTGTTCTAACTCCCTAGTTCATCCTAGCCCCTAATCTACAACCATCTAGTTCATCTTGGCCCTCCATTTCACTTTGAAAAATGTATAAATACCCCCCTCCTTCTCTTCATGCAATACACTTGAAAAATTGGTAAAAGAAAAAGAAAGAAAGAAAGAAACAAGTTGTGAGAAAAGATAGAGAGATTGTGAGTAAAAGGATTGAGTGGTATTTTGTGGAGTGTTCTTGCACCATTGGAGGCTAGCTATTCACCAAGGAGGAGGAAAAGTGATCGGGTTCAATCAAGCTAGGAGGAGAGGGCACTTTGGTGGCACAATATAGGAGGAGAAGGAACCGTCCGTGTGTTCAAGGGGATTTCTAGGAGCTTTCTATTTGTTTTTATTAAAAAAGGTGGGTGATTTCTCGAGCTTCTAATGTAGATATCATGCTAGGGATTAAATTGATGAAATTGCTAAGAGAAACTAGTTAAATTGGCCATGTGTTTCTTTAAAAGAAACTAATTAGAAATGAAGTGAATGCTTGATGAATTATTTGATAGTTGCTATAAATTGTGATTTTCTACATTAGAATTATCATGTTTCTATGAAAATATGAATTTTGAACCATGCTAGATATAGAATATATGTTGGTAAATGGCTAGTTGATTTATTGAAATATTGGTTATGTGCTATTTTAATTAATGTAACACTAGTGTGATAAAGGGAATTATGTGCTAGAAATGTTTGTAGAAATAAAAGAAAATAAGAAAACAATCATTGTGATAATTGTAGTGCCATATTATGAAGAAGTTTCCGTTGCTTTTGAATGTCAAAAATATATTCATGATCCACTTTAACTGCAACATGGTACAATCGACAGTCGACCGAACTTGAGTCGACAGTCAACTGTCAGGTATTGAATTGCGGATTCTAATGTGCAGGACAGTCGATTGGCTATTTTTCAACAGACGAATGTCAACTGTCACTGTCTAGACTGTTGTTTTTCAAGTTTTAAATCCTCGCAGGACAGTCAACTGGCCTATCTCAACAGTCGACTATCACTGTCCCGGCTGATGAAATATTTCAATCTTATTAAGAATGGTTTAAAGTGTTTTAAAAATTGAGAAAATATATTAGAAATATTCTAAAAATACCTAGACTTCATGAGAATTTTCTATAGCTTTTTTACTTATTATAATGAAAATTAAAGGCTATTTTGGAAAGGAACTTGATTCAAATTATTAGAATGAATTATCGAGTAATTAAATAATATTAATACTTTTCTTTTAAAGGAAATTTTGAATAGAGAGTTCAAATGATTGTGTCATGGAAAATTTAAATAAAGATAATTGTGATTGGCTTATTAAGTGAAAGAATGATGTATGGAAGTGAAAGAAATCTTTGGAAATTATTTATGAATGTGGTCAGCTTGAAAAAGTGAATTTGTCACTTTATACATGAAATTTGTGCATGAAAATGAAATGGAAAATCTTGATGAATTATGAGAAAAATTTGTGAGTGTGAATACTCAAATTTATGAACATGAAATGAGATTAAAGAGTAGAGTATAGCCAAGTCCTTATACCGGCATTGAATAAATTCTCTTGAGATGAAATATTGAAACGAAAGACCATGTTTGGGTTGTTATTGTTGATTGATGGTTAAGACCGGTATAGAGGAGGTGCTAACTCTAAGGTGTAGATTTTATTCATGATTCAAATAACTAAGGAAAATACAATAGTGAAGATGTGATGAAAGTAAGAAAAAAACATGAGTATGAGGGCCTCGGGTCTACGGTGTGAGAGTATTTCACAGGCTGTCTACATGATGCGTCATGTCATGATGTGAACACATCTCCAGAATTATCGGGACCGTAGCGATGCTTGTGGGGTGTTTGGTGATTACGGGTGGTGCCATTGTCCCATGACGGAGGCTGAATTGTCCATAGATTATCTACATGATGCATCATGTCATGATGTGGGATGTCCCTCCAGGCTGTCTGGACATGGGCTCGTAACTCATAGATCATCTAGGATACTTACCATAGTTACTGTAGTAGTTTAAGTCATAGTGAGAGATTGAACCCTACAAGATGAAAAACGATTAAGGGCTTGCCCTCAGACCTATATAGTATGTGATGCATAGAATCCAAACAAGTGCACATTAGTGTCATGTAAATAATAATAATTGCATTAAGGACTAAGTGCATATTCACACCGACATCAATAGGATAGTCCCCCTTAGCTTTGTTTGTGACAAGTGTGTGCTTTCTAAGTAAGAGAAATTGATGTATTATATCCTAGCATCAGTTGTATGCAACTGACGTACCCACAGTTTCTATGCAGGACAAAGTGATTGACAAGAACTAAAGATTGATTGCTACTTAAAGAATGTTCAAGTTGTTATTCAATTCATGTATAATGTTGTAATTTGCTTTCGCTGTGTAAAATATAATCATTGTTGTAATAAAAGTTTTTAATTCCTTGTAAAATTGTACGAAGTGAATGTAAAGATCCCGTGGAACTTTGAATTCAGTCTTATTTGGAATTCGGGGTGTTACACTACCAAAAACTTAACAAAGGGATTATACTGTCTTCTCCAAGCAACTTCCCAATCTTGTCCTTTTATGGTTGCAAATTCCTTATCTCCTCAGTGAGTTTACATTTACATATAAGGAAAGAATGTACAATTAGAGTTTAGAAAGAAAGGCACGACACGCAGGCTGTATTCAAAATACCAAAATATAAACAATACATCACAGAACATAAACCATTTATCACAGAACTAAACCTTGCATCACAGAACTAAGGCCACAATCATGCACCATGCATCATAGAACATAAACCATTTATCACAGAACTAAACCATGCATCAAAGAACTAAGGCCACAACCATGCACCATGCATTACAGAACAAAATAATCAAAGAATATGTTGTTATAATTTTATTTTGTTCATTTAAAAAGATTGATTTTTGGGGAATCATATTACCCTACGCAGAGTTGGCCCGGGGGTCCTGCTTCCCAGTCAGTGGGTGGGGGTCAAGGGGAGGCTGCCCTTTGCGGGGTATAGGGCAGCTCCCCGTTAAATTTTTTTTACCTCATCATCCCTTACCACCGCCAAAGCATGAACCCTTCATGTTTTAAGAAACCCTAACGCTACTGCAAATGACGCAGGTGCATGAACTATTAATGATTTAAGAAACCCTAAAGTCACTGCAAATCACATCTTTCCAGGGTTTTCAATGGTTCCAAACTGATGGCTACCCTAGTGTGGTATCTGTGTTAATAACCAACACATAAACGAATCCTCATATTGCAATTGTTGCAAAAATTTTATCACATGAATCTTTCTACCAAAGTGAACATATCATAAATAGTCACATATCATTCATAACCGAATTATGGTTTCGCAAGTGGCTCTAATACCACTATTAGGGTTTCAAGGGCAGTCTCAGATCAAATACACAGGGGAAAAATTACAAAGAAATATTGAAATCTAGCCATGGATCCATACGAACACCATAAATCATGTTAAGGAATTATACCGTGAAGATGGATCTGCTGTCTCCAATTAAGGCCGATCGCAACACTTCAATATTGCTATGCCTCTTTGGTATCCACACGAACAGATCAAATCAAGCTTTCCTTCATGCTGCAATGCTATCTGGGTGAAGGGGATATTCCTCACGATCTCTCTCACTCTCTCTTTCTCTCACAATTTCTGTGATGGTTAGGGTTTTCTCATGTAACACTTTTCCACAGATACGTATAATATATATAGCTGTAGAAAATCAACCCTAAGAGAGTAATGAGGCTGTTGGACTCACAATCTGACCTGGTTCAGATTCGTATGTGGGCCTTTGAACTTCAGTCATCTCATTTAATTTAATTAAATGTACAACCAATGTCAGGAATACAAGTCTTACTTGGATCCCCAGTTAAATTCATCTTATGAATTTAAATTCAAATTTTGATCCATTCTAAATGTGTGACCCTGTAGGTTCTCCTTACAGTGACAGTAATACTAAAATTCTAGTATTACAAATAGTGAGCGGTATCTAGCAATACATCACTGCTACTCATGTAACGGGTGTCAGTGATTAGACATGATGTCATGCTCCGCTTCCCAAAAAGAGAATATGGAATACGGATACGTGACTAAGCCCAGCGAATGATTTTCATCATCCATAAGCTGTCAGGATCTTTACAACATTTCATAAGAATAATCAGAGTCGGAAGCAAGAGAGGTCAACCAAGTATGCATATATGAATCAAAATACCAATAAGAATACTTGAAACCAGAATATTATAATCTCAAATAATCCAGATCTGAATAAGTTAATATTCTGTGTCACATTTCCAAAATACAAATAAATCCAATTAATCAAGATACATTATTCAAATAGCAACAGGAAATAATAAAAATAGCAGGAAAATCATGATAGCAACACTCCAGCATCTAATATTTCATATCGCCAACTTCATCTGGCAACTGGTCACCCTGATCTGCAATTTAATAAAATTGCAGGAAGAAGAAAAAGAAAACAAACTCTCGTCAATGCAAGTTACGGGCTGCTTGTAGTGCAGGATATAAGTACATGGGAAAGTTAAACAACTAGCATGGAAGACATGATAATAAAACAGGATAACTAACATGCATCATGAACAGAATCAAATAACATAATGTACTAATAGGGTACGGGTAACATGTATCAAGTTTCAAGCAAGCAGGTAAACAGGTAACAGGTGTCAAGTGATCATGCAAGCAGGCAAAACAGGTAATCAAGTATATAGGTAACATGTATCAGGTAAGCATGTAACAGGTATCATGTATCAGGTAAGCATGTAACAGGTATTATGTCATGTCAAGTCTTGTATTATTACTAACTAGGTAGCACTTCATGCATCCCATACTATATGGTTGCTACATTTAAATACGGTACGCTTAGATTTTATAGTGGAGTCCATAGGGCAGTGTACTCAGAAATCAGGATAACAGGAATAATAGGAACATGTAAACATTCATATCATGCATCAGGTAACAGGTAATCATGCAACAGGTAGGACTACGTCCCCTCCATGTACACCTTCTCATAAGGAAGTATGTAGTTGGGTAACAGGTGGGAAACACGGGCCCCCTTTTGAGTACACCCTCTCATAAGGAAGTATGTAGTCAGGAATCAGAATCATGCATGATCATATAACAGGTAACATGATTGTGAATCATGTATCCATGAACACGTAACAGGTAGGAAACACGGGCCCTCTTCTCAGTACACATTTCTATATTTTCCAGTACTAGATCTTTCCCTTAACCCCGACTTGGTTATTTTGTTATTATTATCAGAAAGGCATGTTTGTGTCACAAATAGGTCAAGAATAATATGGCATGATCAAGTAACAAGTTAAGATTTCAAGATAAACATGTACAGGTGATAGATAACTCATAACAGGATAATACAACGAAAACTCTAGTTCAGGACAACAAGACAGCTTGGCACTAAAACTGAGATTTTCGTTGCTACAAAAATGCAAATATGGATCCGTCAAAGAATCTGTAAAATAGACTTCCGGCCAAATCCAGAAAATATATATAAGTCATATAATATTTCACAAAATCAAGTCTCAAAACAGATTTGAATCCAGAAAACGTGTTCAGTCAGAAATCAGTATTTTGTATTCACAGTCAAGAAAACAATATGAAAACTCATTAATTAAATCCACGAAAAATCTGGGGTATTCCCCTATATGTGTAGCATCAGAGTATAAAGTTTCATAATTTTTTAATATAAATAGTTTAGTAAAAAAAATCAGAAAACATCAAGACACGACAGTTTTGTAAATCTGGAATTATAAACACTGTAGTACGAAAATAGCAATATCTCACAAACCATAAATCGAAATCCAAATCCACAAAAAGGGTGATAAAATATACACAGTAGGATAAGTTTCATATTCACAAATATTTTAAAAATAGCAAGTAGTATTAGGACGAAAGTCCGGTTCTTTACTGAACAGTATGAAAAATCTGCTAGTATAGTAATTATTTGGAAACATAGAACGGAATGAAAAACTCATCAAATAAATCCATAAAAATTTAGAGTGAATACCAATCAGGTCTAGTTATACTGTGTAAAATATTGGATCAAAATAATACTTTTAACATCATGATAAAAATAGATTACTCTTCAGAATTCATAGAAAATAATATCTGGAAATATCTCGACACCACAGTAGTAAAATAGGCATAACTCACAACCTGTAAATCGAAATTGAGATCTGTCAAAAGCATTGGAAAATAGACAGAATTATTTACAAATCATGTTAGCAAAATATTTTCAAATACTGACCTTAATAGCGTCTAAAATACTGATCAAAACGGAAAAGCTGGCAAAACTGAAAATATCCGTCATGTACAAAATCAACTAGTTCATATAAAACCCATCTAAAACACAACCAAACATGAAATGTAGTGTACTAGATGTCCAAGCAACATGTTATAGGGTATTTCACAAGTCCACTACAAGTCTACTACAAATAACACGAACGAGCACATGATATCATATGAACAATACGCATATATACAACAAAAGTAGTCAACCCTAGGTTATTTTATGTCATGTATGTCATGAGGCAACTATGGTCGAATCAACACAATAGAGACAATATCAACAAGGGGATTCACAAACGAATTGTCTCTAGAACCCAACTACACTATAGGCGGTATTTAGTACTTGTATTACATAAAGGAAAGAATACAAGTTACTTGCCTGAGAGACGATGACGGGAACGACGAAGTAAAGACAAGAATAATGGGACCGGATCCTAGGACACGAATTCAACGAACAACCACAAACGAACAAATGAACTCCAAACGAACACATGAAACAACTACAAACCCACGAACTCAAAACGAGCACACAAACTCAATACCCACGAACCAACGAACACACTAACCACGAACCATCGAACACAACAAGATCAACCTAAGATCACTCTCGCACACAAGAGAGGGAGAGCGTCGGGCTGTGGCTGTCAGAGACGGACGACAGGACGGAGGAGCGACGGAGCAAGGGAGAACAGCGCCGGTGCCGTTGCTGCTGTACTGGAATGCCGATGAGGGAGGACTGCAGGTGGTCTGTGACGGAGCCAAGGCGGAGGACGGCACGGAGGTGGGGAGATTACCGGGAGGTTGCAGTCACTGCTGACCGGAGGGAAAGGCAGGAAAACGGTGCCAGAACTGGTGCGACGCGGCTGCAAGGCGACAGCGGCCTGTAGCGGTTGCTGCAAGTCGCGATAAGGAAGAAGAGGTAGGAAGGAGACTGGGAGGGGACAACACGGGGACGACGGTGGACTGGCGGCGCGCTGGCTGGCATTGTGCAGTCACTGCATCGGAAGAGGGGGCAAGGAGACAGGGCCTCACTGGCTGGCTGTTGCTGACAAGGAGGGGAACTGAGAAGGAGGGGACCATGGGACGCTACGTCACGTGGGATTGCGACAGGGAGGAGATGCCTGATGGTTGGGGTGCTGGGTCACGAGGGAGGTAGAGGAACGGGAGAGGGAGATGAGCGGGATAAGGAGGTGCAAGGGAGAGAGAGAACGGGAGTGCGGCTCAGGAGTTGGGAGATGAACATGCATGCATATGGGTTATATATGTAGGTAAATAGATTAAGGTTAGGGGATGTGATGGTCGGAGGGTTGGGTTTTAAATGGGTAACGGGTAGGGTATTTAGGTAACAGGTAGAGGGGTGTGAGGTGAACAGGGGATTTGGGTATGGGTCTAAATGGGTTTGGGGGAAAGCTAACAAATGGGTGTGTGTTAAGGCTTAACGGGTATGGTTATAGGGTGAAATAAAATAACCAATAAAAATATACAATTAAGATTTTATAGAAATACTAATACTAATAATAAAAAGAATAACAATAACAATAATAATAGCAATAATATTATTAAAAATAATAGTAATAATAATAATAATACCAAACAATAATAATACGAACATTAATAGGGAATAAAAATCATCGTGAAGTTACAAAAAATTATTGATTAAAAATAAACTTTAGTAAGAGATCCGATAATACATTTTAAGAAAAAAAATTTGAAAGCGGGAAAATAATTTACAAAAATTTAAAATACCAAAAATATACAAAAAATACGAAATTGGGGAAACAGGGGTTACACATAACCTATTCATGACCAATGTTACCATGTAGTCTAGTCCCTATGCCCAGATATCATAATTGACCAAAAGGCATAGAGTGTGTCACCATTGTATAGTTCAATCTTTGGTTTCTTGATATCCGAGTAGACTTACTAAAACAAATGAGCTCAATATCTCATATTGAGTCATTTGAGCATGTCCATGCATTTTGTAGTGTCACTCAATTAGGGATCCATAGATATCGCTCCTGTTATGTAAGAGGGACAAATCTTATCTAAGTCACTCACATCCCTCCGCATGATTTGTAGTATATCCAATAGTTGGCTTTATAATCACCTTATTACAGGCAACATTTGACGACATTAAAACATATAACTTCTAATATAGGGAACCGTAGTGACTTCAAGTCAAAGGACTACATACATCATGGTCACTGTGAGAACTGCTTATGACACTCATGTATGATCCATGCAGCATTCTCATGGTGGGTCAGTCCAGTACATTATTACTCTAATATGTACCCATGTGAAGACTTGATATCTCATATCCATGACCTGTGAGATACGGTCATCAGTCTACGCACATACTAGTCTCTATGTATTATTGTTGTCCTAATTCACAATAATACTGGACTAGGAACATTTAAGAATAGTGTTCTGATTACAACCAATAGGATCTCACAATCAAGTCTGCACTTTATATCCCATGGTATTGAACCTACTATTCTAAGAAATTTATTATGTTCATTTAATCACAACAAACAACATAATAATAGAAATTTCTCATATATGAAACAAATATCATGATACATTGTAAACTAGTAATGTCAATACACATCTGGCCTCTAGGGCATACACCAACACTAAGTTAGGAGTGGTAAGTTTTATTGTAGTATCCTAAGACCTAAGCATGTCACTGATGGTTAGGAGAGACACTAGTCGGGTTATTGTACTCTCTTATCAAGGGGACACGTGCGGCACCGTCTCGCCTGTAGGGATTGGAGGCGGGGGGGTGGGGGGGTGGGGGGGATGTAGTCTCATCTGTTAATTTTTGGGGTCTAGTGGGTAGAACAAGAGGCATGCAATGTGCCACAATCTCCTGTCAGAAGCTGAGGGACAAAACCCTAAGTATTCGTCTATGTTCTAAGTTATCTGTACAAATGGAAATATTCTATGCAATATAAATGGGGAGCAAGAGTTTAACTTCGAGTCTCTTGGCGGAGTAGAGGAAGTCCTGCTGGTCCGCCACAAATATGGATAACTTTTGGTAGGGACGGGAGTGGAGAAGACCCCAGTTCCGGCTGAGCTATGGTAGAGATGATTGATAACCAGCCTGTTCGGAAGTGCCTTGGACCACCGGTCCCATCAGATCAGTGACCACCGACTATTTGGGAGTGCAGAAAGACCACTGGTCCATCTGCATATGCGGGGGTAGACCGCATGCACTGCGACTTTACCAAGTCACTAGATGAATGTCAGGAACTAGAATGAGTACAAGAGTATGATGCATGACGAGGGATTGAACCCTACAATCATGAGAAGCGAACACTTCAAGAAGTACGTAGTGTGGAATGCATATGTTTCCATTTATGTTGTATTTGGAAAATTATGTAGTATGAGATGCATACGTTTCTAAATGAATTGTATTAGAGTAAGTGCATTGTGTGCATTTGGAATTCTGCATTAAACTCTAGGGCATGGCATACACTGACAATTGTGATTTGATTGCATATTTTTCTTTTGCATCAAATACTGATTGTTGAGTTTGGAGAGTCGCTGGTTTTATCAGCATTGTGTCAGTTACATTTAACTGACGTGCCCACAGTCTGTTTAGTTGTAGGACTGCTGGACCGTGGAAGCAGGAGTTGAGCGGCATTGAACGTCTAAGTGGAGATTGTAAAATTTGTATAGTAAATTTTTATTGATGTAATTTATTATGTAAAAATTAATGTAAGATTGTATTGTACAATGTAACATTATGGGATGCAATAAAAATTTTTAATTTCCTGCATTTTCTGTGTTGTGAGACTATTTGATGTAAAGATTCTGGCTTGTGTCTCGAGTTTCGGGTATTGGAAACTCGGGGCATTACAATAGTTATAGTGTTGTTAGTATAAGTATGGTAGAGAGACATTAGCTCTAGGCTGTGTTATTGAAGACATATAAGAATAGGCAGTAGAGCAAAGGTGAAAGCTCCGGAATGATCTACAAATGAGAATAAACTTCAGTGCTTCGGCATGGAAGCTGACATAGGCTTCGAAATTATCTGGAGTGAGATAGATCTCCGATATTCCGGGATAGGAGCGAATATTCACGGAATGTTCATGATCGAGGATGTATTCCAGCATAATCAGTGGATGCGGGTTATTCCACAAAATTTTTAGGGAGATAAGTGATACGCACATCGCTTGGAGGGAGAATAAACTCACAGAATGTCGCATGCTGGTCGGTACCCTCAAAAGGATCGATAGATGTAGTAGGTGACTACGGATGCCTCTTAAAGGTTTTCATAGCGATGGATTAAAACTTATAATGCGGAGAAACATTAGTAGCTTGCATTCGGAACAAATGTTGTACAGGCGGCATAAAATTTCGAACAAGCCTGCATTAGAAAAAGGTCATTGTGTGTATTTCTGTGCATTAAATTTCTAAGATCATGGCATCCACCGACATACGTAAAATATTTACTTTAGATATTCACATTGTTTCGCATTAAATATTCGAGTTGGTGAGAATGTTAGAAATCGTTGTTATCATCAGTTTTGCATCAGTTGTAGCAACTGACATGCCCACAGTTGACATTTTTGCAAGATCTTTTTCGATGGATGGCATGGAATCGAGTTTTGTTGTGTATTCTTGTAGAAGTTTGAAGTTTGAATGTTGTGAACAAGTTGTAATTTCATGTTAAGACATAATTGGTTATTGTAATAAGTGGTGATGTAATTTTATTTTATTTTCCCTGTGTAATGTAGTATATTTGTACTCAATTTGAACTAAAAGATTCTGTATGTATAACATATTTCCAGTGTATGGAATTCAGTGCGTTACAGATTGTATCAGAGCTGACTGCAATTAGTAGAATTAAACATAGTAATGGAAATAAAACTAGGATGACACTAGATGAGTGTGATTTTGTTTTAGGATCATGACTGCTATTGGTTTGAACTTGCATTTGTGATACCTTATGCATATACTGACATTTTTCATTTCTCTCATTCTGTATGATGGCGGATGAGAAAAATACTATAAAATGTTTGGGGGTTGAGGAACTTTTCTATGATAATGAGGAGGAGAATCTCGACGAAGAGGAACCCCAGGAATTATTGGAGGCTGATTCGCCTTCACTCACTCTACCTCTAGTGATTTCTTCAGACGATTCCTCAGTTGTCTCTTTTACCAATAGTAGAAAACAACATAAGATGGTTGCGCTTCATTGCCAACTGATAAGGTAACAGTGGAGGATGAACCAACTTGAGCGACAACATTTGGAAGACCGACCGTGTACAATGGCCCGGGAGAATAAGGTCAAAATTTATAAGATATTTCAATTCCGAGTGGCAAATCAGTTCACTCAACTCACAAATATGCTACAGAAGGTACAAAAAAAGAAATCCAAACAACGTCATCAATAGGTCCAATGAGAAGTAGCCAAATTGGGAGAGGAGTTCAAAAGAGACCAGAGAGCTCGTCGTGATTAACTATTGCAATGATTGTTATTAGTCTAAGTTAAGGAGTGTAGTGAGATCTAGAACACATATATAGGTCTAGACTCAAATAAATTACCTTGCTTTATTATGTTGGCTATGTAGTGAATGCTTGGATTTCAATAAATAGAAATTTCATGATTTTATTGTTACAATACTGTATATGATTATCAATGTGGGTGTGCCCCTCGACTGATTTTGAAATGTTTTCACTCGATCAGAAATGGCAGGATGCAGAACGAGGAGCAACAGAGTCAACAAGGTAGCTAGCGGGGCTAATGCCTATGGACTTGACCTAGAAACAGAACTTGCTAGGGTCTACCAAACATTGAATACATTCATGAGGGCAGGAATGGACCAGAACACCGGTGTTGTTCCAACAGCACGGCCAACAACTCCAGTTCATGACCCAATCAAGCAAGTCGAGTCTTTCAAAAGAATGAAGCCGAAGAACATGCTGACCCTACTGTCGCAGATTACTGGATCGGGCAGATAAAGATAGTTTCGAAGTGTTGCAAACCCCATAGGATAGCAAGGCGAAATTAGCCACCATTCAATTAGAGAAGGATGCAGGTGTATGGTGGCAATTGGTGAAGAGGACTTTCGGCGATGAGCCAATGACTTGGGAAGGATTTTTGGAAGAATTCAGGAATCATTACTTCCCTTTGGACATCCAAGAGAATACGGCTATGGAGTTTTTGAATCTTTAGCAAGGGACTATGACCGTCGGGAATATGAAACCGAGTTTATTCAAGAATCGAGGTATGCACAAAAATGATTATGGATGAAGTTAAGAAAGCTAAGAAGTTTTAATAGGGCCTGATAAACACCCCACAAAATTAAGTTATGAAAATTTTGCCCCTCGTGTTTTACGCGCACGTATTTTGTACTGTTACGTGTAATATCTATAACATTATAAAATTTTCTATATGTTGCAATTTTTTTTAACTTGTTCGAATTAGTTTTTTTTGTAAATTGAATACATTTTCTCCTATTTTAAGCACACTCAAATATATTTTTTCCGCAAAAATATAAATTTTAAATGTTTTGTTCTTACGTGCTTTACACGTGTTTTTAGTGCACGTGTTAATTGTAGAATCTTTTATTGTTATGTAAATATTTTTCTCCTATTTCACAATATATAAATGATTAAGTCTAGTTTTAATGAAACTAACATAATTTAAATCCATATTAAATTGCGTAACACATGAAATTGTATTAAGTAAAATTCAAAATATTTAGTGTGTATTTTATGTGCACACACAAACCCTTCGAAACCCGTGCCTTACACATATATTTTGCAGACCAATTCTAGTGGGAGGAAAACAAAATTTTGAATGAGTTTGTGGCTAGTGGTTAGTGGTGTGTGGGTAGTTTTAAAAACTCTCCATCACCCTTCCCTTATTAATCCCCACTGGACTGCCATGTCCAGCTCTCAATTTCCATTTTGAAAATCCTACACTCCAACTCCTAAACCACTCTTCCCCTTAACTCCTCTCCTCCTAATTCTT
>CM030359.1:181512341-181526672 GCA_017893485.1 Hemerocallis citrina | reverse complement strand
TATTCAGAATACTGAAACCCCACACTCTATTAAAGAAAAAAAGCTCCTTTGCCATTTTCCTTTTTCACAAATAAGGATTCACAAATCCTGATGGGCATCATAATACATTTGCAGAATCATAGAACACAGTAGAATATACTGAATACAAGTGCAATTCATCTGAACAAATCAGATGCTCCCCAAACTTTCAAAACATGCTGGTTTGTTTGCTCCAGGTTCTTTTTTTTAAATTTCCTGAAGTAATAAACAGAGTTGGCCTTTGTTCATATATTTTTTTTTTGTAAACACTATTCAGAATGCTGATACCCCCACTCTATTTTGCCAAAAAAGCTCCATTACTCCCTTCTTTCATTACAAATAAGGATTCACAAATCCTGATGCATCATAATACAAATTGCAGAATCATAAAACACAGTAGAATATACTGAATACAAGTGCAATTCATCTGAACATATCAGATGCTCCCCAAACCATAGAAACATGCTGGTCTGTTGTTCCAGGGTTTTTTCAAAAATTTCATAAAGTAATATCCTGAGTTGCCCTTTGTTTTGGGTGTCTTTTTTTTTGGGAAACACTATTCAGAATACTGATACCCCCCTCTTGTCGAAAACCATGAAAACAACATAATGCAGAAAAAATACAACCTAGTCGCAGTCTCTGATTCATCAAATCAATGATAAAAACTCTATACTAGAGCTGCATTTTTTACAATGCCACGCCCATCTGTACAAGGCACAATATCAACATTGACTAAAATCCGTTCATCATTGACTATAACGACATCATTTCCGTTAGGTTTAAAAAACAAATTTGTTCACTTACTGCTCTTGAAGTATTCTGAATAGTGTTTCCAAAAAAACACTTAAAACAAAGGCCAACTCAGGATATTACTTCAGGAAATTAAAAAAAAGAACCTGGAGCAAACAGACCAGCATGTTTTCATGGTTTGGGGAGCAACATGATTTGTTCAGATGAATTGCACTTGTTTTCAGTATATTCTACTGTGTTCTATGATTCTGCAAATGTATTATGATGCCCATCAGGATTTGTGAATCCCTTTGATATTTGCTGTGAAGGAAAAAGAAAATCATATTTGTCATAGGCTCAGATTGTTCAAATCAATGATAAAAAATCCACAATATGGCTGCATTTGTTACGATACCACGCCTATTGCCACTAAGTACAATGTTCCCCCCCCCCATCCCCTTCCCACATTGTCGTCGACAATAACTGAATTCATCATCATTGTTTACCATGATGGATTCATTCTTACTTAACCTTTCATTCCAAACATCAACCACAGATCAGTTTAAAGGGTATTATACATCATTTCAGTGGTTGTTCAATCATATACCCCAATTTCAATATCCGTTGCTTGTCGATACAACCAAGCAGAAAGTGGCAGTGGGGTGGGGGAGGGACACATTCCATGGGGGAGGGACACATTCCACATTGAATGAAAACCTATCATCATTGCCTATTACGACATCAACTTTGTTAGTTTTCAAAAAAGTTTATTTCAAATCGCATACTGCTACCGACAATTCCATCCATTTTTCTGACCAATCATGTGCACAAAATTGATTCCGCGTGCAGTACCTGTTCATCCATAAATTGTCAAGATGAAATCACACACCTTGCAGAAAACATTACTTTCGAAACAGTTCGAAAAAAGGATGCAATGAAAATGTTTACATTCAAATTACATTAGTGTGTTGCATTCCACATTGCCATGGCAATATCATCTCTTTTCCTATTCATACGATTCAGTTGGGAAGATGATAAATCCAACCCCTGAGATGTGGAGGTGATATCTTCAGTGTGTGGGTGATGTACTAATTGTTCATCATCGAGTTCCTCCAAAAATGCATCGTTTTGTGAGTGCATACATATAAAATTGTGGAGTGCACAACAGGCTGTGACCATCATAACTTGCCTTGTAAACAGGTAGTTTGGCAAGTTCTCAAAGATGGCAAACCTCTTCTTGAATACACCAAACGTTCTCTCAATCACATTCCGTAGCCTAGCATGTTGTTTATTAAAAAGTTGCCTTGGTTGAGTTGGTGCATGGTTGGCCCCTTGAAAGTCCTGTAAGTGGTATGGCTCACCACGGTATGGCGCTAAAAAACCAGGCATATTTGTGTAACCACAATCTACTAGGTAATATTTATCGTTTGGTGGGATTTCCAACAGCCTTTGTGCTAATGCACTCTGTATCACACGGGAATCGTTAGCACTGCCTTCCCATCCCGCGTAAACAAATGTGAACAACATGTTAAAATCACATGCTGCCAAAACATTTTGGCTAATAAAACTCTTTCGAGAGCGACAAGCATTGCTGCGAATAGCAGGTACAGTAGCTTTGATTAATGTGCCATCAGCGCACCAATAGCTCCCTACATTAATGAATTCGAATAATAAATATTACGTGGAAAGGTTGAAAAAACTTTAATAGTGCATGACGGGTGAAGGTAAAAGAATACCTTAAACCACGGATAAAAGTCTGGATTATTGAGAATCCTTTGATGTACTTGTGTAGTATCGGGGGGGGGGGGGTGATAAGTGTTGTTTCCGCTCTTACCAAACCTTTCAATACTAGTGTAAAATGCTTTTCAATTGTTTGAAGTGAGTGGTTAAACCTATTAGCGACTAGTCGCATTCTTGAACTGTGACCGACAATATACAGGAAAATTGCCACACTCTCCTCGAAAGACACGTGCCTGCGTCTTGAAGACTGTTCTGTTTCGTCAAGATAGTTCCCATTTTTCAAAAAAGCACACAAGGCCATGAAACAATCTTGGTTCATACGGAATATTCCATGAAACGTGGACTGGGAACCCTCTAACATTTCATTCAGATATTCACGTCCTGTTTGTTTTTGAGATGTCGTTGTACTTTCTTCATTGTCAAGTTCTTCACATAATTCAGCTAGGAAGATTATGTTCATCAGCTGATCAACATCGTCACTACTGGATGAAGAAGTGTCCATAACAGAGGTTGCACTTGCAATAGTAACTCACTATGACAAAAGGATAGAAATCAAATGGAGAAAGTAAAAAAGTTCACTACTAATAGCAAATCGCTTTTGGTAAAAAAATAAAACTCAATGTGAATGAAATAATTACCGCAATGTTACACCATCAAACCGTCATAGTACATTATATCTCACGCAAATACGCAAATAATAGCAAAAAAATAGTACACATTATGACTTCTTCATCCCATTCAACCGAATGGGATGGCTACTGCCTACCATACATCCTGACCCAAGCCTCCTGATGTGTTGGGGTCAGACGGAGGAAACTATGACAAGCACGAGGATTTCCTACTAGGTGGGCTATTGCTTTCACAGCTTCGTCGGGATCAATCCATGTCATCGCCAAGATTTTATCCTGGCATTCATCCAACTCGGCCAAAGCAGGGTCAGCCGAGACATTACTTTCCACCTCTATTTTTTTCTTCAGCCTGCTTCTTTTTACCTCCTCAGTTTCCATACAGGAGCTAATATAATCTTTCAAACTGACATGGCTGATCCCCGGCCACTTGAGGTACCGGATTTTCTCTTACGAGAGCCCGACCCAGAACCTATTGGTACATCATCATCGTCCTCAAGTACATGTACGTTTGACTGATGAAGGTGGCCAAACTCATAATTCATCCTCCGCTCGTCATCATCATCCAACACCCTTTGGGTGGAAGCCCTTGTCACATTGCCCTGGGCAGTAGACTCTTCCATTATTTTGGTCAAAGCATCAAAATCTGTCAACCCCTTATGTTCAAATCTTTTGGCGGCAGGATGCATCTAATCATAGAATTTGTTGTTACTATGCAAGTATTAGAGTCAAGATGAAGTATAATAAAAAGGATTCGCAAAAAAAATCAAACTTTGAGATTATATATATTAACCTTAACATATTGTTCCCAAACCGGTTTCTCGCAAGTAACGGTTTCGTTGACTTCATCCCAATCAAAACCGCTCTGTTTCTTCATATCAGAAAACACCTTCCAGTCTGATTTAAGTCTCTGATATTTTGACTTCAATTGTGCTACCGTGAATGAACGGCCACACGCGACTTGCATTTGTAGAGCAAAATTACTCCAAGTTTTTGCGTCGAAGGTGTTGCTTTTTAGGCAATCACTGTCAACTGCAGCCTCCATAAGGTTGACAAAACAATGCACAATATGGGGAGGCCACTTCCCATAATCCTCCTCCACTGCCTTATCCTTCCCCCTACCCATATTACTCATCTATATTGAAGAAATACCGATAAAAATAAAAAAAATTGCCAAATTCCATCAATTAGTCCTAGTGATCGGATAACCGCCAGTGCAAGGAGCCACAGGTTAAACAAAAAATTGGCAACAGCGAATTTGTCAAAAGATGCAGTCTGGACCGCATATCAGGAAAAAAATTTTAGTCCAAAAGCGTACTAAAAATTTGCGAAAATTCGTACAGAAAAACAACCAAATAAAGTGCCCCGCGAATCATACATTCGATTGGAATTGAACAAGGAAGAAATTGTCAGCAAAGGATTCGACCTTGAGCAGCTTTTTGATTCGATTTGCACGTCGTTCCCTAGGTCTTCTCCTGTATGCAGCACGGGTAGAGCAAACCATTAAACCCTCAACCGAAACCCCTCAACCACTCACCAAATCGACAGAAAAAGAGAGTGGTATTGAAGTCGCCAGCGAGGTCAAATCAGACGTTTGGGTTTGATTTTACAGTAGAATCGTTCCAAAAAACATTGATTTAGGGGGGGGGGAGATCAGATCTGTTCTGAAAAAGAAGGGAGGAAGAAGATGCCGTACGGGGAAAAAGGAGTAAGGTTAGCTTCCTCAAGGGAGAGACAGGAGAGAAGAGAGTGAAGGGGGTGTCGCCGATAGTGAGGGAGACCAGATCTGGAGTATGAAAATTCGGAGAAAGAAGACAACGAATAGAGCTCGTGAGTGATGTGAGAAGAGAGGGTGGAGTTTTCTTTCGAAAAGAGGGGGGAGGAAGAAGACAACGGGCTCGTGAGTGAAGGGTGGAGTGGGTTTCGAAAAAGAGGGGTATCAGTATTCTGAATAGTGTTTGGAAAAAACACTCAAAACAAACGCCAACTCAGGATAGCGTTTTCAGAAAAAAAAAAAAAAAAAAAAGGTGAAACAAACGCACCATTAACTCTTCTCTCTCTGTCTCTCTGTTTCGGATTAAAACGAAAAGAGCAGCAGGCACGCACCGAGGGGACAGGCTACAAAGTGACGTGCGACTGGAGGCAGGCTTCGATCCGCGTACTCACGCAGGCTTCGATCTGACCAGGTGCTTCGATTTCCGCAGACAGGACCCACCTCGATCTAACGTGGCTCGATTGACAGCGGGAGCAGAACTGTTCACGAGGCGACTGTGCAGCGATTTGACTGGCGACTTGACAATAGTGTTCCGGTTCGGCGCAGATATCAAGGGAGCATTCGGATACAACTCTTGAGACAGAAAGAGGGGTTTGCAAATTAATTTTTTATTCTTTTTCTCCTCTCTCTAATTTTTGTAATGCAATCCTTGAACCAAATTATTAATTGCAATATTTTTATTATGAATATGTGGAACTAATTTCATTGTTGGGCTGATTGAAACCGTAGTCATATAATGTTATAATCTTCTAATAACACTATTTCCATCAATTATTGATTAAACCTGATTGTATTGGTATAGATTTATAATATGAATCAAACTTGTTCAGAAGTTGGAAGAGCAGTCGAATGAGAGTGACAGCAAGTCGACTGCCATACAGAACCTGAGATTATCAAGTTTGCGTATTATAAAACTGAATCTGTTATATGAGTATAGAGACGACCCGTATCTTGTGCTCATAATTGTAACACAGGAATCTTTAGGGGTTCTTGGATTAATCAACTTGAAGGATCTAGATCTGATACCAATTTCTAGAACTTTGAGTGTTTGTTCGTTTCCATTGTTCCTATGTTTTCTTTAAGTGCAACTTAGTAGATACCATGCTAAATACTTAAGGGAAGAAACGAGTTAGGGTAGATACCATGCCTAATTCTTGGCCTAGGGAAACATTAACTTTAAGGAGTAGATACCATGCCCTTAAAGCAACAAACATGAGTGATGAGAATGGTGTAGAAGGTAATCTAGCATTTTTGACTATAGGTGGAAATCAAGCCCAACTCATTTAATTGATATTCTTGAGATACTACTTGATTTAGTTTTTAATCTTTTCATTTCCTTTCGAATAGACTTTTAGAACAAAACTTTATGATTAGCACTTTCTTTTGTTTTATTGGTTAGTAAGTTAAGTACTACAATCTCTGTGGGATCGACCCTTGCTTTTCACTACGCTTCTATAAACGATTCGTACACTTGCGAGGTTTTAATTTGTGTCTAGTTTATCTATTTATTTAGATCATCTAGATTGCACAACAAGTTTTTTGGGGCCGTTGCCGGGGATTGTTTAGTATTTTAACTTGCAAATTAATTTTTTTCTTTTTCTTTTATAACATTTTCTTTCGGGTTACATTCCAAAAGCAAAGATGGGTGAGAAAGTACCAAATCGAGTACCAATGCAAGACAAATTCACTCCGAAGAATATTGAGCAACCTTCTTGCATAGCTTTTCAACCTAAGGTCACAGGGAATATGCATCTATCACCTCAATTACTCAGCATGGTTCCCCACTTCAGTGGCAGAATAGACGAGGATCCGCACCTCCATTTGCAAGATTTCTTTGATCTTTGCAGAACACAAAGCGTCCAAGGGCTTACCCCTGAACAAATCAGGTTAATCTTGTTTCCATTTTCTTTAAAACTTAATGCTAAATTGTGGTATAATTCTTTGGAACCAGAATCAATTCAATCATGGGAGCAATTGGCAACAAAGTTCTTGAAGGAATTCTTTCCAGCTCAGAAGACCAAACAACTAAAAAGGGAAATTCTACTCTTCCAACAAAAAGATGGTGATTTGTTCTTCGAGGCATGGAAGGACTTTAAGAACAAACTTCTCAAGTGTCCTACTCACAACATACCAAAGAATGATCAGGTACAAGCATTTTATGAGGGTTTAAATGACACTAACAAAGCAATTGTGGATTCAGCTTGCAATGGAATTTTGATGAGAAAGAGTGGTGAGGAGGCCATCGAGCTATTTGAAGAACTCAGCGAGAACTCACAACAATTCTCAACAAGAAGGGGCTTTTACAAAAAACAGGGAGTTTACGAAATTTCTTGCAATGATAGCATGCAATTAGAAATGGAAATTATGAACAAAAAGATTGATATGCTTGTTAATGCAATTTCAACGTTGGGTGGCGTAAAAAACCAACCAAAAGAAATTTGTGCAATTTGTTCTCATTCTGATCATACAACTAATACATGTCCCATGTCTTCTTTCACAGATCAGGAGCACGCAAACTACGTAGGACAGGGAATGTACCCACCCCAGAACAACACTTTTTCAAACATGTATAACCCAGGGTGGCGAAACCATCCAAATTTCTCATGGAGCAATAATCAAAACCATCAAGGCAATCAATTCGCACAAGGGCATACGCAGCAATTCCAAATTGGGAATGGGTTTGATCGGCCAGTACAAGAACAGAAGAAGTTGGATTTCGAATCCACCGTTCTTCAATTGCTCCAAAAGCAACAGCGAACAAGCAACCAACAAGGGGAGGCCATTCAGAAATTGGAGACTCAAATTGGTCAAATTGCTAAGGAGTTAAGTGAAAGAAAGGCCGGAGAACTCCCATCACAAACCATACCAAACCCTAGAGGATAAGAACAGCTCCAATCGGTGACAACCCTAGAGGACAAGATTGAGTTTGAAATGTTTGATACACCAAAATTACCACACGATGATCATGAATGTTATAATGTTGATGTGGTTCAGAAAATTTGTGACCAAACATTTCAGGAACATTGTGTCGAGCCATTACAAGCCACAATTATATACCCTCTAATACTATCTCAAGTTGAACAAAAATATGATGATTGGAGGATTGCAGAGACAGTGCATTACCTTGGAAATCCAAAATCATATTCAGGTAAGTTTGCACCTGTGTTTGAAAATCTTGTGTCTAATAATATTTTTGTTTCTTCTTTTACCAGGACACCAGATGTGGAACTAATGCTGCTGCATGAACAATTGAAATATGCATATTTGGGTGAAAACCAGAAATTACCTGTGATAGTTGCTGCAAACTTGAGTATGCAGGAAGAAGGGAAGTTGTTGAGAACCTTGTAAGAACACAAGGGTGCATTAAGGTGGACCATTGCAGATAGGCTTATGTCAAGATGGTACGGTCCGTACGTTGTTACGAAGGTTTCCCCACATGGAGCGTTGGAGGTTCATAGCAAAGAGAAAAACCAAACGTTCAAGATGAATGGGCAAAGTGGGAAACCTTATAGCGAGATGAGTTTTGAGCCGCAAGAGGAAGATATTTAATAGACTCATCGAGTCTAGCTGAAGACAAGAAACGCAGCGCTTATTGGGAGGCAACCCAATTTTCAGGGGAGTACTTACACTCTCTCTTTATTCATTTCTTTAATCATTTTGTTATTTCTTTTATTTCATTTAGATTTGATTTATCTTTTAGTTTATTTTATTTTAATTTTTGATTTTATCTTGAAGGATTGCAGAAAATTTGAAGTCGCCGGGGCAGAGCTGTTTTGAACACATGCATTGACGGTTGTTTTTGAGCAAATTGGAGTCAAAATCTGGAAAAGTGATTCAAAGAAAAGTTGTAACCTATCTTCTTAGATTTCCAGCAAAAAAAAATTCAGCCCATTTGGACATCTACAGCTCCAGATATCGCCAAAATACCGAACGCTGCGAATGCAGAAATTTCAAGACGAATCAGGGGAGAATTTCTGATCTTTTGCATTCTTTTTGTTTTTCTTTTTCCTTTCCCATTGAGGACAATGTGATATTCAAGTTTGGGGGGGAAGGTTTACAATGATTTATTTTTTCTTAGAAAAGAAAAACAAAAATTTAAAAGGATTTCAATTAATCTCACCATTACACTTTTGAGTTTTTCATTTAGATAAGCATTGAAATATTTTTTTTTTTTGGGATAAACAATTTCTTATAAAGTAAGAGTAAGTATACTTATTTACTTTAGGATTGTTGAGTTTCATAATTCCTTACAAAATTATATGAGTCATGCGATTATACATAAAAAACAAATGTGATGCTTTCTCTTGTGATTATCTCCTTTGATCTAGTCCTAAACAGAGTTTAAGTAAATAGAATAATAAAAAAATAATAAAAAAAAAAAAAATTGAATAAAGTCAATCTACTCCAATGTTTTGAGTTGCTTAGTAACTAGGGGTATTCATCACCAATGTTTACTTTTACGTCAAACGGCAACTTGAAATATGAGTATGCAAAGCACTTTTAAGTTTGTGACTTGTTGAGTAACCGGGTGGATTCATCACAAATGTTTTGCATTCGCGTCTACTAGGTTTGTAGTAGAGAAAAGGGATAATCACAGATGGAGTTGTTACATACTATAATTAAATTAATGGCATGGCAAATATGATTGGGTTTGGAGTTATGAATAGATAATCACACTGGAGAAAGTGGGTATGCTTGTTTTTACTTTATTTGCAATTGTTTATATTTTTTTTAATTGCAATTTTGATGCTTGCATAAAGAGAATTCTTGGTGTGATGGGATGAGTCTACTATTATTTTTCCCTTGTTCATGATTCTACTTTTTGCTTGAGGACAAGCAAAATCTTAAGTTTGGGAGTATTTGATGTACCTAATTTTTATACAAATATTTGTATTCAATAACCCATTAAAAATGCTTGTTTTCAACTATAAGTCGTCTTGTTTCTCTAAGATTTCAATTATTTACTTATTTATGAAGAAATAAGATTTTTTATGCAAAAAGTGATTTTTAATTTTTATAAGGGTGTAAAAGGAAAAAAAATAAATTTACATGGATTTGGATAAGCCGAAAAGATAAAAATCTGTTATTTCAAGTTTATCTAATTAAAATTTAATTTAAATACTAAATTCTAATTTGTATTTTTATCTACAGGCAAGATGATGATACATCCTAATCCTAGTACACATCCACACCTACTCCTATAAATAGAGAAGCAAATACGGAGAAGAGGGCGGCCAGAAAAAAATAATTAAAGAAAACGAAGAAGCCAGAGGACTCAAAAAGAATAAACAAAGAGAGATAGAGAGAAACAGAGAGAGAAACTTAACTCTTCTCTCTCTGTCTCTCTGTTTCGGATTACACGCACCGAGGGGACAGGCTACGAAGTGACGTGCGACTGGAGGCAGGCTTCGATCCGCGTACTCACGCAGGCTTCGATCTGACCAGGTGCTTCGATTTCCGCAGACGGGACCCACCTCGATCTGACGTGGCTCGATTAACAGTGGGAGCAGAACTGTTCAAGAGGCAACTGTGCAGCGATTTGACTGGCGACTTGACAATAGTGTTCTGGTTCGGCGCAGATATCAAGGGAGCATTCGGATACAACTGTTGAGACAGAAAGAGGGGTTTGCAAATTAAATTTTTATTCTTTTTCTCCTCTCTCTAATTTTTGTAATGCAATCCTTGAACCAAATTATTAATTGCAATATTTTTATTATGAATATGTGGAACTAATTTCATTGTTGGGCTGATTGAAACCGTAGTCATATAATGTTATAATCTTCTAATAACACTATTTCCATCACTTATTGATTAAACCTGATTGTATTGGTATAGATTTATAATATGAATCAAACTTGTTCAGAAGCTCTAAGAGCAGTCGAATGAGAGTGACAGCAAGTCGACTGCCATACAGAACTTGAGATTATCAAGTTTGCGTATTATAAAACTGAATCTGTTATATGAGTATAGAGACGACCCGTATCTTGTGCTCATAATTGTAACACAGGAATCTTTAGGGGTTCTTGGATTAATCAACTTGATGGATCTAGATCTGATACCAATTTCTAGAACTTTGAGTGTTTGTTCGTTTCCATTGTTCCTATGTTTTCTTTAAGTACAACTTAGTAGATACCATGCTAAATACTTAAGGGAAGAAACGAGTTAGAGTAGATACCATGCCTAATTCTTGGCCTAGGGAAACATTAACTTTAAGGAGTAGATACCATGCCCTTAAAGGAACAAACATGAGTGATGAGAATGGTGTAGAAGGTAATCTAGCATTTTTGACTATAGGTGGAAATCAAGCCCAACTCATTTAATTGATATTCTTGAGATACTACTTGATTTAGTTTTTAATCTTTTCATTTCCTTTCGAATAGACTTTTAGAACAAAACTTTATGATTAGCACTTTCTTTTGTTTTATTGGTTAGTAAGTTAAGTACTACAATCTCTGTGGGATCGACCCTTGCTTTTCACTACGCTTCTATAAACGATTCGTGCACTTGCGAGGTTTTAATTTGTGTCTAGTTTATCTATTTATTTAGATCATCTAGATTGCACAACACTGAATCGTACGGCGAACGTGCGCAAAGTCCAAACACCGGGGTTGACCACGGCGAAAGACCCTTTGATGCTCAAATCAGTAACTCAGAAAGGATGTCACGCCCCGCTTCCCAAAATACGGTAATACGAGCATGTAACAAAGGCCCAACGAATGATTTATATATTATCCATAAGCTATAACAGATTAACTCAACAATATACAAGAGAATACAACAACGCAAGAAAAGAATAACCACATAAAAAATGAATAAACTCCAAAATAATTATGAAATAAATTCACCAAATAATATCCATCATCTGGGAAAAAGTAGACTTCGGGACACACAAGTTCGGAATACAAAGTACTATAAGAATAACAATGTTCAAAGGAAATATAGCGAAAAGGTAATATTAGCAGTCTATTTCTGGGCTCCATCTTCTAAAATCGTTGCTCACCAATTCTTTCTGGTAACTCATCTTCGATACCTGTAAACTCGTGATCTAAAAATAGAGAAAATAATGTCCTTAAAGCAAGTCACGGACAGCAAGTAGTGGAAAATAGAGAACAATAAGAAACATGGTATATCAAAAATAAAGAACGGGATCAAAGTCAAGAACAAAGACAATGATTGGCAATAATATCAAGTGTCTTTATTCAATTCTGCGATAATCACTAGTTACATTTCATGATCAATAATGATGACAATAAACGGGATCAAGTATGCAATGTTGAATGAGGGTTATTATTTATTTTATTAACCTATCTAATGCACGTACTACTGTGTCCCATTCCACAGGTTCGGTGCATACAATCAATGTCGTTTAGACTCTAGTGGTGAATTCTATAGGTTCATGTACTCGAGTCTTGCAATAAGAATGACCAATGACTGATGACCGATGATCGATGGCTGATGACCAATACATGATACAATTGGGATACTGTGGTCAGTAATCCACAATCGATCGAGGACCAATAATTTGTAACATGTCCAATAATAACGACCAATATGGGAAACACGAGCCCCCTTCCTAGTACACTCTTCTATATTGCCCACTACTAGGTCTTTCCCTTATTACCCTGGCTTGTTGGTATTTTATTCTATCCTATGTGCATATGCAAGAAGATTTCAAGGTCGTGTAATGCAAGGTGTGACTAATTCTACTCATTACATTCAAGAAATATTTATAGTAAATCAATGCAATTCATACAATCTAGACAACAGGATGTTTCTGTACAAAAACAGAGATTCCCGCTGCCACAGGAAGGAAAATCTGGATCCGTCAGAAGTTTTAGAAACTAGGCTCTCTGCCGGTTCCAGGCATGTACATACGATATATAAAAATCACAGAAACTATGTTTAAATTCTTATTCTTTACAGATTTTATGTTCAGGTTAAAACTTAGAGTCATCTTTACATGTACATATCAGGTCTGAATACTCATCAAATAATTCCAAAAAAATCAGGGTGATTCCTACACATGTCTAGTCTCAGCAAAATTAATTTCATATTTTAATTTTACTGTTAACATGTTCTTTTGATTAACGAATCAGGGTGATACGCATATAATTGTGAATCTAGAAATCCATACCTAGCACTACTAAAAGTCAGATATCTAGCAGATTATAAATTAGAATTCAATTCCGTGAAATGTTCTGGAAAATAGACACTTGGAGCTACAATTCTTGTTTACAAAGTTCATTCAAATTACTACAGTAACAGGCTCGAAAGTTTGATACAAAAAGAATTAGACAGCAGGCCAGAAAATAAATTAACATGAATAGACAATAATTTCATCACACAAGCTTGCAATTTCATGATAATTAATTAACAAAAGTTGTATTTGGTAATTAACATGCAATTTCAAGATTAACGATGCAATTTACAATCAAGCAATTTATTCACAAAAATCAAATTCAATCCGGAAGATTCAATTCATCAATCAATTCTATAACATGATTCGATTGTATTTATAATTTACGTGCATATGCAATGTGCAATAGGGATAGTGGCACGAAGTCAAGAACATCTTGGGTTAGCTAGTGTAAACCCTTAATATACTCAATGGAAGACAAACAGTATAACAGTACGATAAACAATCAGGATCTACTTGCGGGGATCAAACGAATTCTTGAACAAGAACGATAAACTAGTTCCAGAGAGACTCTTCTTTTGGACGGTTAATCCGAATATGAAGAGAATAACGGAATGAGAATCCCGACGGCGATACGTACAAGCTACATGCACCAAGAGATGGCAGCAACAGCAATACGTGTGATGCACGTAGCACGCACAACAGCAAAAGCCAAAACAAAAGTAGCAATCAACGAGATCCACAACAGCAAAATAGCAAACAGCCGTTCAGCAAGAACAACAACCAGCAACACCACTATGATGATCCTAGTATCAAGTATGAAACAATGGACCAATGGTTAGACAACATACTCACAGTCCAAAGGGAAGTCTAGTATTTTCCATAAAATAAAACTATAAGAGCATCTGTAGTCTTTTTCTATATATGCAAAAAATGGAAAAAAGCATCTATAGTCGTTTTCTAAATACCCATTTTTTGGGTTTTCGATCTACAGTAGCCGTCTATATTTGGCAGCATATTTGGCAATATGCATATTATAGAAATCGGAAGATGATTTACCGTCTGTGTCGGACGGCATATGATATGCCGTCTGAGAGAAATTTTTTAATAGCGAAATGAAGAGACGACATATGATTTACCGTTTGGGAAAAAAATATTAAAAAAAACTTAGTCAACAACTCTGTTGACATCTGAAGGAAAAAAAAAATTGGGGTAAGACGGCAAATCATATGCCGTTTGAGAAAAAGGGAAAAAAATATAATAAATGTGTCGGACGGTAGATGATCTCTTGTCCTTCACAAAATGTT